>JAMXBD010000463.1:0-600000 GCA_024138025.1 Combretum micranthum
CATCAGAGAATGTCGTAGACGCCGGCAATTCCATTCGTCTAAGTAATTAGACCATTGAAGTCATATCTGGAATTTTCATCAAATTGTTCTCAATTACCTCTCAAGCCATGGCTCTAGTGCACGGAAGTAACCTTAAAGACGTGACTTATATTTTTTAAGTACGCGAGGTTGGTTTTGTTGTTTTTAGGCGTCAATAGGAATTTATTCCTCTAAATTATAAGAAAGAATTTTTATTTTTATTTTTACTTTTGTAATCATGAAATAATTCATAAAAGATCGTATTGAAAAATTAAACTATTATAAAAACTATACCCTAATTATACTGTTGGGGTATTACATATTTATGTAGTAGTGATTATCAATAGTATTAAAGAAGGAAGGATATTTTTTATATATTTTAAAACGATCGTAATATTAAATAAATAGAAATATAAAATATATATTATTCACCATTTCATTCATGATATCTACATTATTAAAGCTAAAGACCTCTTTTAGTGTCTATAGTGCAAAAAAATAATTTATTTATAAATTTCATCTTTTGTCTAAGGATTATAAAATCCACCAACTGTTGTAATATCTACAAATGTAAAATATAAAAACTTTAAGGATGTTATTATAATTTTATACACACACTCTCTTTCCGAAAAGCTTTAGTGAGTATTATACATCAAGTATAATATACAAATTGTAAATAATTAAATTATTTATTTTTTTCTTTTAGAAGCTACTATCAAATTTTTTAAAAAATTTGAAAATATAAAAATAGATATACAAATATGCCACGAGGCTACAAGAGGACGCAGTTTTTTACAATCATGTATATTTTTTGTTTTCCTAACTAGCATGCATAGACAAGATAAGATAATTGTGGAAAGGTTTTTCTTTTTTTTCTTTTTTTCCAATCATAAACAGTTGATATCTATAAAATTATAAATTAAATAATTTTATTAATTAAATCATGACGGTGGAACGGCCTAGCGTTTAATGAATTGACCCGTAATCTGACAATTCAAAACCAACGTCCCAACTTTATTTGACCAATTTAACACGTTTATGTAATCGTCGGCTGAAGAAAAGTTCTACCACGTGGCTGGAAAACGCCTATCATTTAAAGAAACCGTCAATTGGAAGCCCATAAAAGTGTGATAAGTCCATGCTTTTATTATTAATTTTAATAGGATTTTGTTATTATCTAATAATTATATAACATTTGATTATAATTAATATTTTAATTATTATATTTATTTTAATAATTAAATTAATTAAAATGTTCCGTACATCCTATTAGAAGGATGAATACTTTCGACTTTAAAGTCATGTCTTTTTTTTTTTTTTTTTTTTAATTTAGTGGAAAAATTTTTGGACCTCATAAATATCGTCTGGTTAACAAACACATACCCACCACAACATACCCTACGCCTTCTTCTTCCTTTACCCCGTACATTGAATCTCCATTTTTAACTTCTATGAATCTTTGACTATTCCATAGCAACCCTAGTCCGCTTTTTAAAATCTATTGAATATTCTTTCTTTCTCCATAATTATTTTACTAATAAAATCCGACGACCTTACTTATAGTGAAAGAACATGGTAGGGGCTTTACCTATCGGAGGATCACCGGTTGTGGATTCCCATACCTCTCCGTGTTTGCGTCTAGATTCATTGCCAAATACTGTAATAAGGAAAGGAGTGGGGATCTAGTGCCATCGTACAAGAATAATGGTAACAATATTAATAATTGGCTAAGGAAAAGACAGCTCTCAAGGTGGCGGTCGGTGGAGTTAAGAAGTTCTTTTGTGGATTCATGGCAAGACTGGCGGCTAGAGGTGAAGGCACTGCAGGCTGTTGGTAGTGGTCGTGGTAGACGATGGCGGAAGCCACCGAAGGGTCTTGGGTTACGGGTCGTTAATGAGGTGGCCGGCAGTACGAGGATAGTTTTGAGGATGTTAAAACGGTATTACACATTTCTCTTAATTATTTAAACTATAATAATATTGTTTCTCTTCCAAGTATCAACGTGTGTAGATGTTTATTTAATTATAATTATAATCTTGCTGCTTTAGAAGCTTTTAAGGTGCCACAAATTATTCATGTCATCTTGAATATGATTGAAAGTTTCAAACAGTGAAGCTACACCTTTAAATAATTAACCATTGCCAGGAACTATCTATTGCTATAATATTAAAGTTCTTAGAAAGAGTTCGTAGTCTTACGATTGAATTTTTATGAGTAGAGGAGTCATTAAGATGTTTGTATAAAAGAAAAGAATACCAAATAGAAATTGAGTAAATTCCATCAGGTGGTTGCAACATTTGATGGTAATTTTATTTAAGTTTTCGACATTTTAAGTGATTCAAAAAAAGTTTCAGCATTTAAAGAAGTGGCTTTGTTAACACCTGTCAATAGAAAAAATATTTAATTGACCCACTTCTTTAAATGATAGGACCGTTTATATTAAAAACTTCAAATGAACTTATTCCCAAACTGAGACCTTATGAAATTTCAATGAAATTATTAAAATAGTTATATAAATGGTGTACCCTAAAAGGAGTAGAAGCAATTATGATGATGAAGAGAGGACCCTAAAAGGAGAAGAAGCAATTATGATATGAAGAGGTGAAGGGAGGAGGAGAGAGAGAGAGTAGAGTAAAGTTTTGGGGCATAAAGTGACTATTTGTTATGTTATAGGATTCCATTTTTCCACACAAATAATTAAAAAATTCACTAATAATAATAGATAATAGATATAATTTAAACAATCTATATGGTTAGCTTATTAAGCACAAATGTTATGGGTGATGGTAATTTAGAAATGATTCCTTTTCCTAGCCTCGTGACTAAAATAAATAGCAACTTTCGACTTTTTTCTTAAATTTCAAATTTATAGTAGTACGTGCAAAGTTATGTTATATATAAAATTACTTATATTCATATATTTACAACGAACAACTAGTGGAAAGTAATTTTTTTTAAATCATAAATTCTACAATGTAAAGTATTTGTTTATGTTTAGAAGTTGAAACATGTAAAAACACTTGTCGGATATTTATATGATATCAAAAAAATTGTATAACCTCTAGCAAATTCTAAAATTAAAAACCTTGTAAATAATTTATTAATTAACCTCAAAAAATAAATAACACTTCTATATAATTTAGAAGTTTAAGCACATACAAGAAAATTTCTTCAAATAAATAATAATAACCAGCTCTTCCAAACTAAATAAGTTTTTTCAAAATAAAAATTTATAGAAAATAGTATAAATGATAAGCTTAAATAAAAGTACTCACAAATTTTTTAAAAAAAAATTATTATTGTATATTATTTGTTATCCATCTATTTTATTTGATAGTTTTTAATAGGATGGGATGAATTCATAATACCTTAGAATCTATACTTATACCTTCATATATTAGAGTATAGGTTCTTAGAAAGGTATGGGGTATAAAGAATATATAGTTTTACCTTACCTTATAAAAGTAAATTCTAGAAATTTTAATATGTATCTTATCTTATGCCCCTTAATGCTCATCTAGGTCTACCCAATTGATTAAGGTATGAGTAGGTACCATGTACAACATGGTTACTGATGTGTATTAGAGTATAGGTTCCAAGAGGAAATAGGATATAAAAACTTTATGCTCTTACATTATCCTATAAGAGCATATTCTAGAAAATTTATACTTGTACTTTATCCTGTGGTCTTTAATACCTATCTGGATCCTACGCGATCGAGTTGGGTATAAATAAGTATCATGTATGATAAGGTTACCTAGTCACCCTTAATTTAGAGCATTTAGAGAAATTAATTACCCAAATATGATATTTGTGAAATTAATTACCATTTCACCGCATTCATTATTTAGTGAAAAATCACATTTTCATTATTCCAAGAAAATTATAACAAGGTGAATTGCTTTTGAGATGTAATTTTTTAACCGTAATTCTTTGTTAAATCGCATCTTATGCATGCGAATTTTATAATTTGCTAATTCTTATCTTCAAGTTGTGATTTGTGTTGGTATCAAGCAACAGTATATATGTGTTGCACTCCAATTTTTATAATGAAGCTTTTGATCTTTTGTAAAACAAACCATCAAATTTGTACTGCCTCTGGATTTCTTTTCCCCAACCTAGCCGAATTAACAATTGTGCATTATTGGATAAAATTCGTAATAATGTGGTGGGATTGATATAAATTGTTGTGTTTTCTTTTATGCAGCAAATTCTCAACTATTTTACTTACAAAGCTGTTAGGACCGTTCTTACCCAGCTATATGAAATGAATCCAACGCAGTATAGGTGGTTTTATGAGTAAGTTGCATCATCATCATCTTCGTTACTGAAGTTCCTTCTTCTTGGAATTTATGAATATGATCCTTATTAAATTCAAATTTCTATGTCTTTTTTCAATGAGAAGCTTTAAATATATATATATATATATATATAAATGATTAAGTGGAATAGTAAGTTCTAAGTGCACCTATTTATATAAACACCTTCCATTCAACAATAACAAAAATTGTTAGAAATAATTCAGTTGCCTAAAATCCATGCCATGGATGTCTCCAGATCTATTTTTATTCTACTAGTTAATGGGGATACCATAGTGTAGACAGATTTCAGTTCCTACCACCTTGCTAATTAAACTGAATTGCTTCAAAATGAATTAGGAAGCTAAATCAAACACTAAAAAATGGTATTTATGGACTAAGGTTCAAACTGCACTTATCATTTTTTTTTCTCATTTAAACATTCATTTTGTAGTTAGATTTTGATTTATCTTTCTTTTATTGAACTTGAATTGACTTTCCGCATCCAAACATACTTTATTATAAAAATAGCACAAGCTGTTTATTTAACTCGTTCCAGTTATCTATATATCAAGCAAAATGGTTTCTCTTTTATATAAATTAGAAAGTTTTTTTTTCCTTTTTTTTCCCTTAAAGCAATTGGATTCAAAACGATTTCAAACCCCTTTCTAAAAATCGTATTATGAAGCAACTGCATTTTAAAATTTAGTTCGCGAGACATTAATTTCCATGAATACCGCTTCTATGGAGATGTTCATTCATATTAATTATGACCTCTGATGCATGCAGTGTGTGTGTGTGTGTGTATCATGTTTGGTTTGTCTGTCTAGTGTCCGAATATGCCTCTCTGGGCAGCAGCTGTTCTGGGAGTTGAATTAATTGTTGCTTGAATTTCATCTTGAGCAGTTTTGTGGTGTCAAACAAGCCAGGGCATGGAAAACGATTCATCAGGACCTTGGCAAAGGTAGGTTTTTAAACCTCAAACATTATTCCTTGATGATATCATTCATTAAGGTTAGATTTTGTCTTTATGATGCCACCTATCTCATGCCAATTGCTATATATATAATATATATATATACATACACAATTTGTTGCGCTCTTCTTCACTAATTTCCAACATTATATATATGCTTGCAGGAGAAGCATGATCTTGCTGAAAGAGTGATGGTAACTCGCCTTCACCTATACGGAAAATGGGTCAAGGTTTGTGGTAGTCATTTTATTTCAAGTTTCAACTGCTTCTTCGTTTATATAATAAATATAAATATATATATGTATGTATATGCACATAGTGAGAGTACAAAATAATCAGCAGTTCCTTGTCACTTTGATGCAGAAATGTAATCATGCTGAAATTTACCAGGAAATATCCGATGAGAACTTAGAGTTGATGCGTGAACGCCTGATGGAGACGGTGATATGGCCCTCGGATGACACCAGCACGGAGAAGATTGGGTGAAATCACAGGAGATAATGTCCGCTTGTTAAAATCATATAGCATCCCGTTGGTTTTCTCTACAGTATGCTATGCCATTATTGCCATGTCGTTTACCAAGTAATGAATTCATTTTATTCAGACAATAACAATATGTAAATAGAAGCATCAGTTTAGAATTATATGTTCTCATATTACTAATACATTCGATCATAATTCTAGCACAATCATTTTGGCATCAAAGCACATCAACTCTGGCAATGGAAAATAACATTACATCCATATGGAGCTATCAAACGCCTTATGTTACGTTTGGTATACGAGGGAACCGTTTGGAATAATTTGAATTATAATGGGACGAAATAAGTTTTGGAATGATAAATTTATTCATGTAATCTATTCCCGTATTTAGAAGTATACATAGAATGGAATAGAACGACTATAAAGTTTATTTGTTTGAAATGTTCTTAGTAATAAATTTAAATATCCACCAAAAAAAAATTTAAAATTATAAATACAGGATATGATAAAAGAGGAATTCAACTAATTAATGATGTTGGACTAGAATCGCAATTCTAGCTTTAAGAGGATAAAATCTAATTTCCTTTTAAAGTCAGAATTGTTGATTATATTCGAAAGAATCACAATTTTAGCTTTTAAAAATGCATCCAAATATAAAAAATAAAATGAAACTCACAATGACGAATTTATTCCGAATTTATTTCTACCTACCGTACATAACATTAGTGGAATCAATGGACAACTTGATTCCCAATGGCAATGAGATGCAAGAATCGTTACGAAATTGGCAATTTGATGAGTGAGATTAGATCCATGCTCGCAAGCTTAAATAGTGAAGTGACCAAAAGGAGTTCATTCTGGAGATTAGACAATGGCAGATTTTAATATGAATCCAATGTGGAACCATTACTTGATTTCTTCGTGGAACCTAAAACTTGAATTTCCTATCTTTGATGGTGGAGATTTTGAGTACATGGTTCCATCCAGCTGAACAATTTACCGATGTGGATGATACTCAATTTCAATTAAATGTCAAGATGGTAGTTATACAACTTTGAGGAGAGGCATTGCAGAGGCATCATCAACTTATGCGTGGAAGATGACTCGAGATCTAGCCATATAGGAGGAATATGTGGAAGCTATGAAAAAGAGATTTGTCCATGTGTCTGAGTCCGGAGTCACGTTTTTTCATTAGTCGTCCTTCATGCCAAGATTCTAACCATTCAATATGAATAGCCCAACCAAAAATTAAGGGAAACATTTTCATTTGGAGAAAAGCATTTGGATGGAGACATGTCCAAATAAATAGAAAAAAAAATGCAAAAGTTAAAATTTTAAGTCATGCTCCAAACACATGAGACGTATCAGTTTTATCATATATATCATGTAAGCGATACATGTATGACTCAACTTATCTAAGTAGGTATTTAATCCAACTTTATCTATGAAACATTCCAATTCTTGGCAGCTATTAGGCATGCATATCTTCTAACTTCCACCCCACAAAATTATTTTTTTTATTTATTTAACATAATTACAAGCACTCATGAGAATTCTTGAAAGCGACAGTATCAGTTACTACATACCTATTATCCAGCTTCTATGGCGAAGTAGACCAAGGATAGCATCAACACAAATAATCCCAAAAAAATGAACTTCCATGGAAATGAAGGTCACACCACCTGACCATTCAAAATTTTTGCAGTCTTCTATATGGATGGAGGACAGTCAAGACAGATTGTATTAGCATGGCTACCAAAACCCAAGAGGAGAACAAAAACTTTATTTTTGTTGTCATAGTTCAAGGCTGAAAAAGAATTACCAAGGGTGGAAAAAGAAATGTGATGGCATTTGCTAGGAGTCGCGTGCCCATTGCCCATGTAGGTTAAAAAGAAGGTTCACACTAACACTATTACCATCAAATATAACTATGTAGATGTAAGGTTCTTCTTGGGGGTGGTCACACGCGTGTTACATGGATCTCATGTCTTGTATGTGACTTTAGCGTATTAATGAGAAAAACACTTGACAATGGGATAGTTTAAAGAAAATAACAGATAATCTTAGTATCTCACATGCACAATTAACAAGAAAGAGAGCTTGAGTGGACTTCACACATTAATCTTATAGTTCTTGATCAAGCAAAGTGAAGGTCACCTGATATGCCTGTTTGATCCTTGAAACCAAAGCCCCTTTCATAGAATGTTATTTATCTTCTTTCTCCAAAAGTTGGAAATGAAGAGATGTTATTGAATTTTTATAGGTATTTGGCTTGGATGACAATTATCATGCCAAGATTCTAACCATTCAACATGAATAGCCAAACCAAAAATTAAGGGAAACCTTTTCTTTTGGAGAAAAGCATTTTAGATGGAGACATGTCCAAATAAACAGAAAGAAAAAAAAAAACAAAAGCAAAAGGTAAAATTGTAAGTCGTGCTCCAAACACATGAGACGTATCAGTTTTATCACACATATCACGTAAGCGATACATGTATTACTCAACTTATATAAGTCGGTGTTTAATCCGATTTTATCTATAAAACATTCCAATTCTTGGCAGCTATTAGGTGTGCATATCATCTAACTTCCACCCCACGAAATTATTTATTTATTTATTTATTTAACATAATTACAAGCACTCATGAGAATTCTTAAAAGCGACAGTATCAATTACTACATACCTATTATCCAGCTTCTGTGACGAAGTAGACCAAGGATAGCATCAACATAAATAATATCAGAAAAATGAATTTCCACGGAAATGAAGGTCACACCACCCGACCATTCAAAATTTTTGCAATCTTCTATATGGATGGAGGATGGTCAAGACAGATTGTATTAGCATGGCTACCAAAACCCAAGAGGATAGAACAAAAACTTTATTTTTGTTGTCATAGTTCAAGGCTGAAAAAGAATTACCAAGGGTGGAAAAAGAAATGTGATGGCATTTGCTAGGAGTCGCGTGCCCATTGCCCATGTAGGTTAAAAAGAAGGTTCACACTAATATTATTACCATCAAATATAACTACGTAGATGTAAGGTTCTTCTTGGGATAGTCACATGCGTGTTACATAGATCCCATGTCTTGCATGTGACTTTAGAGTATTAATGAGAAAATAACAATTGGCAATGGGACAGTTTAAAGAAAATAATAGATAATCTCAGTCTCTTGCATGCACAATTGACAAGAAAGGGAACTTGAATAGACTTCACACATCAACCTTACGGTTCTTGATCAATCAAAGTGAAGGTCACATGATATGCCTATTTGATCCTTGAAACCAAATGTTATTTATCTTCTTTCTCCAAAAGTTGAAAATGAAGAGATGTTACTGAATTTTTATTGGTATTTAGTGTGAATGACAATTATCAAACCATCTAAGTGATTGAGGAATGAGATGGAATAAGATTTGTACCATGTTTATCATGAATGAACTCTCCATTGGTTAAAGCCAATGATCATCCTCCTATGCTATGAACTTATCTAACTAAGGTTGGATACGGATAGAGCTATCCAATAATCCTGTTACCTAGCACACAAGATTAGTCCAAATATATAATAATATTTATATGCAATTCTAAGCCCATTTACATTTTGCCCTCTGACCAAAATTCTTTAAACAGAATTCAAGTATTTTGGATATTAACTGCATTTATACATAATAAAGCCGATACTCAATGCATGCAAATCGTGAAATGGTAGTTCTACTGTAGTGCTTTCACAGAAATGAAGACTTAAGCTGTCGTTAATAAATCAAAGTAGAAGCTGAGTGTCAATGCTATAACTTTCTACATTGCATGTAGTTGTATCATAATGCACAAACTTACAGCACCACTCTAATTACACACATCATGTTAAGCTTCTCTAAGTGATCTTGGCCCCATGAAATCATCTAATATTCATATTGGGAATATATAACTCCTCACTTGTTTATTGGGCATCATCATAATTGTAAAGACCCAACATGTGTATAACTAAAACCCTCACATGTCAAGTCCCTAACCACGTATAATATACAGAAATATCATACGTAAGGTTATCTGAAAAAGAAAGAGTTTATGGAAATTGCTTGCTCAACTTGTTAAGATGCAAGCTTTACAAAAACTACTCAATTAAGAGTAGATAACTTTATATAAACACATATGGTAGTACCAACAAACATGGTACTTTAAAGATTACAAAACCAAACTTAAATATACATGCTAGAAAACTTAGGTACTTAATATTACAAAATATAGGCTTGGAGATAGCCTCAGTCTATACTATTCCATTTCAAAACAAGGTGTTGCTTTTTCTCTTTCTAAGAAAAGAAAATGGAATAGTCCATCAACCTAGTCATCCCATTCATCCAAGAATGCTTCCCAATCAGTACCATAACCTATATCATCATAGTATTCATCATCATTGGTACCTATAAGGAAAAAGTGAGCCAAGGACCCAGTATACAGCAACACAAACAAATACCAGATGGCACACAATCCTAACTAATGTAATGCAAGAACAAGGGAATTATTTATCTTTATTTAAGTAACACATTTTAACACGGGAGTATTCAAACATCGATTTCAATACATGGGAATCTAGGGGTCCTGAGTAATAGCAGTTGCTCAACGAGTTGATATAAGCAGTCCGAATACTTATATCTCTTACATAACTTTACAATTAATAATTTCATCTAGGATTCATAGCCCTTACTTAACTTTACTTAACTTACTCCATAATATCAGTTAGTTCAACCATGCCCATAAACGTGAACTAAATCATATTATTTCTTCTTAAAAATAAGCAAATGTTACACCGACACTATTTCTCCTATCAATTACCCATTGAGCTACTTGTGAAAGTTATTGCATCATGACAAGAGTGGCCTAAGCGCCTAATCTACTATGTCAATCTTGTTAACAGGGTTGCACTCCCCGGACCGGATTCAATAGCACATGCACAAACAATTCATACAAATTTTTAAGCCTATCTTTAATTAAATTTGATTTAATAATGTCTAACCTAGCACTCAACAAACAAGTTACTATATACTTGGATAATAAGAACTATCGGGTAAATGACCAATATTCAAACTCAACTGAATACGAGAATCTATCAAAGAACCATTTCATATAAAATATCATTAATTTATAATAAAACATTAAATCATTTCGCCTTCCTCACACTCAAATAAATATCAAACAATCATAACTTCATATCCACACATGTGTCTATACTTATATATCTCATTTCATCATTCATTCATCCATTATTATTTTATTTTTTTTATATGAACAGTATCAAAGGATTTGTCACACCCGTGACAAAGGCCGTGATGTCTATCACAAGTATCATCACGGCCGTGATCTTGGGCCGTGGTGTATCTCACTATCTTGTTACGCCTGTATTAGGAGATCACGCCCCCTATAATGAAAGTGATGTAGGCCATCATGATGAATACGCCCGTAATAGCTTTGTTTAAATTTGTCAAAAAATCATCCGAAGGGATAACAGTCTTTGTAATGGCCATTATCTAAGTTGTGCCCTTTAAGAAAAAGAGGTCAGAGGAGATCATTGACTTGGTAACGGCTGTGATCAAGCTTTAAATATCACACAGTGGAGATAACAACCCTTGTAACGGCCATGATCAAGGCTATTTCATGTTTTAAAAATGAACTGAGAAGATCATAAGCCTCATAATGATCGTGACCATTAGGAAACCATACTTTCGAGGAGATAACGGCCTTGGATATGCTTGTTATGAGCAAGGTATTGGTCGTTTGATACTTATTTCAAAAATTTTGAAGTTATGTATCCTCTAATTCTTTACTAAGACCTTACTTGTTAATAAAAACATATCAAAACTAACCTATAATCACAATACCAAACACTATCAAGTTCTCTTGCACCCATATGCTCATTTCATATGGATATGCACAATAATCCTAACCTAAAACATAAATCTATTCATTCATGCTTGAAGAACTCTATTATCACTCTAATCATTCAAGTTCTACTTATTTATCACTAACAACATCAACACACATATCAAATTATCCCAAACTCAAAATTCATTTCTTCAAACACCTAAGGTACATGTGTCTATTTGCATACTTATTCTAATTTACATGTTATCAAACCACAAACTTATCTAAAACACTAAAGTTCTACTTCTATTCAACAATTAACATCAACTAGAAACTATAATTAAACATAATTTGCAAGAGATCACTTTACTTACTTTTATGGCTACTAGGACCAATTAAGCCTCTCTTGCTTCTTTCTTTACTTAAATTCTTGCACTTGCTTGTTCCTTTGATTAGTTCTTTGTTTAAAAACTGGTGGGGTAAGATTTAGAAGAGATTTTGAAGTGTAATTTAGGGTTTGTTTGTATTTAAAAGGATGAAGAAGATGGAGAGAGAAAGAGATGACAATTTTTGGGTTTGTTTTGGACTGATATTTTTGTTGCCTTTTTTACTTTTGGGCATGTCGAGAAGCTTATAAAAGATGCATGGGCTTGGGCTTTGGTTGCGTATGTGGCCTTGAGTTTGATTTTAAAAAAAGATGGACCTTGGGGCTTTTTCTAAAAATTTTGCAGCATAGAGGTCTCTCGATTATTACAAAATAAAACATATCATATTATTTTCAATACAATTCCATATATATTACTACAATCACTTACTTCACCAACACATCTATAATTCAATTACAAGACATTATTATATTAATAATTTATCATATCATCAAATCAAATTATAATAACTTAATTATAACAATTTAAATCACAAAATCATCAATCAAATATATATTTAAATCAATTAATTTAGTAGGTTTAATTTATATTATTTCAGTAATAGTAAAACAACCAAGAGTAGGTAAGAAAAATGTAAAACAACTTTTCTTGATGGTGAATAAATGTTAGGGACTCGATACTCCATGAAACTGAGCACCTTTAACTCCATAAGATTTGACAAACGGCATAGCAATTTATTCTAAGCTATAGCCAACTCAAATCGATATTTTTTTATATATTATGGGTTTCATAACTCCACAAATGTGAAAAGTTATGCCCTTTTAAAATTGACATATTTCCAAGCTTGAAATATCAAGTCCATTTGGACCCACTTTTTTGCCTTTTCTTTCTATTTCTTTAAATAAAAATCTTGTTGTGAATCTTCGTCTGTTTTTTTCCTTTTTCACTTCAAACTCCTTTTCTATTTGTTATCTCCAACAATGGGTGGAATCTTTATTAAATCTTTTCCCAAATCTCCACTTCAACACAATCTTAGATATATGTGTCAAAATAACCATAGAATCACTTTATCTTAATCAAATTTTGATCTTAAATCTCCAATATTTATCTTTAAGTTTCTTCTTACTAACGATAAGTAAATACATAGCAGCCAATTTATCTTCTTGTTTCAAACTCACAGCATCAAATATCAAGTTCCCTTGAGTTTTCAATAATCAATGAAGTTGATGTTTTCTTCTTCTTCTTCTTCTTCTTCTTCTTCTTCTTCTTCTGATTTGATGATGGTAACAAAAATCCCCTTTCATTCTTTACTACGATTATCAACAAGCTACAGCACTTCCTTGCGTGAAATATTCAAGACACCAATCAATTGTAATCTTTTCTTCACTAACAATAAAATTTAATTAAGGTAAATAATACCAGAAGTCACAACATTTAGGAGTAAGTTCATTTGAGATCACAATGTTTAAGAAGTAGGTTCGTTTGAGGTCACTACTTGGTAGGTGGGTGTTCCAAGTCTTGGTTATGTTGGAGTTGTATAATGACTTTTTAAAACACAGCTCCAAGTGGAAGCTTTCAAAATTTATAAAACTAATTGGTCCTGTCTAACTTCGGTTAGCAACTACCAATAATAATGGCAAGCGCCCCTAACGAAGTAGTATAAAAAAAATTAGGTCAAATCCCAAGAAAATGAAGGTATTTATCATACTCACATTTCCTCTATTATCTTAGGCAAAGAAAAATTTAGTAAATCATAATGAAAACAGAAGCTATGCTAATGTTAATGATATTCACAAATGTTCTCTGGGAAAAATTAGGGAATCAGTTTGAATGCAAGACGACAGCCCAAAATTTGCTTCACCAACTCCTTATCATGTGATTTCTTAAGACAAAACTCATAGAGAGAGTTGTTTGCTAAAGTGTTTACATCGCCAGATTCATTGAGGTAAACTAAAGTCTCTCTCAAGGTCAGTAGTTCTAGATCTAAACCAGACTACTGGAATCTCTTCTTAAACTATCATCGGCCTCAATCCCCATAAAGTTTAAGAATCCTTTGTTTTTAAAACCAACTCAATGAATTCCAAAACAAGTGATAGAAAGTCTTCACCCACCTTCTCTCGAGATATTTATAATAGACTCCATTAGTAACCATAATTCTATTCAAAAGAATGACCTCTCGGCCTATTCAGTTGAAATCAAACATGAATCTAACTCATGCACTACATAGTTAGACCCACATATTAAAACCAAGCTAGTAATTAAACACCTAGTCAATATTGAATTGAAAGTGCATTTGAAATCACATGAATCAGGATTTGGATTCACAAACGATAAGCTATAGGAGATTATTTATCCATGGATTTAGAAATTACAACATAATATGAAGAAATAATATGAAATTAATTGAATAATATTACAATTCAGTACAGAGTCTTGCAGAAATTACAAACAATGGGTTAAAATGATTTTATCCAAAAAAAGTTTGAGACTCTCTAAAGTAAGAAGAATCAAAATTCTTTCGCTCTAGAAATTCTCTCACTATACTACGTTAGTAATATTCTATTGTATTCATACTGTACAACATGCTTACAACGTTGTACATGCTTATCCATAGGACGATGGCACAGAAATCATTAAGATTTTTATTACTAATGTGACAGATTCTTTATAAAGAAATGCAAATTCTTTATCTATGTGCCTGTCTGAATCGTTTGCTAAAACAATTGCTCATTGAAGAGTAAGTCGAGTGCTTCAGTGTTGTATAAAAAGTGAGGCTCGACTTCAGTTGATAAAATACTATTATTTCTGTCCATTCTTCCATCGAAGGCTAACTTTGAGATGTCGATGGCTCGATGCTTTGATAATTTGAGGCGCAACACAAGTTTGGCAAAATTTTGGTTCTCATTGAGCAACTGTTGCGGGTCAGGTTTGGGGGATGATATTGAGGCGCAACATGAGCTTTCTTCAAGTTTAGGCTCAATCTCCTCATAATAAGTGTCGAAGGACATGGCAAGGGCTAAATTTAGGACATGATATACCATTCTTTGCTTATTTTGTTTTCCATTTTGGCTTCGATCGGTATTATTCAAGGTGCAAAAATTATGTTCTTCACTTTTGCTGCTATTTTTGCTCCAAATCTAATTAAAAACACTTTGATCCTTCTTCTTTCGATTCAAGGAGCTAAAAAACAACAATTTAACACTAAAAGCACCAGATTCATAGGAATTTAATCAAAAACTCATCAAAATAAGCTCAAATTCCTATGAAAAGAATAGAGTAAAATTAACTTATCAGTCACAACATTTAGAGTAATTGAAAAAATGTCACAACATTTAGAAAAGTAGGTTAATTAAGATCACCATTGATATGTGTCACAATGTGCTGGGTCTTCCGAGTTTTAATTTTAAATATTTCTCATCTTAACACATATCAATGATGACCTCAATCAACTCACTTCTTTAAATGTTATGGCTTTTTTTTTAACCACTCAGGATGTTATGACCTTAAATGAATTTACCCTCAAATGTTATGACATTTTAGTGTAATCTATCCAATTTAATTATAATGATAGGGATTTCTAATCTTAGAGAATGAATCTTGATTTCATGAATTGGGCATGAGCAAACAATGTCAAACTTCTTTTATTTATTTATTTATTATTTTATATCTTTATAGTTCATAATATCCTTATTCTTCCATAAGTCGTAACAAGTGTAAATCTAATTTTCACTAATGACCTTTTCCTTGATTTCTTTTTCTTTTATTGTTTTTATATTTCCTGGAAATTCTTGAAGGTAAAACATTAGCAAAGAGGCAAACAACACAACAGACTATTGAGCAATGTTAAGGGAACGACTGGTAAGCTTACAATCTTTTCCCACTACTACATTGTTACTATACCATACTCCTTTGATACATCTTAATTTCTCCGATAATGATCAAGAACGATCAAGCCTACCCTAATGGTGTGAATTTCATTTGGTTAGCAAAATTAAAATATACTATTCCATCATGATGGATTAATTCTTTTGAGTTTCATCCCTATTGATATACACCAAACTATCATGATTCAAAATTTTTTTTTCTTTTTCTTTTAAAACTAATTTTTCTTCTAACAATTTAGTTGATGGATAGCTCAACATATTTATATAACTCTTTGTATGGATTTTTATATCAATTTCATCTATATTAGATCTTACTTCTTATATGCCTCCTTTTCCTTTTTTTTTAATTTTTTTGTCTCATAAATACTTTCTCTTCCCTTTGTTAGCATTGTTGCATAGTTAATATTACTTTCAATCATCCTTAATCATCCACCAAAGTAGTAAACAATTACACGCATTGATGACACAAGAGATGAAAATAATCGATTTCAACATAGGAAAATTGCCAAACAAAAAGAAAGTAAGAGTGATGAAACCTCTAACACTCAAGTCGTCAAGTAGAGGAGTACACATGGTAATCAAACTCAAGGCACAGAAACCATTAGACAAAAGGAGACAAAACATGATCAAGTTCAAAGAAAGAGACCAAGAGCCAATAGAGTGATATGAGGACCGATAGAGTGCAAAATGTTGATATCATTAAGCAAAATGACATGTGTGTACCAAGATAGTAACTCGCCATAGAACCAGCATCCCTAGGACTAGTGAGTGGATGACATTATTTCTAAGGAAACTTTCTTAGACAAGACCTTTTTCCTTAAGTTATGTGTAATGCCCCTTGTTGATGGTGACTTCTAATTCATCAAGCCCAAGGCACATACCAATTATGGGGGCACCATCAGCAAGGATTCAGTGTTATGCTTTAAGAATGAGCAAAGGGAGCAACCTCTTTTTAGCACATGCTTAGCATTCCTCAAGGAGCCTGCACCTGGATAGAGTATTTGAATAGACAACATCATTAACAAACCAATGTACATGAGCTTTCTACAACAAGCTAAGATTATGTCTTCATCATTAGCTCCACTCATTATGATGTAAACACAATGAATGAAGTATGGTGTGCAATTATCTCTTGGTAAACTCATACACTCATCACTACATGGGAAGAGATAACACCAACTCTTGAAAACGTAGTCATGTTTTTGAACCTACACTATTATGGGCTAACTAGTGTTACTACAATTGTAACTTCGCACAACGAGGGCAATTTTAAGTCTTCTTTATTGGCTTCTCTAAAGGTCGGTCATGATAAAAAGAAACCATGCTTCTCTTCTTGGATGACACATTTCTTTGAAGAATAAAGCAAAAGCATGAGCCTCAGATTGTAGTACCAGCTTGCAAGGAAAAATAAGTACCTTTTTTGTGTTCATATAATTGTTTTGTGTTTGAAATTTTCAATTTACACTCTTTTTTTAAGTGCAAACTAGCAGCTTTCATTGTGTTATAGTTATCACCGTTCATGTTTCCCGGTGGTCTAAAAGAAGGTAAGAGTTAGTAGCTTTTTCCTTTGGCAGTGCTCATCACACAGGGTCAGTATTTCATACTACCTCCATTCTACTTAGGTTCATTATATTGACACCTTGACTTATGCAACATCACCTTCTTGGAACGTTCATTTTCAAACCAAGTGATCATAAGCCATTCTGAGTTGTTATTGGTAGTTGGCAAGGTTGCACTTAATAGTATCTCACCTTTGTTCTAAGGCTTCTAAATCCATCAAGCATAGGGTAAGAGGTTCTAAATTGCATTGAGAGCTAGTTAAACGGACAAAACCAAGATCTCTATAGGCATCATTACTTCAAACCCATATACCAAGAAAAAGGGTGTTGCCTATGTAAGACTTCACTCAGAAGTCCATTAGGCCCATAATGCTAGCAAAAGCTTATCATGCTATTCTTTGCAATCATTGTGCACCATACGACTAAGCATCATTAAGAGAGCCTTGTTAGTGGCATCCACTTGTCCATTTCACTTGGGATAGTAGAGTGTGGACTTCACATAATCAATGTTTGAGAGGATTCGCTTCAAATTCCAAAGTGGTAGATGATGTGCTCTTTCATGAAATTGGCCCCTACCATTGCTACTACTAATTCAGTAGCTTTCTCTAGTAGGACTCTACCTACTTAAAGAAATACTCTTGCCCAATAAAATCTAGATCCCTTCGATGGTGATCGGATTAGACCAATCAAATTGAGTGTCTAGGTATGGAACAGCCATAAGTAGTTAAGCTTATGAGGAGCATGGATTGCACAACCATGTTTGATAGGCGATGCACTTTCTGCAAAGTTAGAGATGCCATTATCCATGGTGGGCCAATAATGCCCAAATCTAATAATGATAATACGCCTTTCTTCCCCGATGATGCTTGCCACTATCTCCAAAGTGAGCTTTGACTAATATAGTTTCCATTTCAAGAGGGGTAATGAACCTAAGGGGATTTCTCATGGAGTAGTAATGCTTAACTCGACGAGCATCTATGCAATTTATGGGTAAGGTGTTGTTCTTCTGATAATCAACATATAGCCACTACCAATCGCTGGTGCTTGCCACAAAGTTGCATTCACCTTGATCTGGAGCTCAGAACAATTTGGACAACTCATCTATAGCTAAGACACATCTTTAGACATAGTTGATGATTAACATCCTACATGTTAAATGCGATGATATGGGGGTGGCCCTTCTTCTCTACTCTAAATTTTGCGATATTTCTCCAAATTAAGACAAGCTTGCTTTGCATGGATACATTGTGCTAGAATGCCTTCTGAACCTTTTGAAGTAGAGGACATTATTGATGTGAGTAAATTTTTTCAAAGCTGACACATAAGCTATATTAGGCTAATAGTTGTGCCTTGATGGGCGCCCATCAGTTGGCCAACACTTCCTCTTCTTCATCCACTAATTGTAAAGTTATGCGAGGAATGGACTATTTTATCACTTAAACATTCAAAGTATCTTTTGTAGTTTGAATGGTAACTTGGAGGCCAATGTTGGTAATGCATCTGCATAGTGGTTAATTAACCGTTTGGTGTGCCTGTATCTTACTGAATTAAATTTACCAACATAAACTTGCATTGCATCCCTATAAGGTGTAAGTGTTGGTTCTTTGAGGGCAAACTCACCATTTTCCTACTTGATTATCAAATTTAAGCCATTAGGGATGCATAAGTGGGACGTCCCAACATTCTGAGCAGATATAAGTCCAGAGAGAAATGCCTTGTACCCTACCTTGTTATTAATACAATGGAAGTTTGCCTTAAATGTTAAAAGTGTCTCTTAGCCTTTTGATATATAAATACTACTCCAACTCCCTGACCATTACTAGTAGAGGAGCCATCAAATTGCAATTGTCATTCTCTGTTCACTTATCCCATCATTCAGTCTTCATGGAATTCTATTGGAATCATGTTTGTAGCATGAATTCCTTCGATTGTTGGAAACTGGGTTAAGAGGTCAGCTAAGGCTTGAGACCTAATAACCTTAGGTGGCACGACCATAATGTCAAATCCTAATAGTAGATGTATCCATTTTGCAATCCTTCCCAATAAAGTTGATCACAACAGCAAATATATTAAAGGATCAAAGTTAATGACAAGGTTGACTTGGTATGCCAAGAGGCAGTGGTAAACTTCTATATTGTAATTATCAGCACGAAACAATGCTTCTCAAATGTTAGGTAGTTGATTTCACTTCTTTGAAGGAGCGGCTCAAGTAATAGACTAGTTGCTCCATGCCATCTTAATGTAGTGATACCTACTGAAAACATCCATAAAGGAGAACAATTCATGTTCCACTATAGTAATCTACCAACATACTAGCGTCAAGAAGTAGAAATCATCCTCTGGGCATGCTTTATTAAAATTTTAAAATTCTACACAAACATGCATGTGTTCATTCTTCATTCTCACTAGCATGATATTAGTCAGACAGGCAGGGTGCTTAATTGGCTCGATGAAGCCAAGTCAGAGGTAGCTTTCTAATCTCTTCTTTTATTTGAACCTCAATTTTTATATGAAAGATACATTGTGCTTACTTTACTAACTTAATTGTAGGCACGATATTCAATCTATACACCACTCCTTTAGTTTTGCTAGATCCAATTTCTTGACTTTCTCAACTTTGGCTTCATCTTATTTTGCATCTAGGGTAGAAAGGTAGCCAAGTTGAGTTTCTTATATTGGTGTTGGATCTAAAAATGACGTGAAAGCTTCTTCACATCATAAATACCATCATAAGTAATATACCTTCCATTCATTGGGTTTAACAAAGCTTTCAAACTCATTAGCTTGTTTTTGTTTCTTTCTACCTTCATGAAAACCATGTTTACTCTTCTTTTGCTACTTTATTAAAGTTTCTTCCCAAGTAACTAATAACATGCTAGAGAATTCTATAATGGCCATCTATCCTTCTTTGGCATTCTTATTGCAAAAGCTAACTTCAACAAGATATAACTCATTGTGCTAAAGAGATTCTTTGTAGCGGGAATGAATATGCATTTTTCTTTTTAATGACCCTTCATACACCGATAAAGCAAGTGGTAAGATAAGAGCGCATTGATCACATAGAATCATGTGGAGCCGTAGATTGGTCTGACTTTAAAGTCAATAGACATATCCCATTGTGCTTGTAGTTGAGTTAGTGAAACTATTGACAGCAATGGGTAGCCTCACTAGTCATCTCATATCTATGTTTATAGCCTTGAATGTAGACATTGACATGATCTTTATAGAGGTGTCATTGCCTTTGAATATTCTCTTCATGTGATGCCCATTAAGTATAGTTGACAACTGTGTTTAAGATTTTTCACACGCATGTTTGCCTTTGTAAAGAGTATTGTGTTCTCATGTGAGTGTGCTATCTTTGTACAGGTTGCGTTGCACTACACTCCTCATATTGTCTTTTAAAAATCTAAGTGATTGTAGCTACTGCTACAAGTCATGCCTCTTCATTGAACCCCAGCAAGATGAAGAACTTCTTGAAGATGGCAGTCTTCATTAAGGTGGCAGCCACGGTTGAGCTTACACCTTGGTCATTTTCAACCACCATTTCCTTCTCTTCATGTATCTCAATCTATAGTACTTCTTCTTCTTCTTCAATCCTAATCATGACTAACAACATTCACTGCACTATCTTGTGATATCTACAAAATTAGGGATGGCCCACTATCCTGTTATATGTAAGGAGTGGATTATTATGAGCGTTATTATTCTCAATCTCAAGTTATCCATAGGGACCAAATCTTTCTAATGGGATGACCTACTATGCTGTGATATTTACAAAATTTAGGATCATTCCTTTCACTTGCACTAGGAAGGCACTTGACCCTTGGGAGCTTAATGTTTCCATGCCTCAACCATTGGTCAAATACAACAGGAACTTTCTCCATTGGGCATGGAAACAAAAGTGTTAGTGTAGAGCCCCTCGATTTATCATTCCTTTGTTTCATACTATCTCCAGGGCTCTTCCTCGATTTAGCTGACGATCATAATCCCTTTTCAAACCTTCCACCTTCTGTGCAAATCTTACTACGGAATTATTTATCCTTCACATTCTCAGTGAGAGCAGTGAAAGAGCATAGGTTAAGATATCTAAGTGAACGTGTATTGATTGAACATTCCTTAAATGTAGATCTTCATTAACTCTTTCTCATCACAAACATCTCAAATACCAAAGGAGCAATCTTAATGCGTTCTATGTGATCCATCAACTCTTCCTTTAGCTTTTCTCACATCCTAATGATGGTGACTCTCTCTTGAGTAGAAAAGAACTAATTTAGGAAAAGACTGCACATGGTCCTTTATGAGTCAAATGACCTTGAAGGGAGATTGACATAACAAGTATATGTCTTCCTAGTCAAAGACTTAGAAAATTCCTTTTAACTTTATGTTATTATCGAATCTATACACCTCTAATGTCTCAATAAATTTCAGCAGGTGTTCCCTGGTACTATCCTTTTGTTCCATTAAATAACATAAATTTAGGACTTACATAGTCCTTTGGATAGGACTTTGTTGCGATGCAATGGCAGTGTGGAAGCTTCAAATCCAATACTCTTGTAGAAGACTTAACTTGAATCCCCTTTGAGTAAACATTTAAGTCTTCCTTTGTCATGAAAGAATCTCTTCACATGGATACTATAGGTAGATTCGATGGAGTTGGTGCAATTGGAGCATAAGCAAGATCGGGATTAAGTGGATGGGCAATCTTCTAGAAGTGGTGCGAAAGGGAATGCATGAGGATGAGGACCCACCAAGCTAGGTTCTTGCATTGTTGACTTCAAATATTGGTTGTTGTTTAGTTGCAACCTATAATGGTGGTGTTTGCTCATTCACCCCCTAAAACATATCCGCTTGAGTGGTGGGACAATAACTGGCCAAGATAATGAAGGGGCACTTTGTTGCGCTACGTGAAGCCTCGTAAGATTGCACCTTGGAGTGCAACAACATTAGCAACTATCTCTAGTACAAGATAAAAGAGCATAAAGATGAATTAGTTAAAGCCCTAGTGCTTTATTGTATTGTTTGTGTCATTTGTGCATTGCTCTCTTGTATGATGTGCACCATCTGTGTGTTGTCAATAACAACTCTTAACACATGAACAACAAGGTTTGTGTTGCTACTAGAATTGAAATCTTCAAGTATTGACATGTTTTGCACAATCAAGTGAAGGTTAGTGTTGCTAGCATCTTAACTCGTACTATCATCGAAGTTAGTTAACCTTTGAAAAGAAGTGATGTCATAAATATGTTAAATTCCTTAGTTCCTAGTAGAGTCGCTAAAAATGTAGATATAAGATTCTACCTAGAGTTGTCACACTCTAGGCATGTGTTACATGAATCTTATGCCTTGTGTGTGACTTTAGTATTGATGAGAAGATAACACCTAATAATAGAATGACTTGAATAAAAAAACATAGATAAAGAATAAGCAGTCTTAATGTCTTGAATACACAGTGACAGGTAATAAAGCTTAAGTAAACCTCACGTGTCAACATTGCAATTATTGGGCAATCAAAGTAAAAATGGCCTAATATGCATGTTAATCCTTAAAAGCAAAGCCTCCTTTGTAGACTATTTTATCTTCTCTCTCCAAAAATTGAAGATGAAAAAAAAATGGTTGAAATTCATATGCACTTAGCCCAGATGACAAGTATCAAATCCCCTCCAATAATGGTTGAGAAAAATAAGATTAAGAACTATGTCATGTTATTATAAATGAGCTCTCTATGAGCCAAGGTTAATAACCATCCTCTATGTACATAAGTTTATCTTAACGAGTTTGAATGCAAATAGACCTCTCCACAATCCTTGTTCTAAGTCTGTCAACATATCCTCAACTTATCCTAATAAATAAACTATACTCACTTGCCCTATTATCTAACCCACGAATCAAGCCCAAATAATAATAATAATAATAAAGATTAACATCATAAATGATACCTAAACTTTAACAAAATATACAATTAAGTAATTAAAGTTTGAAATTGATCAATTTAGTTTTTAAACTTTAGAATTGAAAAATTTAGTACCTAAAAAAACTTTTTCACACACTAACAATACCTTCATCAGGTTCTTATAAATACTAAATTGATCAATTTCAAATGTTTTAAGTATCAAATTTATTAATTTTAAAGTTCAAATACTAAATTGATTATTTTTAAAGTTTAAGTACTCAAAATATATATTTTACTAAAATTCAGATACTATTTACGATATTATCCCTAATAATTATATGTAACTTTAGGCCCATTTACAAACTGCAAGGATGCTGTAAATATTATTAGCGCTAAATTTTCGTATTAGCACAACTACAGATATTAGAAGCTGATTAAATAGTATTATGCGTCTATAAGTTATGGATGACTTATCATAATTTCATTGTTTACATGAATGTACAATGGCATAATGGAAAGTGAAATTTCTACATTATAAGGTGACACGTAAAATTCTCAATTTTAATAGGCCTCGTACACATCTTAAGCTCAGCTAGACAACCATCAATGAAGCCATAATTGAACTTCAATTTGCACATACAACATGAAAGCCGTGACAAAATGGCTATATGATATGTTACAAAATCGATATCAAGAGCAAAGCGGAAGGGGAGGGCAAAAGGACACCGATGCATGGTCTTAGTTATCTGCACCACAAGTCATCACCTACAGTCAAACTGCCTGAGCAATGTCCTAACTTGAAGCTGCAAGAAAATATCAACTCTAGAAAGTTTAGTGGAAGTTCCAGGCCTCCAGCAATGAGGAAAAAAATTATACGAGGCACTTTGCATACCTTTACATCAAGGCAAGGATCATACAACATGTTTTTCAACTGAGAAATGACGCCAGCATTACGTAGTTGTCCAATCCGTTCGCGGGAAGCAGGATCAGAAATGGTGAGATTTACTATGACCCAGATAGATGCTGTTCGCAACCGTGGATCATCACTTTGCAAGAATTTTACTAAAAATGATTGGAAACTATTTCCAGATTGTGGGAGCAATTGCTTCATCACTAAATCCTTGTGAGCCTCATTGCCACTAGAAATATTCCCCAGCACATACATTCCCTGCCAAAAAAAAAAAAAAACACATTCGTCTTCAGACTGATACATAGAGGCCCAAAAATAATAATAATAATAAATAAATAAGACAAATACACAACAAACCATTATGCAATTTTTTTTTCTTTTTTCTGCCCCATTACAATGAGGAAAGGAGATTTGAACCTGATATCTTTCACTTGAGACGGAAGAGATGTCACTAGATTCCATTCAGATTGTTGGATTTTTATATATATCGAATCTGTATCTAATTTATATATGTAACTTATCTATATCATATTTGTTTGATCAGTTTACAAGTAAAAATATCAACTTTTCATCAATATTTGTTTTTTAACGAACATCTGTCTAAAAATGACAAATATTATGCCAAAATAACCCGAATGTGATGAAACAAACAGGCCCTAGATTACAAGACCATCAGCGCATCTTTAGTTCATTTCTTGGGGAATAGAATCTCATAAGAAATCAAGCATTTAGTGATAACGTTTATCTTTTGCCAAAAACGCAAAACAGATTAATGCAGCAAGATCAAATGGATACAATTAATTAAATCATAGTGCAATAGGAATGCATTTGATTAAAGCACTGCGTAACTGTATACATATTCCACAGATTACTGTCACCAAATGATCAACTGGAAAAGGCAAAAGAGCATGGGAAAAACCATCAGAATAACTATTAAACAAGTAAGGCCACTCAAAAAGGAAAAGTAACCTCAATCTCTGCCACAGCACAGAGTTCAACTAGACACATACAAGAAAAGATTTAGAAGGATTCATAACTTTTTTGCAGACTCTTAGTCAAAATGCCATGCATTCAGATAGTCTGTACTGTTCTTCATTACTAGCATGCATTTAAACAACAATCAAAAGTTAGCTTTAACCTGCATAAAGAACAAAGGCCACTTTGCACTTAATATCAAAAGACTCAATTCCAATTTTTCACTTTCTGATCATTGATTTTTACCTTTTACAAATTTTAAATTTTAATTTCTTATCCGCCTTATTTAGCTTGGGTGTCACATAGTGCATTCCTTCAAACATGTATTTGAGAGAAGACATCTGATCAACCCCAAAAGGCAGTCTCTTCAAACAAATCCATGCCAAGAAGATCCCTTCACTTTCTCCTTCCCTATAACATATCCATCCAGGTTTAACTCAGTAAAGAGCAAGCCACCAACATTTCCCTCCCCAAACAAAGCAAGTAGTAAATGCTTGTTTGACTCAAAGAATCTCATTGGGAAAAAAATGACTAGACAGTTAGCCTCCTGCAAAGGGATCAGAATATCTTGAGGACCCATTTATCTGAATTCTCCATACTGGGCTTATTTTGGTTGGGTAATAGCTGCAATCATAATAAAGTTGAAATACTTTCACAAAGTTGACTCAATTTAATTGCCAAAAGATGGATTAAGGTTGGTTAAAGAAAATTAATTAAAATCAAAGAAGGTCATGCTGGAATTTTATAGAAGTGCTATATTATTCTATTACTATCAAATTTTTACCCTTATTTTTAGTGCCTTTCATTCCAAACATAAACAATTACTTCTTTCTACTTTCTTTCCTTTCATTTTCTTTATCCTTCCTTTCCCTTATTATAGTTTTTCCAAATGGGGCCTGAAAGTAAGCTGCCTTTGATAGCCAATTTTAACTAGTTTATGCTGTCATGACTTGAAAGGTGTTCCTTTAGGCGAAACAAAAAGCCCAGGTCACGGGTTCAATTCTGAATGACTGCAAGCAGAGTCAATTCTGTCTAGGAGAACAATACCTAATTGTGTCCTGATTGTGTCTAAAGGTGCACCTAGGGGCCAATGTTCCTCGCATCACGGCTGCCTACCCTAGGGTCTTAGGCCTAGAGTGGCTCAGATAGGGGCACTTCCTCCACTGAGGTGGAGCCAGGGATGGTATAGTCGTGACATAAAAAGAGTCTCTTTGTATATAACATATATAGAAGTTATACAATTGTTAATTATGAGTTGACAATTCCATCATTTTCGGATGATTATAATTCTGCCATCTTAATTTCTCCACAATGAAATTTGCATTCCCTTTATTTTTATATTTATTCCACATAAATAAGAAAAAATAATTTTTTCCCTCACTTTTCTTACTTCCAATGTCTTAATGTACAACTTTGTCCCTGTCTTTTAACGTCCAAAACGTAAAATTTCAATTCACTGAACACAAGGTCCAGTAGCGATGATAAATTCCTATACCCACATCAAACAGTATTATGCAGCATTGATTTGTCAAGCTGTGAATTTTTCAATCTGCAAACAAGCTTCATTGTAACAGAAAATAAAAATACCACTCCTCCACAATTTACTCAAAAATTTCTAACCTGTGTAGCTGCTTCAATTTTTCCAACTCGCTGCAACTGCCTTCCAACAGCATCTAAAATTAAGCCATCTTCACCAAGGATATAATTAATGGAGTCTATGCTTCCATCGATGAGATTTCGAACAAGAGCCAAAGCTTGTTCTTGCACACAAGGCTCTGGATCTGCAATAAAATTGCCAAAAGTAATGTCTATTTGTACTCTTGTACATTGAATAAATAGATTCAGCAAAAAAACAATAACACTGTTTGCAAATTACAATGCCAGGCAAAATATTGAGATACCACATATGAGGCTTGCTAACAAGACTGCTGAGAGCTCTGTAAGTACGTTTTCTTTGCTTTTAGAGTCAGCAAGGAAAGTAAAGTTCTTCAATGCCCATAGAGAATTTGACCTAACAGTTGCATCCATTGCCTTAGACAACTGAATGAGATGATTTACTCCTCCATATTGAATAAAAATTGACCTCTGTGCTGCAAAATCAACCACTATATTGCTGATAGCACCAAGAGCTGCAATCTGCAAGAGATGACTTGTGTTGATTATGAAACCAATCCATAAAATTTTCTTCAGGAATCCACAAGAATGTTATATCTTTTACAACAAAGCCAGTCGTAGGGGTAACAGAAATGAGAAAACTAATAATGGAAAGTAGATCTTCAAGCTCAAGTCATCACAACAAAGCAACCGTATCCATTATTTATAGCATAAGGAGACTCTATATCCATAAAATTTTTTAGTCCTAAATCTGAATTCATGGATTTCTTCCAATGCTTTATTATGTCAGTTCCATCAAAATTTATGAGCTGTCATCAATGGCAAAAACAGCATAGGCAAAGGCACCAACAACAGGATCTCATAGGCAAAGGAAGTTCCACAGGAAAGAGATACAATACAGGCAATATAGGACCCCGAGTCACTTGTTCATGCTAATCTAATGTAGGAACAGACAGTTATTATATTACAAGGAAGGAAAAATATCTAAAAATTTCTCCATTATTTTTCAATGACACCACCAAAATATTCTCAAGAATTACCCAAAAAAATTAATCATTACCAAGAAAAATATTCTCAAGCATAACTGAAAAGCTGCAACGAACCATCTATGGCATGAAAAAAGGTTCTTATTCTATTTTGGTCATGTAATATTTCTTTTTAAAAAAAAAAACTTCGTCAACTCAATTCTGAAACCAAAAAATGCAGACTCAAGAAGATGGGGAACACTTATCTGTTCAAAGGAGTAGCCATTTGTAAATTTTATGGCCTATAATATCCAAAATAATTTCATGAAATAATCCCCTCAAAAGGCTCAGAGACAGTTCTGTTATTCAGGTGGGCTTTCCTTACAGGGTCATTTTTGAGTGATAGTGACAACATTTCAAAGACAACACATCATGAAGACAAATATCAGAGTACCCGCTACATGCCAAACAAATGGGAGGTATGATCAAAGTTTAAACCAAGTAATCTGCATAAATCACACAACTGAGACTTGCCTGGACAGAAGAGGAAGGATCTTGCAGAAGTCGAAGCAGTGAAACGACAATAGTTTCATTCATAAAACGACCTGCACTCAAACTCTGAAAGATGATTGTCAGCCACTAATGATTTCCATACAAACCTCAACAAATATAGTCCTTGAGTTGCAAACCTCTATTGAACGTGAGACATTTCTTAAGCAAATGCAAGCAGCGATCTGCACATTGTCACTGTCATTATTGAGTGCATCATTTATTATATTGACTGCCTGCATCAAAAAGAATGCAATAGACCAACTCAGTAAAGTAGTCAGAGGCAGTTGGCAGAAGCCGCTTCCCTTTTGTAGTGTTCCAATGTATCATTAAACAGCAACATGAATTGGTTGATATAGAATACAGCATAGAAGAATAGATGATGGGCATATAATAATACAACGTGTTTTGTAATATCCCACTTCCAAGGATCACTAAACGAGAAATTGCCGCGGAAGAAGCTTGCAGATCCAAAACTATTTTGGGACTGATATTTTCAATGTGGTATGTATTGGTTTAAGTTATAATCAAGTCCATGCAGACATTAAAAGCTCCAAAACTTTTTGCGTCACAACGTAAAGAAAACAGAATATTCACTTGGGATAAATTCTTTATTTCTCAATGTTAAATGATTTGACCTGACTTTTTTCAAGATATTGGTTGGTCTTAGAATCTAGAAGATTTACATTTATATCAGATTTTCCTTTTTTCCATGTTTTTTCCTATGCTCCTAGATCCAACTTGCTTTCCTAAAATCTATTTGTTTCCTTTCATAATGCATGTAATCAAGCCTATAAATGGATGTCGTCCTATACATTTCTGATACAAGAAACAACCACATTCTTCTCTTAAACATTATTAGTCATTATGGTGTCAAAGCCTAGGCAATTTAACTATATGGCTAAATCAGTGATGATCAGCACATGAAGGAACTTTCCAACCCAGGTGGCATTGAAAACCACGAGAAACCCCAGATCCCAAGCATCTCCACAGTTGAACAAGCATGTTGGGTTCATCTTCCTTATAACTCACCATTTAGAAGTTGAATGGAAGAAACTACTTCACATAGACACAATCCATGACCAAGCCATCAAAGAAAAGGAGAAACAAGGCTACATCCGCTGATATGAAGAAGCCCAATAAAGAGGATCCTACTTCGAAGAAATGGTGGTCTAATAACTCCTTGGTGAAAGTGTGGCTTATTAACTCTATAAGGAGCAATTGGGAAACCACATCTCTTTCTTCCAACAACCAAGGATGTCCAGGATGCAATATGCAAAATGTACTTGGATCTCAAGGATTCTTCAGAGATTTTTTTTTATTTGTAATCAAGATACTGAAATCTAGACAAGATGCCACAACTTAATACAGCAAGATGGAGATCTATGGTTGGAGACAGAACTATTCAATGGCAGTGAATGGAATTGCTCTAGCAATAGCAATCATCACAAAAAAATAAATAACAACAATAAGGAAGGAAACAGCCGGGTTTATATGTTTCCCTCCAGTTTAAATCAAGAATTAGGTAAGGCGTGTGGAGGAATACTTGGTAGAATTCAAATAAATTATAGAAAAATTTAGGTACAAATCAAATAAATTATAGAAAAATTATGTTGAGCAGGGATAAAACTAGAGTGTCTCCATTAAACCAAGATGGGACTCACTTGTCAAGCAACCCCATGAAGACAAAGAGAAACAAAGAAAAAGCTATGGTGTGAGCACTATCAAAAGCAACTCCACAACAAGCCCCACGTATGACAAAGAATCGTGGAGAGGGTTGCACATTGCATACTACAAATGGAGAAGTTTGAGGGTCCCCTATCGGATCAGAAGCTACAATTCATAAAAGATCAGGTTGAGGAACTCCCAAGGTTCCAAGCTAATATGCCCAGAATCCTAGAGGCTAGAGCCGTGCTATGATATGTCAATTAATGTAGAATATTTCCCTGTTGGTAATTAATGCTAAAGGTTGGTAGAATTAATTTTGTAAGTGGTAGAAATTGGTCTATTAATATTTGTTACCACTAATCACGTTAGAATTGTCTGTAAATAGGTCTTTCTATGCACAAATGATATGTATCACTCCTCTACATTTCTTTTCTATCTCTTGCCATCGTATCAAAGCCATGATGCACTAGTGAGTATTCTTTTTGAAATTTTCCTTTTTTTCATTTTTCTTACTAGTTGCCCTAGTGAGCAACAAGCAGCCTCTTAGCCACCTAGGGATTGTCCAATAAATTTTTTTTTTTTTTCGAAAGTTCTATTTTGGTTTGTGTTTTGGTCAGAACAGGGGAACTAGAGAATGCATTTTACAATGGCTGAAAATAAACTTCAAATAGTTGTATGATTCCTGTGATAACTAAAATCATAAAGCATAAACTTAATGGTACTAATTATATCACCTAGACAAAAATTGTTCGAGTTTACTTACAGAGTATTAGAAAGAAAGAGAATATCGTCAATGATCCACCAAGTAGTGATACCAGACAAGAATGGCTGCATGATGATGCCTAGATATTTTTGCAACTTAGAAATTTCATCAACGATGAGATCATTTATTTAATCAATCATTGCAAATGTGTGAAGGAACTCTTCGATAATTTAGATTTTATGTGCTTTAGAAAAGGAAATATTTCTCACGTTTACAATGTGTTTAAAGGTTTCCCTCATGCTCCTTTGCAACCAATCTTATGACTTTTAAAAACATGTATGAAGTACTAAATATATATCTGTCAATTAGTCATAATGTGAAAGTTCAGTAGACTCAATGAAAAAAAATAATGATAATAATTTTCTTAGCTGGTCTTTGTTCAAAGTATGATGCTATTAAGGGTTTGTTTGTTTTATCATCTTTTTGTCATTTTCAAACAGATTATCTGCCAAAAATAGATACCGATAAAAAGGCCATCCAAACAAGCCTTAAATCTTACATTCTTTCTAGTATGGAGCATTCATCATTACAAGAAACCTTTACTCAAATATTTTGCACAGATAATCACTTATTAGTCACTCCATCTTATTTTACCCTTGCTCTTATTAATCAAGATGCCTCAAAGTGCAAGTCGTTCTTACACTAGTAAGAAAAGGGAGATAATACTCGAGGATAGGACTCGTATGATGCTATTAAGGGTTTGCTTGTTTCATAATCTTTTTATCATTTTCAAACAGATTATTTGTCAAAAATAGATACCAATGAAAAACAAACCATCCAAATAAGCCTTAAATCTTAGATTCTTTCTAGTATTGAGAATTCATCGTTACAAGAAACCTATACTCACATACATTGCACAAAGGATCTCTTATTAATCAAGGTGCGGGTCATTCTTACACTAATAAGAAAAGGGAGATAGTCCTCGAGGACAGGACTCAAGGGGAGTTATGTGTTATCATTATCATGAGCCAGAGCATACAAAGCAAACTTACATGAAATCCGAAATCACAACCAGGAAAAACAATCCACACTTATTGCCTCCATTGGTGCTATCATAGCTTTTACTAATGAATTTGCTAAATTTTCTCAGTATCAAGAAACATTGAAGATTTTATCTCATCCTATCTCTGCTATTGTTGAGTTAAGTAAAACAATTATGTGTCCCCTTTCCTCCTCTTCCAAATGGACGATTGGTTCTGGTGTAACAAATCATATAGCAAATAATCTTAATCTTAATCTTCTTTTTTTTTTTTTTTTTTACTGTAATGTTAAATTTTCATTAAGACAAGAAAAAATTTACATAGGATGAAAAAGGAAAGAAGGCAAAGTGGCCAAAACTATACTAAAAACATTAAAAAAAAAAAGGGGAGAGAGAGAGAGAAGATAGGACTCAATAGACCTAAAACCTTGAGCAAAACACCATACAAAAAAAAGTGCTAAGATCGAGATCTTGACAAGATCCGAGACACATAATGTGAAGATCAAGAGCTAATTTTAAGCCTTTTTCTCATTTCTTTCCATACATAGTAGATAAGCAAACTAGTGATAATCTTCCAAGAGGGAGAGAGGCGAGGACCTAAGGAGTCAAAAAGCTCTTGAATGTTTCCAGCTTCAAAAGGGAGAGCAACCTTACTAGGAACAATCTCTTTTAACTTCATCCAAATATCTACTACAAAGGGTTATGTTAAGAAAAGATGGTAATGTGACTTCTCATCTCTATTGCAAAGAAAACAACAATTATGAGAAGTAACACCCCATTACACAAGCTTATCTTGAGTGACCAACCTTTGATGTCCTATAAGCCAAAGAAAAAATGAGTATCGAGGGACCAAATTCTTGAGCCATACATAGTTATGCCAAGATAGCTAAACTCCTTGCCCTCGAATAAGCGCATAAGCTTCCTTTATGGAGAGATATTTTGAAAGGTTAACATTCCATACGAGAGAATCTGCCCTGCTAACAATAGGGGTAAACCCACTATCCAATTCAATCCTGACTCGTTCCCATAATGATTCTTGCGGCCAATCCCACCCATTTTCGTTCATAATGCAACACGGACAAGCTTCCTTAGAAAGACTAGATGAATATGTGACTAGAGAGAAGAGAGAGAACCTCAAATATTTTATTAATTGTATATTCAAAATAATGTACAATACAAGTATAAATACATATACTAAAGACCATCTATTATAGTCTAAGCTATGTAGGACCTGTGTACATGTATATAACTCAATACTTCCCCTCAAGCTGGAGCCTACAAATCATATGCACCAAGCTTGTTACAAATATACCCAATACGAGGACTCCTAAGAGATTTAGTCAAAATATTAGCTAATTGATCATTTGAATTGACATGACCAGTGATATGAGCAATCTTGTCAACAATAGGGAAAGGAATGTTCTTACGAAGAAAATGGCCTACCAAAGTATTTTTCCATAAGCTAGCGATACTTAGCCACTTCTGGTGGTGGCGCCACCACCAAATCATCACCATCCCACAACGGGAGGATAAAAAAAGAAGGGAACAATCAACCTCAAAAGCAACATTAGGTTTGGAGGAGGCATTTTGAGAGGAGGAAACAAAATGTTTCTTGGCTGAGAAGGCAGAAGGGGAAACTGAAGAAATATTAGTAGGTGAGAGGGAGGGAGAGGGGGGAAAAGGTGGTTAGAAAAGGGAATAGGAGGACCAAGAAGAGAGAGTGAAGGAGGGATAGATAGAAAAGAGGAAGGAGATGAAGAAACTTTTGAGAGGGAGGAAAAGGAAACCTGTTTGTAAGACAACCCACTAGTAGGAGGCATATTCACCATCGGGGAAGGGTCTAAAGAAGAAGTTAAAGACTGCACACCAATAACTAGAGGAGCAGCGGAAACATTCCCAAAAAGCAAGGTCGCCAGAGGAAACTTCACCTTAGAAGAAGAAGCCCACCGGCGGGAGTAGACCCGCTTGAAAAGCATTACGAGAGAAGAGAAAACCAAGAGAAGGCTGGAAAAACAACCAAAGGAGAAGAGTAGTTGAGGCTAGAAGGTCGTTGGAGCAAACTGGCAACTAAAGAAATGATCGCTGAAGCAAAAGGTGGCTGGAGAAAAGGTTGTTGGAGCAGGGCAGTGGCCAAAGAGGTCGCCGGAGCAGGATGGTCACCAGCGATGGAGCAATGGATGCCATGAGATGGTGGCCGGCAGACAGGAGGTGGCCCAAGGAAGGCGGCCGAAGAGGGGGTGACAGCTATAGGAAAATCAAACCCTAAGAGAAAAAAACCCTAAAAAATCTCTAGAGAGATGAGAGGATTTTCTCTCTCTACATGGTCCCTTCCAGAACTGTAATCTACTGTCATTAAAGTTCATAAAAGAAAACCTTCATTTCTCTTGGAAATCTCAAATGTAAGACCATGGTCCATTTTTATTAAACTCGGTCTTCTGGATTAGCCACAGAAGTCTCCCTGCTGATTCTTTAATTTCTGGCTTAAACAACCTCGATTTAATGCATTGCTTAGAGCATATTGATTACTCCAGTGGAAGGCACTCTACATGTAAGGTTATTTATGAGTTGAAACCGTTGAAAAAAGAGCTGAGGAAACTAAAAGAGAGGCCTTCTCATAAATTTCTTAACACATATTGGCTGCCAGACTTGATTTGCAGCAAGTACAGCAGACAAACAGATTGGACATCCAATCTCCTAATTGACCTCTGAGAAAAAGTTTAAAACCTCTTATTTTCTATGGGCAATGGAGGAAAGCTTCTTGATGTGAAAATCAAGAGCCAAACTTGGTGACATGAATAAATCCTCCTTTCAAAGAATGCAGCTAAGGCAATACAGGAATGGTATTCATGGCAGTTCTAAGGAAGATGGCCCATCAAGTCTCAACATGGTGAGGTAAATGAAGAAGTCCTCGATCAGTTCAACAGTTTCCTCATCAAACTCCCTCTACTATTGGCCAATTTCATAAGGATTAGCTCTGGTGAACAGATGCATCATGACAAGTTGGCAAGATGAGTTAATTATAGTACTCACTTTGGAAGAAGTGGATTGTGTTCTTTTCAATGGCCAAGATATGGAAGCCAGCCTAATGGCTTCATTGGATATTATTTCTTTAGAAGCTTGATACATAATGGATGGGAAGAACACAGAGGCCATGCGGAATTTTTGTGATGGATATCTAAGGGAATCAACTACAACACAAGGCCCCTAGTCCCCAAAAGCCAAAATCTTCCCCACTCGATGATCTACACTCAATTGCATGTTGCAATATTACATATAAATGCATCTCTTAGACTTCTGCAGTCTGGCCAAAGAACTTCCTCATATTAGTAGTTACAAAAGAACAAACTGCTTTCATTTAGCTCCTTACCCACTATATGCAACCATGCGTAACTTATTTATTCAATACAATATGATATAATATATATGTATGTATGTATGTATTAAAAAGAGAGAGAGAGAAGAAGAAGAAGAAGAAGAAGAAAATTTTTTGTAAAAGGAAATAGAGGATAATGCCATCATCTCTAAAGAACTATTGAAGGGCTATCATTAACAAAAGAAAGGACACGAGTGTAAAAGTTGATTTGATGAAACCCTACAACATGCTTAAATGGGATTTTCTTAAAAAATATGGAGGCCATTAATTTCCATCCCTTCATTTGGTGGTTTATGCAAATTCATCCTATATACGAAAGTTTTCCATCAATTTGAATGGAGATGGGTTTCTTTACCCTTTTGGAGGAAGGGGTGGGGGCTAAGATGAGGTTTTTTTTTTTCTTTTTTTTTTAAATAATATATAAAAGAGAGATTACAAAGAAAAGGAAGCACACAAGATGCTGCAAAATTGACATAAACATCATAAAAACAAAAGGATGTTTAGGTAAATTTAGCAGCCCAACTCACTAGGTGCTTTTCAGAGGAACAACAACAGCATGTGCAACTTTACAAAAGACAAAAAAATAGATCCCACAAACAAAAAACCAATGAAATGAGCATGGTCCCCAACACACCAACCATTTCTCTCTTTTTAGGAGCAGTGGCATACAGCTGCTATTGCCTTTTTCTGCCTCTCATTAAGTCTTTGTAAACATGAAAACAGCTCAGTACTGTTGGTCTAGTCCAAAGGTCTTGCAATAGACCAACCCAAGAAATCCTCTACACTTCTCCAAATTTCCGTAGTGCCTTCAAATTTTGAAAACATAGAGGCATAGGACTCCTCTCTACCGTACAAGAAACAACAATTGGTATGAATAACACCCCAAATCCTCAGCTTGTCTATGATACAGTCTTTCTTGGACAATTAGCCATAGAATAAAAGCATGTCAAGGAAGAGTTGATTTATTCCAAATAGGGGCAGCCCAACATACATTTGGAGATCTCTCCCAAGCATAATCATAGGGCAACTTAATCAATAGTTCCCCTTGACAGATGACTTTCCAAACTAGCTTGTCCAACAAGCCAAGTCCCAATCAAGTTCACCAAGATCAATGCTAATGCACCTTCAAACATCACCTAACAGCCGTTCCCAATTGGCAGCAGTGATGAAGGAACATAACCTTGTTTCTTTAGGCCAGCCACCCTCCAACAACACCTTTCTCCCAACCAATCCACTAATGGGCCCCTAGGATGCCAAGGACATACCAAAAGGGTATGTTGTTTCCATCTCCAGCTTGCCAAAACAAGAGTTGTAGGGCAAGAGGCCTCAGTTGTAAGATTTTCCTCCATGCTCAAGATGCATCAATTGGGATTTTAATGTGGCAAAACTTGGGCCCCTGAGAATCTTGGGTTTACCCAACTAGGCCATAAAGCATCCTCATAATCCATGAAAAGATTCCAAACATGTTTCAGTTGAACCACTTTGTTCCAAATCTCAATTTGGCTTACAACGTCACTCCCAAGGAAATAAAATAAAATAAATCACTCAACATACTTTTGCCTTAATAATGCCTTCTGGAAGGATAAAAATGGAAGCCCAATAAACTTGTCACGAAAAAAAAAATGCCCTTGATTAACTGTAGATGCCCCACATATGGTAGAGCTTTACATGTCCATTGGCTGATCCTTGCTGCTACTCTCTCCAGTCTCCACCAAGGCCATGAACATTGAAATATTAGACAAAGTGAGAGGGACTCCAAGTATCAAATAGGAAACCTACCAGCTGAAAACCCTAAAATACTCTTGTCGGGAATCAATGACAATTCCACTAAGAAAAAGCTGACTCTTAGGGGTTTGCTTTAAATCCAGCTAAAGATATAATTTATCCAATGCCACCTTAACTAACTGAACCAGAATGCTTAAATTTTGACAAAGATTAATAAATCATCCACAAAGCATAGATGGGTTAATCTTTACCCTGTACACCTCCAATGGAAATGAAAGTCATCATCAAAATTTTTTGCCCAAAGAAGTGCCGAGGAAACCTCCATCACCAAACCAAAGATGTAAGGAGATAAGAGGTCACCCTGTCAAAGACCGCTATAACTTGTTAATTTTCCATTAAAGTTGATAGAGAACATAGAAGAAGAAATGCAAGTCATAATCCAAGCAATAATTGAGAAGGAAAACCCAGACTACAAGCAGACCCTAAATAAAACTCCAACAAACATTATCATATGCTTTCATGAGATCCCCTTTCACAGCACATCTAGCTCCTTTGCTGCCCTTGTGGTATCCTTTTAGAAGTTTTTGGGATATTAAAATACTATCAACTATTCGTTACTGCTTAATATAAGTGGTTTGCCCCTTGCTCACTAGACTTGGAACAACAAGCCTGAGTCAATCTGCTATAGAGCATGTTACAATACACCATTGGTCAATATCTGCTACAGAGGACAGATTGTCCTAGTTCTCCCATTAAAAGACCTTATCTCCTTATCTTTTTCTGTTTAGCAACAGATTTTTTTTCTAGGCTGTTAGACAAAAAAGGAAAATGCACATTTCAAATATCACTGGACTCGTAAAAAGGAAAAGTTATTTCGTTTTCATTTTGCAGATGTAAGATTTTTCTAGCAGGAAATCTAGATACAGTAAAAATAGTGAAAGAAGCACTTATGGAGTTCCATTTGTTAGCAGGCTAGCATCCCAAACCTTGCAAAGCCTGGCACAGTTAAGTGGCATACCCCCAAATGACCAAAAGCAAATTGTCAATACTTTTGGATTTCCAAAGAGTGGCACTGCCAGTCAAGAATCTAGGAGTTTACTAGCATCAACGAAATCATTAGAAATTTACATAAAAAATTGGTGGATAAAATAGCTCACAAAGTAAAGCATTAGATGAGTAAGCTAATATTTCATGCAAGTGGCATTCAACTAATCAAGAGTGTCTTGTTTGTAATGCAAGTATGTAAGGCATTTAATTCCATCCTCCTAAGCTACAAAAGAGTCAAGCCGAGCCGAGCCTTAAAGGCTCGGGCTCAGCTAATTTAAATTTTATCAAGTTTGAGTTCAAACCGAGTTTTTTTATCGAGCCTGAAATTTAGGCTAGAGCTTGGTTGTTTAGCTAAACGAGCTTTAGTTTAAACTCGAGATTAGCTTATTTATAAAACGAGCTCAAGCCGAACCGAGTTTTTTATCGGGCTTACTGAGCTTCTATCAAGCCTTAAATTTAAGCTCAAACTCGACTCATTTAAATAACATGTTTTCCATTTTTTTCAAACCTAAAATATAATATATAAGTATCATTATAAATATATACACAAATATGAAATAGAAATTTTTTTATTGCTTTAATTATGTAGTTATTTATAATATATCATGCATAAAAAATCTACAAATCTGCTAAAGAGCTTGTTAACGAGCCTATATGCAAGCCGTGTTCACAAGCCTAAATGAACTTGTTCACAAGCCTAAATGAACTTGTTCACGAGCCTATTCACGAGCCTAAGTTAAAGCTCAAGTTTAGCTCGTTTAAATAAACTTGTTTCACTTTAGGCTTTGCGAGCCTACTCATGATTCTAAGTTAAAGCTTGAGTTTAGCTCGTTTAGATAACGAGTTTCACTTTAAACTCGAGCTCGGCTCATTTACTAATCAAGCCCAACGTGAGCCAAGCTGAAGTAGCTCGCTTGCAGCTTGACTCGTTTGCAGCTTGACTCGTTTGCAGCCTTGCATCCTCCCCAAGAGAAACCTAAAGGAAATAACCATGGACATGAAGATATTCTTATGGAATGGCAATGATGAGATCAAAGCAGAAGCAAAGCAACCCAACAGGCTAAATGATTTTCAAGAATTGTGTTTGGACCCTCTGTCATCAAGAAAAGTAACAGTCTAAAGCAATTAATCCAATAGATAGGCACTAATAAAAGTGGTTACTTAACAGTTGATTCAAAAGCAGCAACGGTAGATAAAATCCTAAGGATATTTCTACTGAACTTGTGAAAGTAATTGCCTTGTGTAAGTAAAGAAAAGAAAGGGACTAATATGACTGACACTTGTAAATGAACCACGGTCACCCAACTAAACACATTAAAGCACAATGGTCTGACACAAATGACTCCCTATTGCCTAATTGGATTCACACAGAACTTTAGAAGACCACAAATATCTAGCATGTTAAAATACCAAGTGATGCCCATGGGCATGGAAAAACATATCACAAGCAAGAACAGTTGTGAAAAACCTCTTCAACTGGTGAGAAGGCGAAAGGAATAGAATTTTGCTTAGTATGATTTGTGGCACACTGGAGGTCCCATAATAGATAAAGGATAGAAGAAACAGCCATATATAAGTGATAAGGGTGGGGGGTACAATTGGTCAAGTAGAGAGGTCTAAGACAAAAAGAGTTCTCTTTTATTTCCAGCTCTGGTACCACTATTTGACCAAGTAGATGACTTAGTATGGTTGTCAAACCCATCCACAAAGTACTCTATTCAAGGAGGCAATCAAAGTGACATGAACCCACTATAAAGCGGCACCTTGGCATGGTGAATTTTGGCATGAAATCTAGGAGTGCTTTTATTTTATGCCTTCTATTCTTCAGGGACTCCAAAACAATGGATAACTTGTTAGATTGGAATGTAATTACCATTTTACCACCACTCTTGCTTTTTTTAAGGGAACCACCTTGGCGACCATGAGCACCTTTCCTTTGGACGGCAATATGCAAACAACGTTTGCTTCGCTCTACAGTCTGAGAGTTGTGACCCAGGATTTCAATAATATAGCAAATGCAACAGCAAAAGTAAGGAGAAGGACCGGCACTGATAGGAAGTTGAACCTGGCTGCAACTATCTACTATGCCTATGGAGAGAAAGGAATGACAGGAATGAGGGGCCAGGTCAACTAGCTGGATTGGTGGCAAGGAAAGTTTTAGAATCCAAAGCTCAGACTCTGAAGTTTTGAGTGCCATATGATGCACCATATGAAAACTCTGGTGCATCTTTGATACATTGGCAATTTCTTCGAGCTAAATTGTCCGATTACTCCTTTTTGTCCTAGTGTAAATTTATCTTTATCTTGTGAAATGTGGAAACACCTTTTGTGGCTTTTCCTATCAATGAAATTGAAGAAAACTAGTCGAGAAAAAAAAAAAAGGAAAACGAAGAAAAAGAGAGTGAGAGAGAGAGAGCTCACCCACTAATCCCAGTGGCTTATCAAAAAGACACTACTGTGAGGAACTTTCAGCTAGATATGGGTTGAAGAAGGATTATTACAGATGCACAAAAATCATAGTCAATTTTGTTGGAAGAAAAGTTGCACAAGAAAATCATGTGGCAAAACTTTTCCTTTGTTTTTTTATTTTTTAAAATTACAACGGAACAAAACTTGTATCCAGAATCTGTGCAATGCATATTATTGCTTCTAAAGAATTATTGTCCCTCATCAATGCAGAGTATCTGAAAGTCAGCTGAAATCATCTATCAATCATCAAGCTCAAGCAATAAATTAGCAGTAGTAATCAGACAAAATTTATTCTGCCAGTTACATAGCAGTGAAAGAGTATACCTCCAACTTAATCAATTTAGACCGACAGCATTCCAATTTGGAGCATGAAGTAGCCAATGCCAGCAATATTCCCTGGAGGCGCCTGGAATGAATTGGTCCTTTCTGTAATTGGGAGCAGAGTTTATCAATTACATTTGCCTCAAATGCCAACCTCTGCATATCCTCCTTTTCTTCGATTAAATTTGACAGAGCATAAAAAGCTTCATCCCCAACTTGACAGGGATCCTCCAAAAGTTCAAGTAAATGAGATATCAATTCTCTTTTTATTCCCACATCTTCCAGGTAGCGAGAAGTGTTTTTTATAGCAATCAAACACATACAAGCAAGTAACCTTGTTCGGGAAGATCGATCCTTTGCAAGTTCTTTTAGATAATTCAGAGCTCTTCCACTTTCAGATTCAACAAACAAAGATATAATATCAGAGTTGTTTTTCAATACTGTGACTAAGGACTCCAAGCTGGAATCTCTTTGACTGAGAGAACCATCAAGAAAGCCCAAAAGCTTCTCCAAAACACCTGCTTCACATAGTTTTTTTTGCTCTGCACTTGTTTCGCATGAATGAGTGACGATTGTTGTGCCAAGCACAGTGACATTCTCGTTATCACTATTTAATAAAGACAAAAGGAACTCTACATTTCTTTCTTGAAGGAAATCATACTTTGGAGCTAATTTCGATTGGTATATCATTCTAAGTGAGCGAGCACCAGAGTCAATGACCTGAAGGTGAGACAAAAGCACAGAGATTAAGGAAAAATAGTACATAGAAAGTTACCCCCTGCTGACATACACACAGTAGGTTTGATTGGAGAAATGCTTTATGTATGCATGGTCCCGACTATTCAACATCTGGACCAGACAAATAAAATAGAAAAAAAGTGTGGCAAAAGCCTAGAGTAATGACCTCTCATTTAAATAACTACATACCACAAGAAATATTACAAGTAAGGAATGTGATTATATTGACCACCAATGTCGCATGTACCACAACTTCTTCAATATTACTTTCTTGTAAGGTAACAAAGTAAAAACGGAAGAAGAAATTCAAAGTGTCCGAGTACTTGCAACTGTACAAATCAACTAAACCTTCAAAATCCACCGAATCAGTGCTAAATTAATCCAAAAAAAGAGTATCAATTTAGTTCCAAAACTCACTTTTCACGAAAGAGACTTCAGCATAAGTACTCAAAAGTCAAAAGGAATATTTTATATAGCTTTAGGACTAAATTCATATTTTAATATGTTTAGAACTCGATCAGCAAAATGCATTTATCCCTAACTTAAGAACATGACATGAATCGCCACACCATTCAAGCATCAACTGCATACAGCGGCACTTACTTTTCTTATCTTATTGGAAAAAGGAACACGAAAAGCAATCAGCTTTAGAATCACTTCACAGTCACCACATTACACTTCGTTCCATATCAAATTATAGCGAAGTCTTAACTTTTCCTACGTGAATTTTAAATCTGAAGTTACCGACAAGCAATTCAGAGAAATGGACAGCGAAATCAATCCAATCATAACAGTAAACAATAGCATTGAGCATGAATGGATCAATTTCAATAACTAATTTTAACGTTCGGTATCTAAATCGAGGTTAGCAATTAGAACTGACCTTCTGGTTGCCATTAGAGAGAAGCCTGAGGAGGTGAGGCAGAGCGTTGGCATCGAGTACGGCCCGAACGCCAGCGTCGAGGCCGCAGGCGAAGCTACCAATAGCGGCGGCGGACTGGACGAGGAGATTGGAGTCGTCGTCCGAAGAATCGGATAAGACGGAAGCGATGGCCGGAACGGCGGCGAGCTTGATGTAAGCGAGCTTTTTGGTACGGTTGCCAATGATCTGGTTCTTGAGCTCTCTAAGGGCTTTGAGACGGACCTCTTTGTCGCCTGAACTGAGCCGCGCTACGAGCTCGGTTGGGCGGTTCGGAGCTGACGTGCAGGAGGTTGAGGTGGTGGGCATTGTACTGGCAGTCGCTTGAGGGGGTTCATAAGAGCAGAGAGAGAGAGATAGAGGGGGAGAGGGGGGGAAGAGAGAGTGTGTGTGTGTGCGTTTTGTTTGCGGATTTTTGACAGGAGGAAACAGAAAGTGGCTTTTATTTCGAGTTTTGGAAAGGTTTTGACTAGCGTACAGGTATTTTGTTTTTGCCAGATTATGATGCGGGAAAAAGGTGGAATTTGTTATCCAACTTTGCTAGAAAAATTACTTCAATTAGGAAAAGTTGAATTTTTATCTGAATAAATTTTTATATTGGTAAACACTATCTTATATAACATTATCAATTCATCATTTATACGGATCAATATATAATTGTTGAATGACACATGTCCAATTATTAAATAAATAAAAGAGAATAACTTTGGATCTAATACATGTTATAATGATCGAGTTATAATTTAATTATCTATAGTTTTCTTCTTAAACATAGTCAATACTAGACAAATGCACTTATCGAATATAATATAGGAATGATATAGAAGGTCATCTCCCACAAGGTTGGTAATACTTATGGTTATCATTTTCTTATTACCTATCCTATAAAATCGACTAAGTATTATCATTATGCTATCAATTACACTACTAGCCTTCTATTAATTACAACTAACAATCACGAAAGTGGATTACTTGGATTAAATACAAGATACAAATTACTTAAACCTTGCTTCATTGGTAACTTACACATGTACATTAAGAGCATGCAATTAATATTACTAATTCCTTAACTACAAAATTCATTAATTGAGCTAATGTTTTTCTCAAGATCATTAATTTATCTGCTAGAATCTCTACATAAGCTAACAGCAAATTAAGATCACATTAAGCCCGGGAACACTATACTTGTATCAAGTATCTATACAAAATTTCATAATCCTACTTCTAGAACCATGAGCAATTCCTTCCAATAGTCTAAATCTATTGAACGTGACGATTTCTTAATTAACCTTGATGAAATCTAACATGAAGTTGTACTATGCGTAATACAAATTCATGATTCGATAATAACAATTATCGAAATAAAGAAGACTAATAATACTTCATTGATTAATTGTACAATTACACATCAAGCCACAATTCTACAAAGTAATATACACTACGCATACATGATGCAGCAAAGAAACAACATGACAATGAAAAGAAAATAGAAGGGAAACATGTATAAACCCCTTTTCAACAATACAAATTGTCTGAAATCTTTACTATACAAGTATAAACTGAATCCCCCCTTTCTTCTTTCTCAAGAAATTCCAAGGAGTATGTGTTTCTAATCTGATGGGGTATGGGGATATGTGAATAGGTGTTATAGATATGGTGTGATGGTAATGATTCCATGTCCACTAAAGCCTAATGTGTTCATATTTATATGTCCTAGAGAGATGTGGCACGATATGGTGCTTTTCCTTCATCGCCATTCACTTTTAACCCTTTTCAAAATATAGTTATACACTTTTGACATGGAAACATAACCAAGCATACCCCCTATCATGGCCATGACTCGAGTTTTGATGACCTATTTTTGCTCCATCAATGATCAATCATGGTCACACCATAACCTGTGATCATCGTGGTTTGAAATTTTGTTTACTTAGCATGGTCGCAATCTAAAGCTTGATATACCATGTTGAGAGAAATCCTTTAAGGATCACAGTCGTGCCACAACTAGTAATTAGCGCAGCAAGAAATCTTAGGAGCATCACGACCACGATACCAAGTGATACTGCCTTCCTCAGGGTAACTCACAACCATGACGCAAACTGTGATATGTGTGACTTCTTATTCTTCTTTCATTATCACAGCAATGATTTCACCGTTAATCACATACACTTGGCTCACTACTTTAATCATGGCCGCACGTAGGACCATGATCCTTGTTGCTAGTGATGTGTGCTAGGCTATATGGATTCTATGTCATTTGAATGTTTATTATTTTATAATACAAGTCATTTTCTTTATCAAAGTTGTTATTGGCCTTTTTTCTTTGATGAAAAGTATTCCTTGAATAAATTCGTTATTCCTTACGTTATTAAAGTATGTGACTTTAACAGTAAAATCATAAGGCAAGAAGTAACTTTATTGTAAATCATCCCTAGTCCTTCATTTTATGGAATTCTAATGAATTGTGACTAGTATGTTTGTTAAATGATGATCATGTTTTACTGATCATGGATATAAGATATCAATTCAGCATATGAATATATGTAAAAGTACATTGTATTGGAATGACCAAATATGAGAATGCTATATGTATCAGTACAATAAGTATTTCTCATTATAGTGTTATTTTAATCCTTTGACCCGAGGACACCATGGATTCCTACATAGCACTTTCCATGTTTTGATTATGTTCTTCATTATCTTTAATATGATAATTATAAGACTGTAATTGGACATGGAATAAGTCATGTAGAGGAATGTGAGTGTTCGTAAAGGAATTTGTTCCTCTTATAAATTTTGAGAGAGATATCTTTTGGGCCTTTTGATGAGTAAGACTGAGAAATGCATGGCCGTGTTCAAATAATTGATAAGGAGTTATCAATATCATTCGTTTAAGTCAGTCATACTTTGGATTCAAGAAATATATGATTAAACAATATAAGAGTGTATTGATCTACACCTTTATGTTTAATTATAAGATATTGTGTAACAAAAGGACTAGATAACTAACTAATAATAAGTAGAGTCAGATCACCAATCTTCACTTAATTTGGATAGGCATAATGTCTTGTTAAAGACCAATTATGTCTTATAGGCCTAAAAGGTGTTTTAGAGCTACTACCAATATTAAGTGAACCTACATGGTCACACATAAAGAATGAGTCGATTAGATCATGGTTATTTTAGATAACCATATTGGGAATTATATAATTATATATTATTTTAGTCAGATTAAGAATAATAAATAATTATAAAATAAAATTGTTATTTTATAAGACACGTGTTGTTTTAATGGAGAAAAACCCTAATGAGACTAAGGTAGGTAGCCAATAGACACTTCTCCTTATATATAGAAGGTGATAGTCACCTCTAGGGTTTACAGACGCTTGCCATCACATTAGAATTATAGATAAACTTTGTAACACAAAATATGAGAGACTCTATTGAAAGAGATTCCCAATTTTCGGAATCATTCAAACGTGCTAGCACATGATCAAAGATCTGATTGGAAATTCATTCATGTGGATACAATAGAAGGTGTTCGTATTTACAACATCTCATATCCAAATTTCTAAATTCTAGTAATTCCATTTGCTCTAATTTGATTGAATCGCATGGATTAGTAATTGGGGATTTAGGAGTCATTTTATTTAAAAAATATATATTTCTGCTGCTCTTGATTCCTAAATTCCCAACCCTTGTGACTCTGAATTTTCCTTCTATTCGATAACCATACAAGTGTTGTGTCCAATCCCTAATGCTAAATCCTTCTATCACTGCCTTAAACATGACCATGATACACCTTTAATCCGCTATCCTCAAAGTTAAGGAGATTTTTCTTCACCAAATGTTGATAATTTGTCCAATTAAATCCCTAGTCACCTGAAATCAATATATTAACAAACTAAGTTCCAACTCTTAGGATCGATTACAAATATAAGCATAATTACACTCAAATAACCCTTGAATTAATAGTGTAAATAGCTCCCATCAAGGGCTAAGAACAAAATTAAGGAGGAATCATCTTCTTCCTCAGTCTCTCTCAAGAACTCCATGGGAAAAGACTCTAAGCTTTCTCACTCTAACTCATTCTTTCTTTAAATCGACACATCAAAACAATACAAACTTAGACTATCTCTTTCAACATCCGTCACAAGTCAAAACTCACCAATCGCATAAAATCACCATCTACATTGCATACCCATCTCCAACCAATTTCACCAAGAGTCAATTGGTGGCAAGACTACTCATGATGAGCTTTACCAAACCACGTGCACCTAAAACCAAACATTACAAGCTAATCAAATCCAACTCACACCACCCACTATAAGCCCCACATTCATCAAATCAAACCCAAGACCCATCTTCTCTGTTTCCTAAACTCAATGACTCAAAGAGCTCCATTCATTGGGTTAAGCTACCAAAATCGACTTATCCTTCATAGCCATCAACAAGTCCACCTTTCCATTCAACACTAACTCACCAACCGCGATTCCTAAACCATATGACACTAACTCACCAACTGCGATTCCTAAACCATATCACAAGCTCAAATTGCACTAGCCATCCCACACTGAGTCGTGAGTCTCATTCATCAATAATCTATTCCATTTGAATCACTATTCAAAATGTTTATTTCAACGCTCTCTAATCAAATCACTATCTTTTCTCTTTAGATTACTCTTAAAAAACTAAGTTTGACCATTAAAATCAATCGTTGATCTTCTTTGGTTTGTTTATCTACAATTAAAGGACCGAAGAAGGAAGAAGGGTTTCATCTATCTCTCTCTCTATCTACTACTACTACTACTACTACTATTACTACTCTTATCCTTTTTTTCTTCAACAAAAGGACATGTGTCATTCAACAAACGTGGATTGATTTACATAGGATGATGAAAATGACATTGTTATGTGGGTTAGTGTTTGTGGGTATAAAAAGCTAAATTAGGTATGAAATTAAACTTTTCAAAGTTTAAGTGCCTAAATGAGTTTTTTGCCAAAGTTCAAGTATCATATCTAGCATTTTCCTTTATGATATCTATATTAAGGAAATGGAAAAAATAATAATATTTTAATAAAAAAGCTACAAAAATGCCACAATGATGAAAATAATCTAAAAATAGATAATTTAAACACATCTTTACACTAAATTTATTTCTTGAAGAGATGAGTTTGATTCGATTATTTCATCATCTTCTTCATGAAACCTTAATTAAATATACTCCTTAACTACCACTTAGCTCCGGCATTTCATCAAACAACTTCTAAGCTAATTCTAAACTACCCAAAAATGCATCGAAATGAATCAAATTGTACATTAGACTATGACTCATGTTTGAAAACAAACCCATGTTGAAAATTATAAAAATAAAAGTAAAAGTTTTTAATGAATTAACAAAGCTACCATGCAAGATGGATCGATGTCTTTTAAATTCGCACAAGTTTTAGGGAAAGATGTGTTGTATATATACATATCTCATCAAGTAACTTCCAAGTTAATTCCAAAATACCATAAAATGCATCAAAATAATCAAATTGTACACCAGACTACAACCCATGTTTGAAAATCAACCCATGGTTGTAATCCTCTAGATTTTACGCTATGGTTATATTCAAACCCTAAACCGGAAGTCAACCGGAAACCCTAAGGTCAACAAATACGTATCAAACCCTAGTAGATTAGATCCGGCAATCTCGTGTTCCTAATCCCAAAATAATGAAACCAAAATAGTAGTATATAATAGTTCGTAATTATATAAGGATGCATAAAAATATCAGATTCAATAATTTTTGTGTATTTCAAATCTGAACGAGATCAATTTTCGAAAACTATGCACCGGTACCCCAATGGAAAAAAATTCCGATAATTCGTAAAAATACAAGGATTTCAAAAATATCAGTTTTATAATTTTTCAAAATCTAAAAATATCAAATATAGCTTAATTATACATATTTTCTTTACTACCGATATTAATTTGTGTCATCTACTATTCATAGTACTATCTACACTATTCATTACTATTCACCTATCTCTACTTTTTCTACACCTATTTCTACACTCTATCATACCTGTTATTTACTTTTTACTTTTCCCATACATCTTCATTCACATCAAACTTTACATCTTATTACTTTTAATTAACAAAAATACAAAACAACCTCTCTCTCCCTCCCTCTCAATCATGCCAGCCCTCTCTCTCCATACACACACACATTCGTTTTTTTCTTTTTCAATTTATTTAATTCACACAATTTTCGCTCCAAAAATTCTATAAATACTCCCTATTTCTCTCCAATTCTTTCATATACTCATTCACCTTACTAAAACTCTCACAAATTCTCTTTTCAAACACTCTCTACGAAAATCTCTCTTTTCTTTCTTTACGACCCAATTTTTCTACACAATTCCTACGCACATAAACACTATCCAAGCTTTTCTTCTCCTACCACTTCCATACTTTCTTTTAGATAAAAGTTCTTATCATTTTCTTTCTACCGTGTCTGTAACTTAATATGACCATGGTGTATGTTTCTTAAACATTCCAATGTTATAAAAGGAACACTATGTTTATGTTTTGTTCTTGTTCATGAATAAATTTCATATTATGTTGTTTTACTATCATGTTGTTTTACTGTTATGTTGTTATTATGACCTTATTATTGTTATTATCATGCTTTTAACCTAACTTCATATATATGTTACTATAATATATATATATATATATATATAAGAGCCTAAATGCTCACTAACTCAATAACAAGCTTAGTATTGCTTTTTCTTTTCTTTCTTTTTCTCTTTTTTTGAGACATAGTCCCAGGATGCCTTGATGAAGCTAAGGCTCCTAATACTTGATCGAGTTGCCTTGATGAAGTTAAAGCTCCCAATATATGATCGAGTTACCTTGATGAAGCTAAGGTTCCCAATGTTTGACTATAATATCTTACTTATTATTGCTATATTGCTTACAAATATTATCTTGCTTCTTGTTTTATATTTTCATCATCTACATACTACATGCTCATAATACATACATCTACATAATGATATTGTCTCAACTAAATTTACAGTAGAATTTTTCCTTAATAAAGGAATTTGAAACTAAATTTTCTATTATGTGATTTGTCATTAAATAATGGAGTTATCATCAACAACATAAAAATGGAATATTACAAGTTTCCTCAAAGTTTTCTCAAATAATAAAGATAGCTTTACCAAAGAAATATAAGAAATAAACACTTTCTATTCATAATATGGTAACCTAAGTCTTAGTAAAATAATTTGTTGGTATTCAAAGTTTTCATAAAAATTTTAAGATTAAACTCTTTTCAAAATCCACAACAAACAAGAAGCAAACTAGTTTTCAAAGTTAAAATAAAACCAACCCATAAATTTATAAACCCACGTAGAAAAATAATGATTTTCAAGTTTCTAAAGAAAGAGTCTATTTTCCAAGAAATAACAAAAATATAAGTATGATAATATCAAAAACAAATGATTTTATCAATAAAGAGGATTTTTTTCAAATAAAATTTGTAGAAGAAATAAAAGACCAAGTTTTAAAAAACAAGAACCTATATTTTAAACAAGAAATATAAAAAGAAAAGACTCATTTTCTAAAATCAGTCTAAAGACAAATTTATAAATAGGTTATCAACAACTTAATAAACTTTTGGTAACTTTATTCTTTTATCACTAGAAGTAAAAATTATAAAAGACCAAAGTTAAAGGAAAATTTATTTTTTTTTTTTGGAAAAAGGAATGAGGAAAATAAAATAGGAATATACTCATTTATAATAACCCAGGAAAATATAAAGTTTCTTCAAATTACTTTGAAAAGAAATTTGTCAAGTTTAAGTTTTGACACTTCAAAATGAATTATTATATGATATAAATTGTTGAGACACTACCATTAGAATTTTGCATATAAAGTGAGCTTATCTATATACTCAAAGGATTTTTTAATCATATATATATATATATATATATATTTGATAAAAGATTTTTTAATAAAGTTGAGTTGGAAAATTGTTTTACAAAATCTGGAAAAATTCGTTTTGAATCCATACTGAGCTGTTTCGTAACCCAAAAGACCTTATATGTAGAAAATAACCTTAGAAATGAATAGATCTTTTCGAGTAGGTAGAAATCGGTATATAATATACAAAATTCTGAGTTAAAATGAGTAAGTTATGGCCATTTTAAGTTGGAATTTCACTCTATGCGAATTTTGACGAACTTAGTTGAATAGAGTTGTAAGTTTAAGTAGAACTTCTAAGAAATACTCATTTCGGGTATTTCTTTTGTATAGGTGATGTGGAGTCCGAACTACCCTACCCGGAGGACTATTTCGACTAAGGAGCTTCCGATATGGCCGAGTGAGTTTAAATTCTTGCACTTGTACTTATATATTTGCTTGTAGCTTAGTGACACAAGATATAGGAAAAGATAAAATATGAAAGCGCATGTGTTTTATTTACGTGGTTGAAATTATGATAAGTATATCAGGTGGGAATTGTTATTAACTAATCATTGTATGATTTAGTTTAGTATTGATTGTGTAACACCCTAAAATAAGGCATTACAACCCACCACGTGTCTTCTCTTAAATAGGACACGCTAAGGCTTTAATATCCACAAATACAAATATCACCTGTAAACACACACATAGGATATTTCATAGGATACTCAACACAACCTATATAACCCGAAACATAGCTTCTGAATAATCTTCTGATTTAAAACAATCGTATAAGTTGGCAATACCAAGCCAACTAAACCAAACCACGATTTAGATAAAAACCTTCCATACAACTTATAACTTCCTACAACAATCTATTCCCAAAGTCTTTACATAAAACATAGAAACATAAACAAATAATTTCCAAGTCTTCAAAATATCTAAACACTTCTCTTCTTCCATGAACCTGTAAACTATAAATCCAACTCTCAGCTGGGTAATTAGGCCTACTATCATCATCCCCCTGATCAAAGATCAGATCATAACCCGAAAGATCATATATAATGTCTTCGTCACTTGTACCTAAAATTTTAAAAAGTGAGCTGCGAAGCCTAATACGATAACTCCAATACTTAAAAGGAAATGCAAATGCAAATGCAAATGCACACGCAATAGTTATATTTATCAAATGCACTTAATTTAATGCAAACAATCAGTTTGTTATCTTTTCATAGTCAGCAAATCAACACAGTTCAGAACTTTGTATACTCTAGTCCCGAACTCGAAGTAACTCAGACTCTTCTTGAAAAATAACTAACTCTTTAAAAATAAGGTAATTATATACATATATGGATGAGTGGGTACTCCCCAAACATCCTTGTTTTCCTCCTAATTCTACCGAAATCATATGAAACCACGAGTCCACTAGGGACAACCTCATACTAAGGTCATCAGGGTATCTCACCAGTATCACTGTCTACCAGGTCTTTACTGGTAAAAGCTAAGCATAACTAAGCAGACAATTATTAAGCCGAATAGTATTAAGTTTATTATGAATTTCTGTTCCTACAACCAATCAAACAATACTAAACTTACAAGCAAAAACACCAAGCAGGGATTGGTTGTACCTTTTCAATTTCAGGAAAATTCTCCAAATCCTAAATCCCTTATGATCAACAACACAAAATCTCCAAATCTCCTTATATACAAAATATAACAGAAACAGAAATATGTCAATCCTCAACCCATTCAAACCCTAACTTATCAAAATCTCCAAAGCCCTAACCTGATATGAGAAACACTAAATCTAAACTTCTTCTTTGATTGATTTCCACAAAATTCAACAAGAACAACTTTTCTTCACAAAACTCTAATTTATAAATTAACAATTTTAGACAATCCATTATCATCATAAATCCCTAATTAATTCTAAGATTAAGAGGATGAAACTTACTTTGATTGATCTCAATTCCTGATAATTTGCCAAATGATAGGATCTTTTTTTAAAACCCAAACCTTAGGTTTCATAAACAGACAAAACCCAAAATCACGAAATCATTCTCTTTATTTTAAATCCATGATTGAGATGATATACTTACTTGATTTGAATCTTAATCCTTTATTGTTTCCCCGAAAGATTGGATCTTGATAAAAACTAGGGTTTCTTAGAAAAATCCCTTCAAAATCCAAACAAAACCCTAAGGAAACGAAACGATATATGAAGAATCTTGATAGATAAAGGCAAGATTACTTACTCTTGATCTAGATTTGTATCTCCCTTGATCTTGTTCTTCAAAAACTCTCAATTCTCTCTCTCTAGTTGAAGGAAGGAGGTTACAAATGAAAAATACGAACCCTAGGATTTCTTATATAGGAAATACTATGGATAGGAAAGGCTGGCACTTATGCTGATGGCCTATAACCCAACACCGGCAGCGTACATACTTATGCCAACAGCCTATGTGCAGGCTTTCTTCACTCCACAAAAGACCCGAGAGCTTTTTGCCGGTAGCTTTCACATATAGGCCAGTGGCCTTTATTTCAAAGCTTGCAGCCTAAATGTCAGCTTAAGCACTTTCATCCATTCTTTCACGTACGACTTTCTCGAGCTCATAACTGTCCATTCAAGGAAAAAAAATACCCTTTTTAATATCTTGAAATTACCTATTTACCCTTCCTTATGATTTATTTACTTGTATAACATGACCCATTTATCTTATTTTTCTGTATGTTACAGATTGTCTGCAAATTCTATGGTCACTTATTAAACGATTAATGATATGCCATGATTACTTAAATTAAATGATACATACATGACACGTAGTGAGTCACATTGCATTCATTACTATACCTTTGGTGGGACAAGGGCATATTAATGAGGTCAAGGACTCGAAATAATCATCTATGACTTAAATTGTCTGTAGTTAAATGGTGTGTGAGCACCTGAATCAACTACATTTTAGCGATTAGTAGGAATATATACAAAACTACAGAATATATTATTTGCGAACTATGGCTTCATTGCCCGGAACACCTAACCACCAAATGGAGGGGTAAATCCATTCAAACATATGATTCTCGATAAATCGTATGTATTTTTTGCTCACGTGATTGCTTGCATTTCATATGATTGATTAAATAACTTGGGTGATTATTGATTGACTGAGTACTCTACTTGTGGATATAATTCTCACTAAGCGAAGAAGCTTACCCCTTTATAGATATCACTTGCAGTTTCCCCATTTATGGTTGAAGCCCCAGAAGTATTTCTCTCAGGTACTACCTTTTGGCTTAAGGAGTTATTGAAAGTGTTGGGAATTTTCGATCCAAATCTGAATCGTGCAGCGAAAAATCGTTTTTTTTTTTTTTAATTCCCAATCGGATCTAAGCGCTTCAATTAAATCAGAAAGAAAGGGAATCGTGTTATACCTTTTTTGTCTTGATGATGGGATCAAAGGAGATGCAGATTACACCAAGTCCCTCTACCGGTATCCACACGAATGAGTTGGATCTTCGTGTGTACTAGCACGTCGAAAAGTTTCGACCTTTGGGAATCCCTCACACTCTCCTTTTAGGTTACGAAATTTCTTTCTAAATGACGGCCAGCGTCAGATGAATGACAAAATTAAACTAGTGGAGAATATATATAGTGATATATATAAGGGTTATGTCTCTTTAAATTACCCTAAACGAATTAGGGTTTATGTAGAAAGACATATATATCCTTATTATCCGAATTTATTTATTTGTTAATTTTAATCTAATTAAAATCAACAAATAAATAATTAATCAATTCCCAATATGATTATCGAAGATCTATTTTATTCATTCTTTGTGTGTGACCCTGTAGGTTCACTTAAAATTGGTAGTAGCTCTTAAACATTCTTTTAGGACTACAAGACATAATTGGTCTCTAGCAAGACATTATGTCTACCCAATTTTAGTGAAGATCGATGATCCGACTTACCTACTAACAGTTAGTTATTCAGTCCTTTTGTTACACGATATCTTATAATCAAACATAGGGTGTGGATCAAAACACTCTTATATTGTCTAATTACTTATTTCTTGAATCTAGAGTTTGACTGACTTAAACAAATGATATTGATAACTCTTTATCAATTCATTCGAGCATGGCCATGCATTTCTCAGTCTTACTCATCAAGAGGCCTGATAGATATCTCTCTCAAATTAATGAGATGAACAAATCCCTTTACTAACACTCACATTCCTCTATATAACATATTGCATGCCCAAGTTTATTCTTACAATCATCCGATTAAAGATGATGAAGAAATGAATCAAAACATGAAAACTGCTATATAGGAATCCATGGTGCCATTAGGTCAAAGGACTAAAACAACATTGTAAATAAGAATACTTATTGCATTGATCCATACAATATTCTTATAGTTGGTCAATCCAATACAATATACTCCTGTTTGTATCTATGTGCTGAATTGATATCCCATATCCATGATCAGTAAAACTTGATCATCATACAACAATCATACTAGTCTTAATTCATTATCATTCCACATAATGGGTGACTAGGGATAATTTAGAATAAAGTTATAATTCAGCTTATGGTTCTACTATTAAAGTCACATACTTTAACGACATAAGGTAAACTAAATATTCAAGAAATAACATTACCAAAGTAAATAGGCCAAAATAACTTTGATAATTAAAATGACTTGATAACAAACATACAAATGATAAAGAATCCATATGGCCTAGGGCACATCACTAGCAGAAAGAAGTTAAAGAATAGTTATAGACTTAGACTCTAAGTAAATCTCCTTGTAATTTATTTTGATTAGGCTTCTCTAGACTATGATAAACTATATCATTTGGCGGGGGAATGCCCCTTTGATGATTGTAAGACCTTTATATAATTCATATTGCAAGTTATTATGTTATGATTTTCATTCTTAAACTGCTATATGAATGTCTTCTTAAATAACTTGTTTCAAAGTTGGTTTGCTATGATCGTGAACGTACGCCTTACACCTGGTGTCGAAGCTTATGGGATAACGGAGGTAGTCATACTTAAGCTTTAATATTGAGTGTGGCGGATTGTCGCATTTAGGGTACCATTTGGTGCGTGACAATGTTGAAAATAAAAAGAAAGGAAAAGTTTCTAATGGACTTCATGAGTAAAGCTACCATGCAAGATCGATATCTTTTAAATCTGTGAAGGTTCTAAGGAAAGATATGTTATTGATAGTTGATATTTACTCTGCTCAATTAATATGAATTGTGCTTGTTATGGTTCATAAATCATTAGAATCCTTATGAATTGTTACTTAATCGTTATATATAATTGTTGATTTTCAGTTCAGTATAGCTTTAAAGAGAAGTCAATGAAGGTTTGATGAATAAAAGGGAACAAAATCAACAAATTTGGATTTGAAAGGGTAAACATGCCCGCGCATGATTTAGTGTTTTTGAACTCGTCAATGATCGTACCCCATGGACTGATAACAAGAGCACTCAACAAGTTGAAATTGCAATTTCAAACACAGTGAACAACCACCAGCATGTTTTACATTCATGGCATAGAATTCAACCATACACCTTCTTATGACTACAACCTTGTTTCATCCGATAGTTTTTCTTCTTTTATTTTGTTTTAGATTTTTACCATGTCAACTTTTAACTAACTTTAAATAGTAATTTGTTGTACGCAAAAAAGAATCCATCCATCTAAATACCATTGTATAATATTATAGATAGAGAAAGTATATCTTAACTAATTCTTATAGGTTTTAATGAGAGAAAGTAATCTCCTACTAGGGTTTTTCGTGTAGACCTTGAAGGTAAATCAATTCAAGAGCTAAAATATATCTCAATTATAGGCATTTCTATGCCTCATTGGTTTTTTCTTACATATTACCTTATGATATTTTTTGAATTAATGCTTAATTTTCTCATTTTGATGGAGGATTAGTGAGTTTACTTAGATTTTGTAAATCCAATCCTAATTCATGCAGTTTCAACTTGTGATTTTATTGAAATGTTGTTGGATTCCTAAAATTAATAGCTTGAGCAAAATATTCTTGAATTTGTATGAGTGCACAATATGAATTCATGTCAAATTTCATTTGAATAAATTAATAAATCGTTCATTTAATAGATCTAAGCTATTAATGAGAAGTGCTCATAACATTTAGAGATAAAATGATAAAATTCTTATTGCTCCCCTAGGGTACCTTAGGCAGTATAGTCCGCCATACATAATAAGAAAGCATAGGAATGACTCCACCGTCATTCAAAAGCTTCTCATATTATGCAGAAGTATATCCACTCCTAAGATAACCAAGGTGGCATGTAGCACCTAAATAGGCCATCAATGATCAACATAAATAAGATAAGTAACAACTTTACTAACAGTCAAGTCATTTTAGCTCATTGCAAAACATAAAAGTATCTAAGTATAGCCAAGGTTTTTCTCTCTCTCTCTTTTTTTTTTTACCAAGTATAGTCAAGGTTCACAAAAGTCTTTTCACAAGAAAGAAAGTATTTCCTCAGCTCTTAAGTCTTCCTACAAGTCCCATTAAATACCCATAACTAACCTGAGGCATTCCCTTACCAGTTCTTATCTAAAGATAAGCCCGTGCTAATAAACCATAAAGGATGAATAAACCACAGCTCAATAAATTATAATCCTTACACCATATCAACAAGCAATAACAACAGGGTTATTTATTAAATGAATGCATGCAATGCAACAAGTGCATCAGGAAACACATGAATGCATATATATAATCTACCGATAACTATATATAGAACGGATTTTTCCCTCTATGACAAGGGTTGGGGGGAACATTGAATACCACAAATTCCCGAGAACCCAATGCTTCAGGGGCTAAACTTTTAGAAAACTTTGTTTGAATACTTATATGAGAATAATGTTTTAGTCTATACATATATATATATATATATATATTCCCAAAGTGGGTATAATCTCAAAGCAATGACACTAGCGTGGCCCTAAACAATAAGTTGTACCTTTAAATATGACTTAGTTCCTATCATTAGGACATGGCCTATGGTACGCGGCTCACACTACATGATAGCAGCCCATTTAGTTCTTTACGAGTGGTAATGGCCTTCAACAATGTAATATGCCATGTAATGCATGTTTCATTAATTATGTTATAACCAAGTAGGATTATCTCTAGTTTAGCAATGCGATCAACCAATTTTATAAACACTCATAATTCTTGTTACATTAATTAACCATAACTTGAGTTTGTTCTAACATATTATATGACTTGGCATGCAATTCAAACATGTGCATATCCTAATCCCCCATGAAATTCAAGTTGATCCAATAATTATAGTGCACTACATTACAAACACATGCAAACATAGGGATCATAAGATATATACCTACTCTGCCATGTCTTCTGATTGTCGTAGTCATCCATAAGTAGATCACTATTGAAGTTGGATTCACCTATATGGATTGTGGTATAGAAAGGTAGCTTCCTCCTATGCTTCTCCAACACACAACTTGAGAGACACTAGGATAGGAAAAGCTAAGATCAGATGATTGCTTCGATCGAAAATGTAAGGTGTTATGGCGAGAGGTCTAAGATGAGTCAATGAAAAGAAGAAGCTGATGAACTCAATTATGATGGTTGTGTTTCAAGAGAAAAACAAAAGGAACCTCAAAGGGTAGAAAAAGAACGAACAAAAGGGGTCCTTGATGTGCCATGCCTGGGTTATATAGGTAAGTTAATCGCGTGATATTCTTTCTTCCCTATATTAACACCTAGCGGCCAATTGTTAATGGGGAAAGGCTCTTATTCAGTCTTAACATGAAGTTCGTAAAAACATAGGCTGACTTGTATCTAAAACAAGAGAGGGAACAACAGTGAAGCAGTAGGATATTGCAGATTTTTTTTTTTTTTATGAAAGAAGTCAATATGATTTAACCGAGGTTAATGCATTCATGTCTTAATTTAAAGCTAGTTGTCCAAGAGAAATATTCCTATTCAGTTTTCCATGATTTTCATGAGAATATAAGTTCATTTGTATTTAGGATGTGGAAGGAACAACAACAAATGAGCAAAGAAGCAAAAAAAACAATTGTAACTTTTAGGATAGCTGATGGGCTCTAAAGGAAATGAAGAGGATTTATTCCAAAAAGTGTCACTTACCAATTTTGCTAAACTCATTTCCCATCTTATTTATATTTGGTCAAGGACAAATTTGAACATGACAAATTATTTCTTAAGGAAAAGAAGTAGGATGAGCAAGAACGAAATGGGGAAATTTAACTTGAATGACACGAGCTACAGAGCTGTCAATACTCATGCTTCTTTTGCTCCATTTTGTTCCTAAGTTACTATGGTATGCTTAAGGAGTACAAGTTAATTTGTCAATGCATTCTATTAGGGAGTAAAGAGAGAAAAAAAAATATGAGTTATAGAGCTTAATGAGGAAGGTAAGGTAATTGAGATTTGATGGGGGCAAGGGTGATACTTCAGTCCTAAATTGACACCTAGGTCCACTTATTAAGGAGTTCATTTCCCTTCACAATTCTATTCTACAATTAAGGAAGCATTTCAATTGTAGCAAGATACCTCTCTTATGTGAAGTGACAAGGATGGTAGACTAAGCTGAGGTCATATCGATTTGTGAACTTAGAGAAAATGAAAGGCAGTTGAAATTTGTGGAAAACTGGAAAGGACATAGATTCCTTATCTCACTTTAAGCTGATTAATAACTTTGAAATTGAAGAGCAATGTCCTTAATTTTTTAAGCTAAAATGAAACATATCCCTTGTTGCCATTGATGTGTATACTACTTGTCAAGTTAGTAAACATCTCCTTCTCTACTCATGATTAAAGATGATAACATGGTTAAATTAATCAAGAAGAAAGATCATGATCCGAAGAAAGAAAGGATCAATATCAATGATGGCGTTGAGTGTTGATCTATATGCTTGCTAAATTCCATATGCCGACATATGTCCTGAAGCTTTGAGTTTCATGTTATAAGAAATTGCAAGGGAAGGTTGTTGTACATAGCGGAAAAAAGTAAGAAATTAAGATAGGTTCATTCTTCATTATCTCTATTTTGTACACCCGCCCTTACTACTTATGACAGTACATTAATGTTTGAAAATAGGGTTGGGAAATGGTGCCCATAGCAGCATAAAAAGGCTACTTGATCCACCAAGTCATGAGAATGTTATGGAGGGAATAGAGTATGGGGTTATTGTTGAGTATACACTTTAATAGTCATAAAGTTAAAAGATTTGATATTATGCTCTTATATGGAAATCTTGTAGAAAAGAATTGGGAAGAGAAAGAAAGAAATAGGATGAACTAGTCTAATTAAGTATCCAATTAAGTTGTGTTAAATTTTGTTTGAGTTCTCAATTAACTTAATTTAGAGTTATTTTCTAGTTAAACTACGATCCTATTTACTTATTTCTAAGGTTTTCCATGATACAATGTCTAGTTCTAAATATTCGATTTAATTTGTAAAAGGATTCATCAGATCATTAGATTGACAGGTTAAATCAGAGTTCCATGACTCTAACTTAGATACTATAACTGAATGTTCGAACAATTCATCCTCTTAAATCGGTGATCTAAAATTTAGGGGTTTAAAATTCTTCCATCACTAGATTGTTCAATCTTTGAATTCCTGATCTTAATGCAATTTTAAGTTACTAATAGTTAGGAAGAATTTAAAAATGATGTTATGGTGCTTTAATGAAACTACATGGTAAGGCTATTGATGAAGCGAAGTTTAAGTTAATTCGTGCAATTTGAGTTTATCTTCTCGTGGATTGATCTGCACTCTTTGTATAAATTAGCTATAATTAGTTAGATGTCAAAACACTCCCTGAACTGATCGGTTAGATAATGGAAGAGAATGAGTAGGATATGTGCTAGGTGATCCCAAAGGAATATGACCTATAATAGCTTCTATGCTATTTTAGTAGGTGCGCTTACCATTTTGAACCGTAGCTTAGTAGAGATTTTGGAAAACATATATATTAAAACTTATCTGCACAATACATATATATAATTTTTCTTATTTGCCCACATTAAAGATTGCTAAAAGAAAGTCATCCAGTCTTATTCTTTAAGTAAATAGAGATGTGTAGAGAAGCAAAGGAGTTAAAAAAAATGTGCGCAATGAGTTAAAAGGAATTTTTTATAGTAATAGCATGGATATAGTATAGGTTGGTGATGGACTATGAACTCTAGCTTGAATTGTTGGTTCAATCCAAAAGTCATAGTGATCTCTGAAAAATAAAAAGATGAAAGGGAAAATGGTAAAGCTCATCTATTGTGATTCGACCACCGTGTGTTAATGGAAATGTTATCATTTATGAGTGTTTTTTTTTTTTTGTAGCAAGAAGATGAAATCATTTCTTCTAAAGATAAGTTTACTAAAACTAAATTAAAAGAGATGAGTTTGATGCACCTTATTCTAATATAATATTGCAAATATCTATCAACTCAACAATCTTCAATCTAACCAAATACATAAAAATTAGACCTATAAATGGGAGTCGTTACACTAATGACTAAGGGCATTGAAATGTTGAAAAATAATATAGACTAAAGATTCAAAGTAATAGATATGCAAATATCAATGTGTGTAGTAATGGATTTGTAGATTGGAGGTGTTGAAAAAAATAATACAGACTAAAGATTCAAAGTAATAGATACGCAAATGTCAATGTGTGTAGTGATGGGTTTGTGGGTTGATGATGATGAAAGACATAAAAATGTGTGGCCACCTCTTTATGTTAGGGTTCTTTGATGACCATAGAGAGTGAAAGAGGAATAAGATCAAGCAACTTTAAGCGGCTAATGAACATTTGATGATAAACTTTTCATTATACACCTAACTTGAAAACATCTTTTATAATTAATACATGGGTATACCCTTAATATAATCACTATATAAAAACGATGCTTAGTGAAAAAAAAATTAAAAAAGAAGAAAGAGATATTTACAACGCATTTATAATAGGTTTTTATTTCCTAAAAATTTGATAAAAATGTTTAGTTTAAGTTCATGATAGAATGACCACAAACACCACTATCTCTATTGTCCATGTGAAAAAACAACAAAATTTTACTCAAATCAGCATTTTAGCACCTCCATTTCAAGTGCTTTCACCATTATTTCTATCATTGTTACAAGTGAAACACTACTAAATAGTGAAACACTAATTCTATAACTACTACACAACAAATGCACTATGGAGTATCCACTAATAACCACAAGATATTGGTCATGCACACAAAAATTATTCTAAAGGTCCAAAAAACCACATATTTCCTACTAAAAGCATTTTGCATGCAACAATACCAACATATGCTACCGCAATAACACCAAAAAATAGCTAAGTGAAGGTGTGAAAGCAATATGACTACCACAAGCTCGAAATCATCCCACTTTTATCGTCATGATGGTGTAACAATACTTACATTTCTATTTTTCCAATTCATGAGGAACTTATTAACTTGTTCTTCTAACTATTAGCATAAGGCCAATGAAATAAAGCTTCCTCAACCTTTACTCTTGCTATAATACCTTTATCTTTAAAAAGCAAAGAAGCAATAAGAAGCCTAAAGAAGTCATTTCCTCATATTCTAATATGAAGGAACAAAGAAAACAAGCTCCTTAATCTTCATGATATCACAATCAAGGCATAACGAAGGTATAGTATCTTAGTACCCCATTTGGCGATGTCGTGAGATAGATCCTTCTAGCCTTCAAGATCATAATAAATGTGTGACAAGGGTATAATACCTTTCCCATGGAAAAAAAGGTACTTGACTCTTTTCTCTCTCTGTTCAACTTCACTTCTATTGTTTGCATTGATTTGTTTTCATAACTAATAGAGTCTTATGAGTGTTTAACTCATACTCATCAAATGATCCTATAAGGAAGGAGGTAGGTTATTAAAAAATTGAAAAAACAAAACAAAACAAGAATGAAAGAGAAGGATAGATTCAAATAAAAAAAGCAAAAAGGTTAGACTAGGAATCCAATTTTTAACTGACTTTGAATAAAAGATATTTCCATGTTATTCTATTCAATTCTTAGCGATGAATTGATTTAATAGCTTTGGTATTGTTATTCATGATATTGATTTGATTAATTATCAACATGCAATTCATCCCATTGAATTTGCAAGTGAAAGTGTATCATCTATTTGGGATCAAATCTCTTCCTTATTGCGTATGGCATCGCCATTCCCTTTGGCATCATCTACTAATTCAGATTTTAATTTGACAGCCTTATTTTAACCTATGAACATTTTCAAGATGTTAGGGTTTAAATAATAGTCTACTTCCTTCAAGGATTCCTCTTTCATTTTCCTCAGAGCTTCATCTAGTGCTGCCTTGAATATTTCTGCTTCTTTTCTCATCCTTTCTATCTCCACATCAACCTAGTGGGGGTTCTTTTAGAGGTATAGATGGATAATTGGTATGTTCTGTATGTGGTTCCTCCTCAATCTGTAAGGGATCATTGGGGTTTACTACAAGTATAGCTACTAAGATTGCTTCCTCTCCTTGTTTAGGCTCCTTGTGTGCTAAAGGTTGTATCTGTTTAGGATATCTCTTCTTGACACATCTATTTCTTCTTCCCCATGTGATAATAGGAGGGGGAGGAGACACGCTTCTCTCTTCCTCTTGCTACTTAGCTTTTTCTTCACTTTTCTTCTCTCATTTCTCTTTTGCCATCATTCTGGCATAAATGACTTCAATATTTTCCTCATCAGGAAATATTCTTCTTCAATCTCTTCCTACTCTTCTTCTTTCGTCCTTCTCCAACTCTTTTTGTTTTTTAACTTGAGCAAAAAATGGAGCCATTCGATTTTCTATATTTTCTGCCATTTTAGCCCTCGATTCGCGCAATCTGTTCTCCAATTGTATTATTTGTGAAGCCATAGGCTCTTCTGGTCCATAAACAGCTTCATTAGAAGTTGCTCCAATCCTCTCTTCCTTTACTGCTTCTTCAACAGAAGGTTGTGCTGAGCTGGCCAATGAGAGGAGAATTGAGTCCTCATCTGATGAATCTAGTTGAAGGATCAACCTTTGTCTCTTTGGAGTAGGAGCTTCCTTAGCTTTCTTAGCTTTTTTCTTAGATACTCTTGGAGTAGGAAGAGTTTATGCTTATAGCTTTTGGACTTGTGGAGTACTCTATGCCTGTGAAGGTATTAGGGTATCAGGTTGTAGTGAAGAAACTATGGCCGATTCAACCATGGCTTCATTGTCCCCATTTAAATTCTCATGAGCAGGCGACTCAGCCAATGGTTCAATTATGGGAGGTATATGAGTTTGTGCAAGTGATGAAGGGGGGTGCAAAGTGGATCTAAGTAGATTGTGGTGGAAATATGGGATGTGTTTGGTGTGTTTGGACTGGTGAAGGTTGTTGCAAAGCATGAAACAAAAGTAAGTCTTTGATGTTTTGTATGTCCTCATCATGCTTCTTCTCAAAGGCAAGTTGCCTTGTCTGCCAATCTTCAATTTTGGCTACCAGAACTCTTAACAGATCTACGATGCTATGGGGTTCTTCAAATCAAACACTAATAAGCTACTCCCACATTTTCTTCTACTCCAGCCGAATTCTCAGGCAACTCAGTATGCTCTGGCAGCTACTCACTATCGCTTGGAGGCTCTAGTACATGAGTGTGCAAATCATCTACTGCTGGAGAAATAAGATCGTGTTGCTACTACTCTTCTCCATATAGTTGTTCAAGCAGAGTTGTTGGTTCCTGAAGAGTGGGTGGCTACTATGGTGGTGCTATAACAGGTGGCTTTGCAATTTCTAGTCCTTAAAGGACTTTTTGTGGGGCTCCCTGAATTTACAAATCAGATCTCTTGGCCCTTCCTCTAGCCATAGCTCTACGTTCCTCAGGATTCTTGTTATTAAGACTCCCAAAAACACTCCTTTATCTTGGGGGCTACCTTGGGCTTTAAGTCTTTCCACTATTAGAAGGCCCACATTCATTTTCTTCTTTTTAACCATGCTAAAGAGGGGTGTAAGTTTTGCATCTTCAATCGTTGCAACTCCATCTAACTTGGAAAATATACTCCTAGTAAGCATGTAATGTAGCATCTTACACTAGGATTCTTGAACCTTGAGGTAATGGTCTTAGATAAGGCAAATCTCCCTTCAATCTCCTTTGTAATAAACTACTCGCACTCCTCTTTTGTGATTGTTATGGGAAGACTGCTAAACTCTGCTTCCTATAGTGTTTCTTCTTCATCATATAGATCCATAGCAACAATAAATTGTTTCATTATGACACTGTGGGATTGCCTAAAAGCATAGAACTCAATTATGTCATCCATGTTTGTTTCATTCTTCCCAGTCTTGAAAGAAGCTAGAAATGATAAAGTAATTTTTTCAAACACTTCTTCCTTTACTTCAAAAATTTGTTCACAAGCAAGGTCTTCAAGGAAGCTTTTAAAAGCTTTCGTCCCTAACTCCTTTAACATTTCCCAATTTACTACTACATTTTCTGCAATTTGTTTCTTTTCTACTAGCTTTTCAAATTTCTTCTTATCCTCATTATTCAACCCTTCTGGGGTTGCAATTCTCATCATAATAGTTTAGGGTTAAGCTCTTTTTGGTGCCATAGTTCTACAAATCAAAAAATTATTTCAGAATGTACTAAAGTTGTTCTATTAAACTTTTATTTGGACAAAGCTAAGTATATTTGTAGATTATCCACATTTCCAACTATGACAGTAACCCAATATAATCTGAGACAAACTAAATGTTCTTCAAACTTAAGGAAACTAAAAGGCACAACAGAATTTTTAACTGATTACATACAAATGTAATATTTTCTTCCTAACCTGAATCAAACATCTAAATATTCATTCTTATGATCAAAACCAATTCTTTCCAATCAAATCCATAACTGTGCAGAAATGCAATGCAAAAGAAAACCCTAAAAGCTATCTATATTCACAATAAATCGCGATATTATACATTACTTGAAATAAAGAGAAAGATAGATCAAAATGAACTTACCTTTGTTGGTTGATAAATAGTGGTGCAAAGGTTGTGAATGTAAGCTTATTGAGGATTCACAAAGTTCGTATCGAGTGCTCAAAAGTTTTGAAAATGTTAAAGAAAAGAGGGAATGTACAGTTGAAACGTCCCTTTTATACTCTCTTTAAAATCGAAGGTTAATTTTTGGGCTCGACTTTAAAATCGCGGTCTCATTTATTATTATAAAACGAAAATAATTAATTTTGTTTATTTAGCTACATTGTGGCCTAAAGGATAAAGAATTAAAGAATTGTTATCAAGGGCTGACACAGAGAGTCCCTTTTTTATTACACCTGTAAAAAGAAAAGAATTAAAAGAAATGTCGTGGCCTGAAGTCGATGGCTTAACTTCAGAGCTGGACTTTTATTATTTAACCTTTAAGCTTACTTAAAGCCAAAATTATTCAAAGAATACCTGTAAAAAAAGTTCAAAGCAACGAAACTAAAAGAAAAAAATCCTGTTAAGCAAAAACTCATTCATTCACCATTCAAAAATTAAACAAGCTAAAAACAACACCTGTTAAAGAGTCTTACAATTCATCAAAACAAACAGGACAACCTTCATCATATCCACTCTAGTCATCATTTAAGCACAATAGCAAAACATCAAAACAGAAATTGTCTTTCATCAAAACAAGCAAAACATTCTGTAGGATGATCATCTTAGGAGTGAAAGTTAATTCTTTGTTGTTTCTCTTAGGTTGGCTTCAGTGTTTGAGGGCAGTGAACCTTGAGGTCGTTTAGAAGGCATTTTTGAGATATGGCCAAGCCGTGTCTCCAAATTTTTAATGAAAGTTGTATGGTTCCTTAAGGTAGCATCAATTCCCTGCTGCCTATTCTCAGAAGCTTTAATGAATTAAGAAATTAGATCTTCCAAAAAACTTTTCTAAAAAATACTTTATCCTTGACCCTGACCTCGCTATTTTTGAAAATTTTGTGGGTTTCTAACACATTGAGAACAAATGTTATTACTCCGCCGAAAATTTGGTGATTTCTCCAGCCTAGGTTATAGGTCTGGCTGTATGGGTCATTCCTTTGGCCATTGAAATTATTTACATACTCCACATTTTCTGAAGTCATCCTTTATTCCAACATGCTGACTTACCCCATAGTAAGGTTCTCCAGTTTCCTATTAGGGCTTCAGTTTAAGATGCAAGCTTGGTGACCATTTCAGCTTAAAAACTCCTCCTACTTTCTCTTTCGTAGCCTTTATAATGACCACTGGTAGTGGTTGTTCGCCATGTCTTCAAACAAGTTCAAACATTCTTCTAGACTTATTATTCAAACTTCCTCCTACCGCTACATCAATCAACTGCCTTGTTGCATAGTCATACCATTATAGAACGTCTGACTTATGTCCACAGACCATAGTGTGGGCATTTCCCAAGTAAATCCTTCCACCTTTCATAAGCTTTAGAGAGTGTTTCATTCTCTAACTGATGGAAAGAAGTGATATCAGCTCTTAGCTTAGTTGTTTGGAGGTGGAAAGTATTCTCATGAAATTCTATGCCATTTGCTGCCTTGTAGTAATTGAATTCTTAGGCAAACTATGGAACCACTTCTTCGCATTCCCTTTAAGAGAAAAAGGGAATAATCTCAGCTTGATTGCATCCTCCATGGCACCATTTATCTTAAAGGTGTCACAAATATCAAGAAACTTTTGCATATAGGTATTTAGATCCTCACCTTGTAATCCATCAAACTGTACAAATTACTGCACCATTTGGATGATATTAGGTTTTTTCAATATTGTTTGCTACAATTTTAGGTCTTACTATACTAGTACTCGTCCCATCCATATTGGGTCTACAGTATTTAAGCATTGTTCTTAGCGGATTATTATTCCTAGCAAGGGAATTATCTCCTTGAAACACATCTCCTTGATTCTCCTCAGCCATTTCGGTTAAAGGGTTTGGTTCACTAAAGAGTCAATGATGAACTCTTCCTATTCGTTATGGTTCTGGATTAAAAGGAAACAACGAAGTATTATTACTCCTAATCATAATCCCACATTTTATTATAAATAATCCATCAGCATATCTAAACAGGAAACTAAAAACTACTCTTAAAAGAATCACTATATACAGGATAAAATTAAACAAATTAAAGAATCAAAGATTGTTGAATAAAAATATATAAACTAACAAATATACAAACAAAAATAAGCTATTTATAGCAACGAATAAAAAAAAAGATACAAAAATAAAATAGGTATATATAAAATATTTACAAGAGATACGAAAACACAAAGGCTTAGCAATATTTACAAGATATACAAAAAGAACAAAAATATGTGCAAAAACAGAGATATATACAAAAGAAAATTATTTACATAAAAAATGTACAAAAACTATATATACAAAACAAGAACAAGAAATATTTACAAAAATTAGTGACTAGACCAATGGAAGACTTATTTTCAAATAATGCCTTGTTGAGCTCCATTTTCATGAATCCAACACTGATTTCCCTGGCAACAATGCCAGAAAACTTCGTTCGTGTTGTGTTGTATTCCTTAGTATTTGCAATTGAATTGAAATTGTTCTGAGAACATGAATTTGAATTTTTCAAAATTTATAAAACTAATATGTTATGTTTAACTTTGATTAGCAATTACCGGCACTTTAAGCAAGCACACCTACTGAAGTAGCAAAGAAAACATTAGGTTAGTCCTAAGGGAAATGGTGACAACTATCTTACTCACTTATCTTCTACTATCTAGCCAAAGAAAATTAGACGATCATAATAGAAAACAAAGAAGCTCTACTAGGTTAGACTATTCATAGGTAATTTTCAAGGCAAAATAAAAGATCTGTTTGTAACTATGGAAGAGAAAACTTAGAGATTGCTCCACCAACTCTTTGTCATGTGATTTCGATTCAAACTCAAATTGAGTGGTTGCTGGTGTATTTGCACCATCAGATTCACAAATGTAAACTACTTCCTCTCTTGAGCAGTAATTCTAGAATTAAAACCAGACCATTACTCTCTTGAGCTAACCATCAACGACCTTAAATCCACATAAAGTTCAAGAATCTGTTGTTTGAAAACCCAACTTAGTGTTTAAAACAAGTGACAAAAAGTTCACAGTTACTCTCTCGAGCTAACTAACTTCATAATAGCTTTAGATCTTACTCATTAAAATCTCCTCTCGGTCTCATTTAACGAATATCAAGCGTGAATCTAATAAGGTGCACCACCTAATTAGACTCACTCATTAAACTCAATCTATTGAATACAAATACCCATGCAATAAACATAAATGTCCAATTGAAATTACATGAATCAGAATTTGGATCCACAAACCCTAAGTCAGGGACATTACTCCTCCATGAGCTCAGGCCTTATAATAAAAAATACTGGAGAAATAAACTCGATCAAATAATAAATTCAATTAAGTACAATGTTCTCATAGGGAATTACAAGCATAAGTTTAAAGCAATTTACCCAGAAAATTCGAGAGAACCCAGCAAAAAAATTGATTTTTTTACCGAGAGCTATCTGCATTAAAAACTAGGTTAAAAACTATGTATATGATTACACACATTACAATGCACCTATCGTACTTATTTATAGTCTTATTCTAGAAGGAAATCGTTTGGATTCTAATTTTCCTACGTGGAAGATCTCAATAACGGTTTTGCCTTCTCATTCTTACGTGTGCGTACAAACCAAAGAAACATGCGTTTTATTTATGTCGCGGGGTGCTGGTTGAGCTCTCTCCAAGCCTTGACTTTATTTGTCATGATTCGACTTCTTTATGACAATCTTCTACCCAAAATCATTACAGTAGGGTGAAATAGTGCTCTTGTCAGGGGCTGGCCTTTACTTTTGCTTCAAAACTTCCAAGTCTTCGATGTACATTGTCGCAGGGTAAGTTTTAGCCTCGACCTCAGGATGCAACTTAGTATTTTTGGCCTTGACTTGATCTTTTCTTCAAAACTTTAGCCCTCAATGGTTTTGTTTTGCCCTCAATAGAAGTCTAATCTTCTTGCAGCTGTTGTTTTGCCCAAAATCTGATTTGAAACTTCTTTGTTTCTTCATTTCTTCATCTTAAGAGCTTAAAACAACAATTAAGCATTAAAAACACATTTTCACAAGAATTTAGTTTAAAATGTATCAGAAATATGGCCAAAATCCTATGAAAATAATAGAGTAAAAGGCACTTATCAATTGTTCTCTAATTTAGATGACATAAAGTAAGATATAAAACTTGCATTCTAGCTAGAAGTCATCAAGTTTCCTACACAATAAATTCAAAAAGGTGTGATACACCATTTATGTTGATTCACTCTAATGTTTGGGGACCAACTCCCATTTCAAATTCTTTAGGAGTTAGATGGTTTGTGATTTTTGTTGATGATTGCATGCGTATAATGTAGCTCTACTTGATGAAAAGTAAAAATGAGGTTGCTAGAGTTTTTCGCTCTTTCCATACTACGATTAAGCTCCAATTTTCTGCTATACTTCAAGTCCTTCATTCTAATAATGGAAGAGAATATGACAATAAAGAGTTGCAGGAATATTTTCAAATGAATGGATTGTATCATGAAACAACATGCTTTTAAACTCCATAATAGAATGGCATTGTAGAGAGAAAGAATAGACACAATTTAGAAATGGCTCGGTCCCTTTTAATAGCAGCTACTACATCTCGAAGGTATTAGACAGATGTAGTTACAACTGCAGTTTACTTGATGGATTGAATGTCCTTTTAAGTGTTAAACTTTAAGACCCCATTACAATCTCTTACTCATTATGTACCCTTACCATCTATCCTTATACTTCCACCAAGAATATTAAGTTGTGTGGCTTATGTCCATCTTCACAAGAATCAAAGGACCAAACTTGATCCATGTGTAGTTCGTCACATATTTTTGGGCTATGCGTAACATAAAAAAGGGATATCGATGCTATGATCCTACAACAAGGTGAATGTATATGACAATAGATGTTACATTTCTAGAAACTGAATATTTCTTTCGAGAGCTAAATTCACATTATTCTCTTCATGGGGAGCAGATTGAAGAGAATAATATGAACTATGTTTTTTAGGAGAAATGGCCATGTTTTTAAGACACAAATGAGGAGATGACTGGAGTTGAAAATATGCTTCTAGTAAAGCAAGATGAGAAGACAAGAAATAACATGAAAGATGGGCAAGAAGGAGGAAATGAAGAGGTAGAGACTTAATAAGGACAAAAATAGCCCCAGTCCCCTCTTAATTCAATATTAGCTGACTAAACTCCTGAGAATAATCTTGAGGTACATTTCATTAATCCCTCTTCTGATAATTATGAAGATACTCTTGTCGAATATAAATTGCCTCTCAGGTATAATAAGGGAAAGCCAACAAATCTATATTCCCCAGACTATAGCCAGGAAGGAACTAGATATCCAATTGTCAATTATGTTAGCACTGAGAAAATGTCACAGAAACTCAAGACATTTGTGCATAAGCTATCATCTAAGCACATCCTAAATACAATTCAAGAGGCTTTGAATGACCCTAGATGAACCCATGCAATAACTGAAGAAATGGCAGCACAACAAAAGAATAATACATGGGAGCTCACAACACTACCGAAAGGCAAGAAAATGGTAGGATATAAATGGGTATTCTCTATTAAATATAAGGTAGATGGAACCACAGATTGATACAAGGCAAGGCTCCTTACAAAAGGATACACACAATCAGATGGCATTAACTACCACGAAACATTTTCATCAATGGTAAAATTAACTATTGTGAGAGTTTTACTATCAATTGCCACCAATTTGGATGGGCTACTTCATCAATTCGATGTAAAAAATGCATTCCTTCATGGGGACCTCGAGGAAGAAGTTTATATGGATGTCCCATCTGGCTTTGCTACATCACAATGTGGGGTAGTGTTTAAGTTGCAAAAGACATTATATGGCTTAAAACAATCACCAAGGGCATGGTTTGGACGATATAGCTTAGCTATGAAGAAGTATAAGTACAAACAAAACAATTCAGATCATACTTTATTCTTAAAGCATCAAGGAAGGTTTGTAACTGCACTTTTAATTTATGTTGATGATATGATAATTATAGGAAATGATGAGAAGGAGATTATGAGTGTAACGCCCTAGCCTAAAGGCGTTATCAGCCCACTACATGTCCTTACTAGATTAGATATGCTAAGGCTATATATTTCCAAAACCATAAACATGTATTTCCAATATCATCAAATACTCACATATAAAGTAACTTTTAAAACTATTCATATCAAATTAAATGTCCTCATCTCATCAATTAGCATAACTAAATATCCAATCTAAATCATAATAAAGAAATCTTTACATATAAAAAGCTCCTAAAGAAAACCAACTAACTCATTATATATATCTTCTTCTCAAATTTCTAATAACTAATTTTAATTGTCAGCAGGATGGTCATAACCGCTATCGCTTTCCCCATCATCGACGAATAAGTCGTATGCCGTCAAGTCATAGATAATGGAATCTCCACCTGTACTTATGAAAAAAAAGGATTGAGTGAAAAAAGCCCAGTACGCCAAACCAAAAGCACATGCACATGATCATGCAAATCACAATATCACATACAACTTATTTTCTAATGTAACAAGCACAAATTAATTATCTTTTCATTAGCCTGCAACCAACACAGTTTAGGACTATTGATCACTAATCCTAAACCTGGAGTAACTCATGACCCGATGAAAACCATAGTTTTAAATAGTATGCGTATATATATAGTTGTGTTCCACAATTAAGCTGGTAACAACTCCTAATCTACCGGAATCATCTCCAAATGCAACTGCACTCGGGACAACGACACACAAGGATCATCAGGTTGCCAGAGTTAGTATCACACTACTGTCGTGGTCTTTACTAACCACAGCCAAGCATAAGCAACACTCGATGCAATTAAAGTCCGATATAATTAAGTCGGGTTTTTAAATTAATCCTGCAAGCATAAACAAACAAGCATGGTGAGGTCTTACCTAGATTTGCTTTCAATCTTAATCTATCCAATGAAAACTTTTAATTGAAAAGGAACCTTAATCTCGCAATACTCTTGTTTAACAATATATGTTACAATCAATTTTAATTGTAATAACAATATCAAACCTTAACCCTAATTCTATAAACCTAATCGAAGATCAACACACCTGTTTATCCCATTTGCACTTCACAGAAACCCTTATCACAATTTCTCCAGAGTTCTCAACGATCTCCAAAATTCCTTTCACAACTCATACAATATATACAAATCCTCTATGAGCAAAACGACTACGAAAGTTCATAACTTTATATCCATAGAGATAAAATGGATTCATACCTACTTAGAACTCGTAGATCTTACTTGCAATAGAATCCCTAATTCGTTCAATCAATTTCCTGTCACAAATAATTTACTATTGCTATAATCATATCCTTATAATCTTTTAAATCTCAGAAACTACGAGACTTTGTTAGAGGTCTTACCTTTACTTTGATTTGAAATCGAAACTCTCAAAATCCGCTTTAAGGTTTTCTCCAATAGATTCCCGAATCTCCTTCAATCGTATACAAAACAAGAATTAGATTTATCTATCTATGGAAAGGAATTTAAAAAGACCAAGATTGAACCCACATACGTTAAGTTTGGTTGAGAAAGAAGTGTGGGAAAATTGAAGGTCTAAGGGTCTATTTATAGAGAAACTTAGCTTAGGAAAAACGCCATTGTAGGCCGACCAGTACGCCAGCGGCCTACCCTGATATGCCGACGGCCTTCCTTGCTATGCCGACGGCCATCCCACCAGTGTAGGGCCATTTTCCTCAAATCCTCTCGAGAGCTCAAAGCTGTATCTAGGCCGACAGCTTTCCAATAAAGGCTAGCGGCTTTTATTCCAGGCTGACAGCTTTAATGCCGGCCTTAGCCATCTTCGTCCAACTCTTCGCTTATAAGTTCTTTGTGTCCAAATTCATCTATTCCAGGACAAAAATACCCTCTTAACAACATTATATTACATATATACCCTTCATTATGAATTATTTATTTTTAATTTACAACAAGCCTGTGAAAACATCTAGTAACTGAGTTTGAAATGAAAAATCCTAGAGGTTTAAAATATTTTTTAAGAATTGAGGTGCCTCGTGTTTTGCAAAGAAAGTATGTGCTTGACCTTTTAGTTGAAACAGACATGCTTGATTGTAAGCCAACAGACACTTCATTAGTTTAAAACTGCAAACTAGGAGAATGTTTAGATCAGATACCCTTCAATAAAGAAAGATGTCAGCGGCTTATAGGGAAGTTAATTTACCTGTCTTACACACGCCCAGATATTGCTTATGCCATGAGCCTAGTAAGTCAATTTATGCATAATCCGAGTAAAGAATATATGGAAGTTGTAACTCGAAATTTGCAATATCTAAAAGCATCTCCAGGAAAAAGGCTTATGTTTAAAAGGTGTAATTGTTTAAAAATTGATGGTTATACAGACGTAGATTGGACAAGAAGCATTTCTGATAGAAAGTCCACAAGTGGATACTTTAGCTTTGTTGGAGGTAACTTAGTCTCATGGAAAAGTAAGGAACAAAAAGTAGTTGCATTATCCAGTATAGAAGCTGAGTTTCGTGATATGGTAAAGAGACTTTGTGAGCTGCTTTGGTTAAAAGAGCTATTAAAAGAAATTGGCTACTTATCTGAGTCAAGTATGAGATTGTTTTGTGATAAAAAAGTTGCCATAGAGATTGCACATAACCTGGTTCAACATGATAGGACAAAATATGTTGAAGTAGATCGACATTTTATCAAAGAAAAACTTGAGGCAAAGATAGTTCGATTTCCTTTTGTAAAATCAAAAGACTAACTAGTAGACATTCACACAAAAGCTGTTTCTAGCAAAGTGTTCCATAGCTCACAAGTTGGGCATGAAAGATATCCATGCACCAACTTGAGAGGGAGTGTTAACTTGACTGTCATTAATTTGCTTTTGATTATTTTGCTAAAATTAAGGAATTATGATCATTTAATGTATTACCATAATTTTAGGCATAACTCATGTAAAATAGTTATTTCTTTCCTTTGTTTGCACTTTTGTATAACGTATAAAAATAGACATGTATTCAACAATGAACATATATGAAAAGAGAATATCATTTCTACAATAAATAGTACTTGAACTTTAACAAAATATGCAATTAGGTACTCAAACTTCGAAATTGATTAATTTAGTACCAAAACTTTAAAAGTGATCAGTTTAGTATTTGAAAACTTTGAAATTAATCAATTTTATACCTAAAAGAATTTGACAGAGGTACTGTTAGCATGCATGAAAAGTTCTTTTGAGTACTAAATTGATTAATTTTAAAGTTTAGAAACTAAATTGATCAATTTTGAAGTTTAGATGCCTAATTGTATATTTTGTCAATGTTTATATACCATTCATGACATTAACCCTATTTTCAAACACCCTGTCCTCTAAAACACACTATTTCCTATAGTCTCAAGTTGATTTTAATTAATCTTCCAAGAATAAAGACATAATAATAAAATTCAACTCTTTCCCACACATTATGGAAAATCAACTTAATTACTACATTTTCATTTCATCCAACATTAAATGCCTTGTTCTCTACCACAAATATTCCATCATATAATTCAATAAAACCATACTTGCACGTATACTGACTCAAACTTTCACTTTAGTCATCTTACAAGGTATACAGTAGAAACCATAGAAAATTAACTTCCCAAAATAATCACACATATTCGCATAAGAGGTTCCTTCATTGATCATCACAATCCTAGAAAAATGAAATTCTCTTTGAATGACAGAAAGTAGGATATTAACATAGCATCCTCAATTATGCATTGTATCTTCCCAAACACAAGATAAAGGTTTGCAATATATGTAGTATACAACTAACATAACACCTATATAACAATCAATCAAAATAGATGGAAAAGGCACAATAGAATTTAGAGGATCAACTATCAAACGAATTGCTACTTTGAAATGGGGAATATGAGGTATAGCATATTCCATTAGTCATCAACCCTTATCATAGTTATCAGATGTCAATTTAGCAATCAATATTCTATACATCACAACCCTCTCCATTATAGTACCATGCAAACATAAAACACTTTTCCAATATAAGTATCCATCTATAGAATCTAATCAATATGATGTGCCTAAAACATATTGATGCCAAAATATGATATACCTAGGAAGACAATCACTAGGCCTTCTATTGAACAAATACATTATCAATAATATAACAATTAGGAAGATTATCATTAGGGCATCAAGGTAATTAATTAATAAAGATCCTAATCTCAAGATGAAATTAAGGTTAAATTGATAGATAAAAAAAAACCCCCGCTTGCCCTGGATATTACTCACCAAGAAAGGAATATCTTAAGACACTTATGAATCATTGATATTATGAACAAAGATTCACTCGTATTTGCACTCGCCACAATCTTACCATTGATGAGAGTAATAACTTGCCACAATCAAGAAGGTTGATTGATAAGAGCAAAGAAAGTGAAAGCACCAAAAATGTAATTTCACTCAAATTCAAGAGATAAAAGTCATGTTGTCTTTTACATGTCAAGGACTATTTATAGTAGTCCAAAGGAATAATAAAATACCAATAAATGCCTAAAATACTGTTGATAATGATCTTAATAAAAGACTTAATTAAAATATGAAAATTTGGAATTGTTATTATCGAGCCTGGATTTTTCATTTATTGGTTTAATTTCTTTTCATCCGATCCGTATTAAACCCAAGCCCATTCAATACGAACTGTCGACTAGGAATTAAAAAAAATTTAATTTTTGAAAATAATTTGAAGTCGCCACCTGATTAGAATCGGGAAAAATTATAAGTTACGATTAATGGGTTGGTTAATCATAACTTAACTACTAGTCTGCAAAAAAATTTGATTTAAAACCAAACTTTATAAACCATAAATTTTGGATTTGGGGGGCTACCCTATTAAAACCATATGGTTACCACTTAAAATTCATAATTTAGAATTTATCCTTTTAACGCTCAAAGATCGACTAATGTAAAAAATATTTACAAATTATAATACCCACAAATAAAAAAAATGTCATTATTCACATTAATAATTACAAATAAATAAAAATAACATTGATATTTACAATTTATCATGAAAGCTTACAGTATTTATAGTAGACAATGAATTAATTCAAAATAGAAATAATAAACAAAAAAAGGTTTTTTTCATTTTTTATGTCGCCCCGGAGGTGTCTACGTACCCGCTAATTGGGATCAAACAACATGTAGTTCTTTTGATGAAAATTTAATTTGTTGGTTCATTTTAGATTTCGAAATTATTTTCATTTTAACTTTCTTAACTTTTGAGTTTTTAAGAAAATAAAAAAATTTTCAATAGGAGTCTATAAGCTATCACATTTATTTGTATTAAAAAAAAAATTCTAAGTGACAAAACCTTTTCTATGTGTAGTTCTTATTTTTTTACTTTATATATTTTTTTTTTATGTTTTGAGAAAAAACTTGTATATAATAATAATAATAACAACAACAACTTACTTAGAGTCGAGTTAAACTTGGATCAGGAGCAAATCGGATTTGGATCTGGTCGGGTTCAGGTCGGATCTTAGATAACTGATTGGAGTAGCTTGTCGAAGAAGCGTTAAGGCGGCTAGAGAAGTCCAAAACAACACCACTTTAGATGATTTTGGATGGCCAAAATCGCTGGACAGACCAATTGAAGGGGGGCAAACACTCCTAGAGTGGTGGTTTGGTTCGGTTCGAAAATGGGTAGAGGAGAGTGGTTCAAAACTTTGAAATGGATGCCGACAGTGGTTCTTGCTCGAAGTGGTGGCTAAGCTTCTTCGATCAATCTAAAGCTCTAAAAAGATAGATCAAGAACCCTTAATGCTTCCTATCAAACTCAGTTCCTTTGAAAACTTCCTAAACCTAATAAATTTGAAAATTTTGAATTCAACCTAAGAACTCTGATCTTAGATTTGAACTATCTCTAGTGTTTCTTAGTGATTTCTGAAGTTGTGGATGTGTTTTTATGTGTTTGATTGCTTGTTGATGATACTGGAACAGTGAATTCAAAGTCCTATTTATAGGATTCAAATTGGGGTATGGTAGCCGTCATGGTTGGTGATGGTGGTTGGATTCGCGCAAATCTGAATAGAATATGGTGATTACCTACCAGATTGGGTTTCTAGATGGATGGTAATAACATCAGATGACGATTCTAGAAGCCCCAACGAATCATATTTGAATTTTTTTCAATTTTCATTACGTGCGAAAAACAAATTTTTTACGAATTTTGAATTGAAATTTGAAGGCCAAATTGCGATTTTTGGATCTGATTCTTAGTTCTAATTTGTAGTACTCCATGCATACTTCCAGATCCCTTCATCAATTTGAAGAAAACGAGCTTGAAAGTAGATAAAAAATGGACTTGAAATGAGCTGTTCGAGCGGGTGAATGCCAGCTCAAGAAGGAAGAAAATGTGTGTGTGGCATACGCGTGTGCCATATGCGCAATACGCACGAGCGCATGTACCTCATGCGCTATGCGTAAAAAAATTTTCCGTCCTCCTCGCGCGATTCGAACCCTAGTCTCCTCAGTGCGTATGTGGTTACTTATCCAACAGGTCGTTGGCCTATGCCTTAGTCAAGTTGTGCAATTAATTTGTATTTAAGGTTTTCTAAAAATAGGTTTAACTAAATAACTTGATTAATTAAATTTCTTAATTAAACCTATAATTAATTTATAATGAAAATTAATATCATATTAAGCTCAAAAAATCTTGTAATAATTTATGCGGATTTTTTTTTGGGCTTAATATAATATTAATTTTTATTATAAATTAAACCTTAAATGGGTAAAAATTAGTTGTCTACTATTATGTTTCAACATAACTTCTCACCATAAGTCATGTCGATCGCTCGTGTATGAAGAAAAGCACAATCTATTGTGCTACACAAATTCAAACATAAGCTGTGTAGGTTGCTTGTGTTGAACTTTAGAAAAGGGTAGAAGTTTTACATAACTTCAAGCACAACTCATGTACTTTGGTTCTCGTCACCTTCACCTCTAATCTTAGCATTTCTTCCAACACTAGTTGCATTGCCACTCGTATAGAATTCACCATCTTCTTCCATGCATAGAATTGAATTTTATCTATTATACTCCCACACGGTACCCTAGCAGTATTGATGCGTTATGTAACAAACAAGAATCATAGACATTTGTATTTGACTATTTGAGGCTTCTAGAAAGACATATGGGCATTGTATAACTAGAATGTCATGTGGCGTGAACAGTTATAACAGGATTAAAAGGTTGTTTAGAATAAGAAATATATTGTATACATGTGATTCACATACAGGAATAACATTCCATATTTTTTATATTGAGTTCTTAACTATTACATCAAGACTATATAAAGTATTTGTGAAGAACCTAAAAATTATATATATATTGATTAACTAAAATTTCAAATTATAAATATTGGTGATGGTAATATAAATTTTTTTAAATTTATTATTAATAAGAAAATGTTTTTAAAAAAATGAAGAAGAGAAAAACATAAATGCTATTGGAACCATAATATATAAATGATAATAATTAAAGAAAGGTACACGGAGATGTTTGTACCATAGAGCCACCCTCATCAACCATTGTTGCTCCTCGTATTATAATAGCACGCAAACAGCAACATCACATATAAAAATTTGGATAGGACTTTGATCAACATACAAACAATATCATGTCATTTCCAAATCCCATGACTATTTTGCTCAACCCTACGTTTTAGTCTTTCATGTTTAAAAAGTGATGCTACGGATTATGTAGAGGTTAATGACCAGATGCAAAACAATGTGGTACCTTTTTTGTCTATTCTTTCTCCTCTTATTATATAAAGACAGCTCAAACCCTTTATTTCCTTCCTATTTTTCACTTAACCTACTTAGTCATTTGACGAACCAAAATCACCCATTGAATCCTCCTCATACCATCCTTGAAATCCTCACCACCACTGAAATCAAGCCACCTATATCATGGAGAAATATCCTCTCAAATTCGAACCCTCAAGCTAATTCTTAACACTTCGAAAAATTTTCTGTGTCAGGACCCATCCAATCCACCCACTTCACTCCACTAATACTCGTATATACAACTATCACTCCATTGTAGGTACAGGATAATATCAATAGGCCACAGGCACCATCCAGAAGTGACACATTCATAAGTTATTTTCACTTAAAGTTTACAAAAAACGAAATTTTCTGCAGAGATTTTGCAACTTTTTTTAGAAGACAACTTCTCTCTCACTTTGTTTACATACACAACTTCAAATCTATTTCTAACCTTTGTAACACACTCTAATGTAACCAGAGAACATTTTTGTGGACTAGTAATATTTAAAGAACTAGACTTTTGAGTAGATACAACAAGGAAAAATTTATAAGTTGAGTTTCAAGAAAAATAAAGAGTCTAAGTTTAAACTATTGATTTTAACTCGATCGATTTGTCTCTTAGGCTTTGTCGACGATTTGGAATGTCCTCTGAATTATTTTGAACAATGCCCTATCGGCCACGGTGAGTGGGAATGACTCTTGAACAATTTATGTTGTGTAAATGTGAGATTTTCATACTTTAAATTGTTATCATGTAAATATGTCAGTCTGCTTCTTCTTGATGGATTATAATATGATACAAATATGTTCTTTGATATGTGTTCCCATGAAATATGATCTATGACTAGTCAACGTGCTATGCGTGTGTTGGTTTTAGCCTATGAATGTTCAAACTTGTAGATATCGAGGTGTCATAATAGTGGGTTGCATGAGCACTTGCTGGATTTTTGGACAGGTTTGAAAACAAGTATTTGTATCAATAATTGACCACTTGAATAGATGTTATTGAGTGGGATTTTTGAGGATATGTGATCTATGTTCAGTATATGAAATTTTCGTGAGTTGGTTTATGATTTTATTGAAGTGACAGCTGTAGAAATCGTGTTTAAACATGAGTCTTGTCCACATTTTCTAATACCCTAGCTGAATTAGCAGATTGACTAGAGTTTTAAGTATGGTAAATGCACGAATGTGGTAGGATGTTATGCTGTTCTTGGACGAGATTGGTCTGAATGTTTGCTTTCCACATTACATGGATAAGAGGATATATACTGCCATCCAAAATACTTTATTTTCTTCTTTTTCTTTTCCTTTTCCTAAAATTTTCTCACGAAGTGTCAATTTTGTGTAGTTACATTAATTAAGGTCGTGATGACCGTAGATGTAGGATATATATATTGCCAGTAACTGTAAAGATTTTAATTTAATGAGTAGAAGGTTAAAAAAAAAGAGGGAAATTAGAAGAACGTAAAGATGATATACATATATATATATAGAGAGAGAGAGAGAGGCCACATGTATTTGCATGAAACTCTTTTGGGGAAAGTAATATCTTTTTATGATATATATATATATATATATAACGATTTCTTATAAGAAGAATTAAATATATATATAATATATATATAAATTTAAATTATTAATGGAAATGATAGATGCTATATAATAAATATATTTACATATACATACAAACTTGCATGAAAAAGGAATATCCTCATAAATAAATTCTCGTAGTACTTGATTTATTCGAAAAATTATATTTCCACGTATAGATATATGTTTATGTATGACACGTGATTTTCAAGAATATATGTGTGTGTGTGTATATATGAATAAATAAATAACGAATTCCAAAAAAAAATCAAGATTTTGCATCCTAAAGTAAAATAAATAAATAAGATAAATAAAATGTTGTATGCCAACATACTTGTACCAGCATAACTACCACAGGTACATTTAAATCTTATATATATGAATATACAATAAATATATTTGAGGCTAGGCATAAGATCGTTATTGTCCCGTTTTGATCATCCATGATGTCTCGAGTCATATTGTATATGTACTATTGGATTTTATGATTTTGTGAATGTTTAGTGGATTGGTCACCCCATAATTGAGACTAATTATTAACTTGAGTCATAATAAAACTCGGCATGCATTGCATAGCATTCTACATTGTCAAAGCCATCACTTCTTATGGTGAGTTCGTGGAAGGTCCCAAGGGGACCACTCTCCCTCATACACGAAGTAAGAGATTCAGGATCGTTGTGTGTATGGAGGAGCCAAAGACCTCACTACTGTTTAGGCCATTACGTTTGGACTCGGGATGGGTCTGCTTGATGAATGCGATAGAAGGATATCGAGTGAAAAGAGTGATTATGGATCAAAGAAGACCAATGAAGGCAATCGTAAGCTAAAGGAAATAGTGGTAGATCATAGCGTACGACATGGGAACTGATGGTGGTCCATCGATCCCCAACCCAAGGTCAAGAGGGGATAAACCCTATACTTCACACTGGTTAGCGGAGGACCACGTGTGATGTTTGCATTCATATTATTGTCCATGAATAGCATATGCTTGAAAAATTGCTTGTGCTTGTTGTGTTTTATACTGTGCCCCACTTTACTGAGTCATGGTTTTTGCTTACACCCTTATAGACTCATTCACATTTCAGGTTCTCTTTGGCATAGTACTGCGAGGAGGCTATCACTTACAAGTTTTTGAAACAACCTCTTTGGGTTTGGGTGTAGGATAAGGAGTGAGGAAGGAATTAAGAAACTCTCTCTTGTCAAGCTATGTTATCTTTAATATACTATGTGTTTTAGTATTTTAGGATGATTGTAATCAATTATGAGTTATACTATTTTATTTTGGAGACATGGTACTCGTTAAAGTTATTAAGGTATGTTTTTGAGTAAATTAATTATGGAAAAAATATTCTTTTATATGTTTCATGAATACTCAATAGGATTTAAAATGTGTCAAGTGGAAATTCTTTATCCCAATGAGTATTCATGGTGGCTTGTCGTGACTAGGGTACCTTACAAACCATGACAGTATTTGTTCTTATATTAGACTTTACACAAAATACTATGTTATACTTCCCCAATCCAAGTCTTGACTTCTTTGCTAAGTTAGGTCAGCACCAACTTCTGAGTATGGATCAAATTTAGTAATCTGTATAATCACCCAAATCTATAATCTGTATAATCACCCAAATCTATAGGAGGGTGAGTAAACCACAACTTAGTGAATAACCAAATCTTAAGATAATACAAACAATGCCAAGAAAGTTTAATTAGCAAATATATGCAACATAACAATCAACCATACATGACAAATACAGTTTAGATGACTAAGATCCAAACCAATAAATATTTATGCCCTCTCTTGGGGGTTGAAGGACCAGCTCTAGTAATTCATACCCAAGAGAGACTAAGAAAGGAAGGAGAAATTGTTTTTAAACTTATTTATTATTTTATATATACATATAAGTATTATAACTCAACTTAACCTTAGAACTCAAGAACTCTACTAAGTATTAGGCACCTCATGTCAACAGCACATGCGACACCTTCGGTGCCTACTTAGGAACCGATAAAACAAAGACAAACTTCCATAGAACCAGATTCACTAAAATAACTCAACATTATAATAGAACCAAGATACTATTACGTGACGTAAACACCATATAAATGCAATTTACATAGTCGTGTAATGTATGTCTGTTTCATTCAATGGTCAATTAAAATTTTATATCAGATTACTCAGTGACCATACAATTTTCAAACAATCAACAATATACATTACATAATCAGTACCAAACATTACCACTTCTAATATTGAAGTTTATCACTCATCCAATCACCATATAGCATGCATTATTTCCATCCCCATAGACTGCCAATTATCATTGTAATTAGAACTTATGCTACTATTTTATATATACAGACAATGTGAAAAGATCAAAATTACTCACATGTGCATTTTTTCTTAGTTGTTATAGTAGTCTATGGGAAAATCTTGATCTATAGTTCATATAAAGTAACAAACATACATTACTAAGTATATAATTAAATAAGAGTGCCTATTAGTGCCTAAGTGTCCAAGACTCAAGTTGTAATTTTCTTGTCTTTAAGGAATTATAGGCCACTACGAATATGGCAGTTTCACTAGTTGGTTAATAGACAGGGGTTAAGGGGACAATGTCTCTTATAGGGTTTCAAGGGTAGCGCCCTGGAAAGCAAAATGAATTTGAAGATTTGGGTTTAAGAAATCTTGAGAAAAAGTCACAGTTTAGAATCGTGGGTGTCACTATGACCATGGTTAGATAGGGTAATAAACCATGGTCATTCGTATAACTCATAGCCTAAATAGTGGGGCTAACCGTGGATACTATTTATGCCGTGATTCAAGCTATGTTCAAACTCTTCAATTTTCATTTTTGGTTCGTAGTCACATAGCTTTAACTGCAGGGTACCATGGCCGTGGTTAAAGTTGTAGCTAAAAACACTTCCCCTCAATCTCACTCAGTATCTACCACGATTTAGAACCATGGGTGCAACTTGGCTACGATTTGCTTCACGGTCAAAACAAAAAACTCAACTTATTCCACTTTACAAACTAACTTCTCTTCAACTGATACACAAATTAAAGCGCGGCTAAAGATAGACTTGACATAAATACTTCAAACATAACTAAATTTAGCAAACTTACTCGGTAAATTTAAATATGTCATTCTTTTAGGTGTCCAAAGCTCAAGTATGAATGTTTAGTGTAGTTTTTCTCTATTTTACTTTATGTTCATGTTTGTTAAGTAAAGTTATACATGTTCATAAATTTCTACTAGTTATACTACAACTCTTAGACATAGTCAAATGCGTAGGGTAAGTATGCACACGTTTTTATTATTCCTTAGTAAATTTAGTTTTAATTCATTAACTCAAGATATTTGCTAAATTTAGTGTTTTACTCCTAAACAATAAAATATATATGTATACAAGTGTGTTTGATAAAGATAACTTATTGTAACTTTAAAAAATAAAATTATCTTAGTTTAGATTATGTGTTATGTGTGATTGCTTTACCTTCTTCCTCAAAAACACTAGAAATAGTGTTTGTATATGTTTTCTTAGAGATTTTTTTTATATTGAAAGTGAAATTTTAAAGAAGTGGCTTAGTTATAAATATAGGTAAAATGAAAATGAGGGTTTTACAGTAAAAATAACAGCAAAAGAAGTTGTTTTTATCTACCTTTGTGTTCAGTTGCTTCTTTTGCAAGAAAAAGTAAGATAAACTTAGTTTGAAAAATATCATCTTTAACATAAACTTAGTTTGAAAAATATCATCTTTAGCATTTAATGAAGAATACTTTATGAAAAGTGGCCAAGTTTGCCCTCTCTATTATAACTCACGTGAAAACTTATGAGATCAGACACTTTAGACAATTTTGAAAAAAAAAAATTAAGTGTAAACTATGAAAATTTAAGTATCTAATGTATATAAGATGAACACTTTATGATATTAGACAGATATTAATGAGTGTGCAAACAAATTAATAATTATTTCAAGACAATAAAATTAAAGATAGAGTTTAGATTCTAAATTTCATAAAAATTAATTTTTGATTAATATTTATGCAGTTTATTTCTTAACTATCATTAATTAACCAAAATATACTAAGATTTAATAGTTCACGCTATTCTTTAGGATTACATAAATACGAGTATAATTTTACCTATGTCATGTAATTTTTTCTTTGGTATCTTTTATTTTTATGAGAATTAACTTTCTAATTTCAAATTTTAAGTTAAGAAAAAACTCGGTAATTACACTATGTTCCACTCATGTGAGTAATATAAGTTCTATCTTGAAGAAATATAACAGCATGATTGTGTTATCTTCCGATTCATTCTTAAGTAATTGGACTTGTAGTCTAATTCCCATCATCTCTTGTAATTTGACTCCCATCATTTTCCTAGGGTTGTTAACGATTTTCACACAAATCAATGAGGTATAATCTCTCAACTACGTCAGTTGTAAATTGATTGTCATCACAAGGATAATCAAAACTTCAAACGTACAACGATCTCACCATCTAATAGATTAAGACAAAAGGTCTTAGAAACAAATTACTAAAAGTCTTATAAATCAACACAACTCATTGGTTAAGGCTCCTTCTAAAGTAGACATCCTTAACATAAGATATATAATATATTTTTAATAAAGAAGTCAGCTTAAACCCCAAGCAACATTCAAAAGATGGGTTCAAGACCCACATTGGATGCTTTATTAATCAAAAGCATATATAAATATCCAAAACACTCTCTACAACACAATTAACAATGTAGGAATCCCTATGAAGAACCAAGAATAGAGAGAGAGAGAGAGAATAAAAAGAAAAACAAAGTATGGAAGAAGCACACAAGGACATCTAATTTTCACTCACATAACGACACTTATAAAAGACAAGTTGGCATTCCAATAGAAGAACTACAACATAGTATAATAGGATGCTTACAAAGAGCACAAACTTCCTAGTTACTACTACAAGACATCTTAAGACTGACTTTTAGTGCTTTTTGAATATGAATGCACATGAGCTCTTGCATCTTAACAAAATGGATCACCACTCTATCCACTATCACCAAGAATTGGAAAAAGATGACCCTTGCTAGTTCCCCCACTTGCCATAATGATTATAAAGAAGGGTAAATTATACTTAGAAGGTCATAACATTTGAGAGTAAGTTCATTTGAGGTCACAACATTTCAAGTGGTTTATTTGAGGTCGCAATGTTTAGAGAAGTGGGTCAATTAAGGTCACCATTAACATATGTCAAAAAGTGAAAAATTTACCTAAAATTTAGAAGATTTGCCACGTTGTATCACGTATTAATGGTGACCTTAGTTGATCAACTTCTCTAAATATTGTGACCTCAAATGAAGCACTTAGAATGTTGTGATCTCAAATAAACTTACCCCTAAATGTTATAACCTTTCAATTTAATTTACCCTATAAAAAAGCATGACAACAAGCAATTGAGCACAACCACACCTTTTAAGGCATATGATTGTCATCAAAGCCATGCCCTCAAATAAAGACAAAAGTGCAAACTATTAAAAAGGGATGAAGCTTTAGGGTAAGGCATAGTGAAAATTGAAAAAACCAAACCCAAAACTATAGGCTTAACTTAAGCAGAAAGTGGTAGATTATAACTCATAGCTACCTCTACCTTTAGGCACCAATCTAGAAGCCCAAGAAAAAGTATCCCCAAAGAAATTAGTGGTTTAAGATCCTTTGTCATATCATGAACCAACATATATATATATAATATATATATGAGAGACTTTAGCTTTCAACCAATAAAAAGAAAATGGGCAAGACGCACTTCCCTTTCCCTTATGGCTAAAACCACAACAACGATCACAAAGATAGTTAAAACATCTATCGACATGATAATAAGTACCCTAACTTCTTAGGTGAACAGTAGACATTTTAAAGACATCGATGGTTCCATTACTACCTTTAAAGGAAGAGTAGGGGTTAGAGTTTTAATATCCTACTACATAAAGGCAAAGTACAATGAACAAAAAGCTCCAAGAAAATGGAAAGAAAAGAAGTAAACCTTTTAGAAGAAGATGACAAGTATTTTATAAAGGATCTTTGAAAAAGAGATTCAATGATAACATAGTCACAAAGTCAACTACCTTATATAAATAGGGGGCAATTAATTAGTACCCAAAAGAAGAAGGGGCAAAACTAGCATTTATTCATGTTTTATCAATATAACACAATTGTTATATGAATAAAACCTAAAACATATCCTTATTGACCTCAAATCTTAATTATTATTCGTTTATATTAATCTATTGAAACCCTATCTTTTAAAGATTATGGAAGAGACCTTATACACATTTTCAATCATAATAATCTTATGGCTCTAATCTCACACATGGTAGCTTTTATACCACTTGTTGGGATTAAATCTTAGATCCAGCAATTGAATTACACATGTACAAGATTATAGTACAAATAAATAAAAGTAATTGCGAAAGTATACCTAGATCCATAATATAAAAGACACACATAATGCCTTGTTTTAGATGGTTTAATCCTTCAATTCGATACATTAAATACATGAATATAGATATATTTGCCTATGGCTAAAACCAAGAGCATCGAGTTAGATCAAATGGGTTTTAGATGCTGAAGTGCATACACATATAATGGAAGGTTAACTTCGTTGAGGAACACCAAAGTAATCTTAGGAGGATTTAAAGAAAAATAAGATTGTAGAGTCGGAAAAAGGATTTTGAAAATCAAAGAAGATTGCTAGGACATCACCCTTGTTAGATTTAATGAGATTTATGGAGCACAACTATTAGAAGAGAGACATTTAATCCAATGGTTGTTGAGAATAGACCTTAGGTCATACAAGTCACAACCCGCCTAAAGACATTGCAAGTAGTGGAGTCATATATGGTTCAAGATTGCCAACCTGCCAAATTAGTAGATTTAAAAAAAATGAAAAAAAAAAAAGAAAACATGGGTGAGACATTTGAATAGAAAAGTATAGGTGGGTTGGAAAATGAAAGAGGAAACAATTACAACTCTAGGAAAAATTGATGGGAGATATTGAAAAAAGAAATGAGAGAGAGAGAGATATTTAAAGTCGAAATTATGGAACTTGATTTCAGACAATGCGGGTAGTGGAGTCATATATGTTAAATTTTTTCTTATCTGACAACAAGGCAATCCATCTTTATAATAATTTACTGACTTGCTAAGGATCCTTATATAACAATTAAAATGAGTTTAAAAAAAAAAAAGAATCTTACAAAGAAACCATTTATATACTATGTGGATGAATGGCTCATGAAATTCCGAATGAAAATTACGGCAGGTAAAGGCCAAAGATCTATAAGAGGAATAATCTAAAAACTGGACATTTCAATCAAAAGAAACTTCCTGTGAGATTATGAGACATGGGGATAAATCAGATGAAAAGAAATAGGGTAATGCAACAATGCTTTCGTTCCACTGGTTTGGTAAAATGCATATGAAGGCTGTGCCTATTCCTTTCTATGCAATCATGACAACCATCTTTAATAAAGAGAGAGAATGCGGGGGGGGGAATCAAATTTATGGTCGGTTTGTTTCATTCGTGTGTAGATGACACGCAGACGTTTTCGAACAGATTATTTGTCAAAAAACATAAATAGATGAAAATAAGATATTTTTACTTATAAACAAATCAGATACAGATACAAATGAATAATAGATTACCCAAACAGACCCTGTTACATAGACTGAGAATGAATGGCACATGTTGAAACTGCTTTACATGTATCTACATTGAGGAAGCAGAGCGCTTGACTGTAACAGCTTGCCATGAGTTTAACTGCCACAATCTTGCAATCTCCTAATGGATCCAGATATAAGTGGTTGATCGTAGGAAATTTCTTCCTTGCACTAGCAGCGCATGGAATTCACCTAGAGACTTTGGATTCATTCTTGTTCAAGGAAAGCCTTCCAAACTCTAATCAAGCATAAAATCTATTTGGCATTCTTGAAGAAATCCAATTTTAACTGCCCAAGTGCCCCATTAGCTTAAAATCTTTGAGACAATGATTCTTGTAAGGTAGCTTCAGAAACTGCCTCAGATTTCAGTTAAAACATATTCTTATTAAATTTAGTTTCTTTTATTATCTTCTATAACGGTCATCATCCCCTTGTATGCTTCAAATAATGAGTGTCTGTTATACATCTTTCGAAAGACAAGGAAGAAAGTAAATTTGCAATGAAAATTTTGATTAGAGAATATTTGATTGGGTCTGAGTGTTAACAACTTCCAACTCGTGTAATTGAAAAAATACCCAAGATTCAGATACCGCTTTAACATAATCCCAAATCAGAATAAAATTTTACAAATTACACTTTAAAAAACACAACACATTGTCATTGAGATTATAGCTCAAAAAGACTGGTTGGATGCATATTGACGTCAGGTTATGAACTTATGGATCTTTGGCAGTAGAAATAGTGATCTTGGCTCTTAAGGAGTATCCTCCATATATTCATCTATGTCTCATCACCAAGCAATAGCCATTGAGTATCAGGAACATATCCAGCATCCTTAGCTGTGCATGTTAAAGAATTTAAAGTTGCATAAATTATGTCAGTATCAGTATGTGATTGGTCTCCAGCAGTGAAAAAGTGTGATTGGCTTCTGAGGACTATCCAGCTGATTCCTGGAGGCTTTCTCAAGCCCTTCTCCTTGAGCAATGTTCTTACTTGTTTAACCTCTGACCAAAGACCTGCTGCAGCAAAGATATTTGAAAGTAACACATAGTTGCCCTCATTTACAGGCTCTAACTCAATCAGCTTTCCAAAGACAAACTTGACTAGCTTGATGTTGGAATAAACTTGACAAGCACTCAGCAGAGCCCTCCATAGAGAGGCATCAGGTTCAATGGGCATTGAGGTGATAAAATGCAGAGCTTCGTCTAAGTAGCCACCACGTCCAAGCAGATCAACCACACAGCCATAATGTATAAGTTCAGGGGTTATGCTAAAATCATGTAACATAGAATGGAAAAGCTGTAATCCTTCATTGACTAATCCACAGTGACTGCAAGCAGATAAAACTGACACAAAAGTTACGCTATTTGGCTGCAGACCATCTTTTTGAATACTTGACAGGCAACATATGGCCTCATATCCACGTCCATGCATACCATAGCCAGTTATCAAAGCATTCCATGAGATAATGTCTCTTCTGGTTAAGGATTTAAAAATTTTTTCAGCATCTTGCAAACTGCCACACCTTGCATACATTGTTATTAAAGAATTTGCAAGTGGTACATCTAGATCAAGAGAATGCATCCTCCTCCTTATGTATCCATGTATACATCTACCAAGAGGAAGATCAGCTAAATGGATACAAGATGAAAGAATGGTCACAAATGTGGCCGAGTTTGGTTCAACTTCCATGATCATATTTCTAAAAACCAACAGAGCCTTGTGAGCTTGGTTGTTCCTAATGTAACTGGCAATCATGGAATTCCAAAATACAATATCTCTAATGGAACACCGGTCAAACAACTTCCTTCCAGTTTCTTCATCACCACAATTCATATACACCTCAGTCAATGCAGTGTTCAACTGTAAGTCACTTTCTATACCATGCTTTACAACATAACCATGGAGAGAACGGGCAACATTTAAGCTAGATTCATCAGCAAAAGAAACAAGAACAGATATAATAGTGTGAGAATTGGGTTCCACCTCTGATTCCTGCATCTGTCTGAAAACGTCCCATGCTTCAACCTTCAATCCACTATTAGCCAATGTTACAATGAAAGTATTCCAGGAAACTACATCAACATCACTTAACTGAGAAAAAATGTGATTGACAGCTGCAACACTATTCATCTCTTTGTACATATGAAGAAATGCATTCCCAAGAAGTGTATCCATATTCATGCCAACTTTAATTACATGTGCATGCAAACTTTTACCAATTCGAAGTCCATCAGCTAAATCCGGACATGAGGACAACATAGCGAGGACAGTTCTTTCATTAGGTCTAACACCTTGTGTCTGCATTTGCAAGAACAATCTCACAGCAATTTCAGGAAAACCAAATTCAATATATGCCAATATCATTGAATTCCACAAAGCAACATCAGGTGTAGGGATAGATTTGAATACATTATATCCAGTATGTACCATACCAAAATTGCAATACATATTGATCAAAGAATTAACCACAAACGAATCACAGCTTAATTTTGATTTTGTGAGAATTTGGTGAATCTGCATCCCCAAATCGAGACAGCCATACTCAGCACATGCCTGAATCACAGCCAACATCGTGACGCAATCAAATCCAACTTGCTCCATCAAAACCTGCACAAAAAGCTCCAAAGCTTCCACACATTTCCCAGCTTCTACACAACCAGTAATGATTGCATTCCAACTCGCTACGTTCTTCACAACCATCATTTCGAACACCAAACAAGACAATTCCAGATTGAACTTCGTATAAAAACCGATAAGAGCAGTCCCAACGTGCGGCTCCGTGAAGAACATTCCACTCCTCAGACAATACCCATGAACCTCTCTCCCCAATCTCCACTCAAACACTTCCCTAGCAGCCAAAAGCAGCCCGACAACCGTCCTCGAGTTCGGCATCAAACCCTTACTCACCATCTCACCAAACAGCACCACCACCTCCTCATACTCACCTGCACCGACGTACCCATGTAACATAGAATTCCACAACACAACATCTCTCTCAGATATTTCATCAAAGATCTCTCTCGCATCCTTCACAAACCCGCATTTTGAATAAAAATCGACGAGGGCTGTGGCCACTCGGACATTTCGAATCGAATCATTAGTATCCAAAATTCTAGTATGAATCTTCTTCCCGAGTTCTACCGCACTGAGCCGAGAGCAGGCTTTAAGAACAAGGGGCAATGTAGCGTTATCAGGAAGAGATTCCATCTGGGTATATGCTTTGAGGATTGCATGGTCGTTTTTGAGCTTGGCGTGACGTTTGATAAGGGCGTTCCAGTCTTTTTGGTGGTTTTGTTTAGGTGGAATATGGGGTTTCGAGGAACTGGAGCTTGAAGTTGAAGAGAGGGGTACCGCCATGGAGAAGACTTGGGCTCATGGTTGGCAGTTTAAAAACCGTTTGCAGATAACTTCAGGAATAGTGGTGATGAAAAACAGATATGTATTGGAAATAATATACGTGTTTTGTTCACATTGCAACACCGTCGCTTTGGCCGAGTGGTTAAGGCGTGTGCCTGCTAAGTACATGGGGTTTCCCCGCGAGAGTTCGAATCTCTCAGGCGACGTTTGTTTTGAAACTTAAATTTTATTTTTTTTTTGGACTTAGTTTTTGAAACTTCTTTTACTTGTTTCATTTTACACCTCTCCTAGTCTCCTTACAGCTTGTTTTCATTGTCTAATTATGCTTAAAAAAATTATAGTGTAATCATAGATGCCCCTTTCTCTTTTTTTTTTCCTATTCCAATGAAAGAAATTATCACACAATACATGTGGGCCAAAACAAGAAAGGAAAAATATATATGAAATTTTGTGTTCTTCTATTTTTTCTAACCTCTTTTTTTTTTTTTTTTTTTTTGTGAGTATGTCTTAAGCTCTATGTGTGCCTTCTATCTACCTATATGCCTATATCTAACTAAACATAGTAAAAAGTACGGATGCAACTAAATCAGCTGTTATAGGGTTACCGACCCATCCGATCTGTATTATAGGGTTTTAGGATCGAGTTTGGATATAATTTCTAAATTATGCAGGGTTATAGGGTTAGGTTTGGATTTTATTATATACCCAACCTGGTAATAATATGAAAAGAATAAAAAAAATGCAAAGAAAGGTTACTGATACTAAAGTTTGAAACCGGAAACCCTATTAACTAGTTAGCAGCAAATTCACATCGCCACTCTTGTTTCCCCCTCTCTCTCTCTCTCCCCTTTGTCACTCCATCGTGTCAATGTCGTTGCCCACCCTCTCATCTCTTTCACTCTTGGTTTGCTTCGCACTCTTCGCCACTACAACTCCGCTTTCCTCCTCCACATAACCGTTATCATATCATTTTGACATATCTAGCTAATTTGTTAGCTAACATGTCACTTGTTATTATCAATGAAAAAAATGAGATTTTTCACTCTCTTTGGTACCTCACAACTTTTGTAAAGGTGTTAGACACCTTTGACAAATCGGAGAGAGGTGAATCTTTTAATAAAGGAAAGATGACTTTGAAAGATGATGGTTTGAGGACTACGACAAATTATTTAATAGAATATGACAAAGAAAAAACACTGGGGCTAAAGTTGGCTCCTAACGATAGAAAGATCATCTTAGAAAAGTGTGTTTAAATTGCTCTGCATAGGGCTCGAAAATTACATCTCATGTGTTGGATGGAAAATTAAGACACTATCATGGAATTATCAAGATATGGTTTTTCAAAATTAAAGGAGATTAGTGTTCAATATAGCCTAGGAATCAAATATATTTTCCACCCCAAAAATGGTTTCTTGTCTTCCACATTGGAGTATTTTATCATAGTCTATTTGTGGTTTGAACTTTGGTTGAACATGTGGAGTATCATCACTTTAACAATGGTTTGTCAAGATGTTATGTATGATCATTTCTTCCATTTTATAAGAAACCAATGTGTTATAAATTAAATTATAGAACAAACTTATTTCTGACTTGATTGTGTACCTTTTTTATTGCTCCCTTTGATTGAGTTCTAGTTGATTCATTTTCAATGCTGTAATCTTTAACTATCAAAGTCACTGTTGGCCAATTTCTTCCATGAAAGTGCCAGTGCTTTTTTGGATCATGGATTTAGGGAGAATGAGGTGTATGCTTATGTTCACTTAGCAGCATATTTGCTAGGGCATTTTGATGGTAACATGAATGTTCTACACATAAATGTTAATGCTATGAATCTTCATTTGCTTGAAATTAGATAAAACACAAGAAGGAAGGGTCTATGATATAGTCTTAAGTATCTATTTGATGATTGCTTTCATTTACTTTATAGAAAAAGTTATAGTATCATTTTTTTTTCTTTTTTTTTTTTGTTGCATAAAAATGTTAAAAGTAGTTGTTTCTATAAGAGAATATGTAATTTCATCTAAAGCATAAATTTTAAAATAGGATTTATAATCGAGTGGGTAGTTCGGACCTGGGCGGGTGTCGAGTTTTAGAGTAAACCCTATAGGACAGGTTTGGATATAGTAGGGAAACCCTATAGGGTTATAGGATCAGGTTTGGTATACCCTATAAGATAGTAAGTTGGGTTGTTGGTTTATATGACCCATTCGAAACCCGACCCAATTGCATCCCTAGTAAAGAGTTGAAAAAAAAAAGCTAATCAAACTTCCAATACTAATAGTAGTAATGGTGAAAAAAAAAAACTTCCAATATTAATAATTTATGAGACGGTCTATTTGATTGGTCTATTTGACCTATTTTTCTTATCATTGAAATAATCATAACAAATAATATGATAAATATCTCAATAACTTGATTGCAGTACCTCACAATTTGAGATGTTTATTAGTAAATGGGATCGAATCTATAGTAAAATATGAATTGACATAGATTCCATAATATATTGTCACTTGGATTGTTTTAGGTAGGGCTACAAACAAGCTGAGTTACTTGCGAGCTACTTGAGGTCAGCTCATTTTAGGTTTGGCTTGACTCAACTCAACTCATTTAATTAAATTAGTCGAGCTCCAGCTTTTCTTTAGGGTCTCTATCTGAGTCACAAACAAACCGAATAAGAGCTCACGAACAAGTACGTTAATAGCTCATTTAATGTATTAATATAATATTATTGATATATCAACATTATATAAAATTATCTTTATTAATCTAATATTATAAACATGATTATATATAATTATTTACATAAACGACTAGACACGTTTAGCTAAACAAGTCTAACGAGATAAGTTCAAGGTCGTGAATCCTTAATGGGTTTGGGTTCGAGCCCATACATTTCAAGCTCATTAAAAACTTTGCATCACTGGAATTTGTTAATTTGTTAAACAAGTTGAACTCAAGTATTCAAAAGTAAGACTTGACTTAGCTTGACCGGACCCTTAATTTTTAATAGTACCATATTGGTATAGAGATGATGTGCATACATCTTTATGATTTTCAAAGATTCCCTTTCTCCAAAAGTGACGTTTCATAAACATACTCATAATTTCTAATGCATGATTAGAAAGAGAATTTCTTTTTTTTTTCATAAATCTACCATAATTTTTGAAGAACAACCATGCCAAACGTCCATCCATAATAATGAGACTTAGACTAAATAATCAATAATTTCCAGAGTAATTTTTTTTCTCATGTGTATGGTTTCAGTGATTTGATTTGACTTCATTTTTAAAGGTTGCTTTCTGGTTACATCTTCTCATGAAATTGCATTTCGCATCACCTTCTCAAGCAATAATTATAGAAGAGTGACTTCTAGCATACCTTTTGCTAACTAACTAATAGAATAATGAGAAGATATCTGATACAATCATAGATAGCTGACTATATACCCCTTTTGTTGGCCTTCTCATTGCAGGTGGGCAGCTCAAATATAGGTGATCTAGAAGTCTATCTGGGCATTTTCTATTGCTCAGATGAGCTCACAATCGGCTGAGGATTTGTACAATTTTCAAGCTGGTATAGTGGTATATGGTGATTTGTTATAACTTTTCAACTTCTAATTATTAGATAGAGAGCAAACGCAATATTGGTATTGGAAAAAAGATTCAATGCTACATTGCTATTAATATATATCCGATTTAGTGATGTGCAAGTTCTAATATTTTTTCGAGAAACCATAATAATATCGCATAATTTTTATAAAATTTGGTACAATCTAAAGATTCAACATAATTATTAGCGGCATACAAACATCCTTAGAGAGAAGCTATAAATCATAAAAGACTTTTTCACTTGCCCCCTTTGTCTATCATGTGAAAAAGGATATAGGGGGGCTTTAAAAATGTGAGATAATTATTTTAAAAATGAAAAGAACTAATAATTTTGAATTTTAAATAAAAATATAATATTATCTCCTTAGTGCTGCTATGGGTATCGAAAGTCAAAATACCAATCAAATAGATTAGACTCTGTTGCGATTTTCAGTAATTGGTTCAGGCCAACATTATCAACTTATCTAATAAAAACTTTTAACTGATTGGTTTGTGGAATAGTTGTTTCACAAAATCCCTATTAGTGCAAGATAAGGAATCACAATTCTTTTATAGGGTCAAAGCAATAATTATTCCTTGATATATTTTTTAACATCTATCCAAGATATCTCAAAGGAATAAAAAAAATGTTACTACTTATTTATTCTATTCCATAAGAATTGTAATTCTATTTCCACTCAATTTCATTTTACAAAACAGAAATGTAGTAATGTTATATAATGATATATACCTACAAAGTAATTTGTGTTGATAAATCCATGATTAAGAATTAAATCATAATAATCCAATTGGCCTTAAATTATTGAAATACCTTTTTAATCTTTCAATGTACCAAAGATGGTAAACTATATGCTGATGGAAAAATATAGGAATTACGTTAATCGGGAAAAAGAAATTATCTTGTGTAATTTTACAACAGATTTTTCCAGTACTTAGTTTAGGCAAATAAATTTGCTTTGCTCCTTCGTACACGGTATAAAAACCTTTTTCCCTTTTTTGGGATAATCTAGAAGAAAAACCCCTTTCTAATGAAGGTGCAAATTTTAGGGGAAAAAAATGAAGCTGCAAATAGATATTTGTGGGGAGTTATCGGGAGCAATGTGAAGAGATATTCAAGATAAAAATATTAAAATTTCAGACATCTACTTATACTATTTTGAAGGAAAACCCTATTGTCTCATATTATTGAGTGGTTTAGATTTATTTTATAATCAAAATTTTAATATTTTATAATTAATTAAATGATAGTATTATAGGTCGAATCATCCCATAATGCAACCGCAGAAGTTTCCACTATTTTGATATCCAGTATTAAACAATTTTCTAGGAATAAATACGGAAAAAGGGAAAAGTGAAAGAGGAATATCTTTAATAGGTAAATGTCCAATTTCTTTATGGGAAAAGGGGAAAAGTTATCTGCAAATTTAATTTCTCTCTCTTTTTTTGAATTTACATATTAATAGTTAAATTTATATAAACTCTTTTTATATCATTAAATGGGATATAACTATGATGCCTCTTATTACACCTAACAATATTTTAAAAGCTAAATTTATGAAAATTAAAAAAAAAAAAGTTTAGAGGTCCATTTTCAAAATATACTTTGTTCCCATTCTTAATTATATATGATGGAATGTGATAATTAGCATCTTACGTTAATGTTTGTGCCTTTGTGGCATGTATAAAAATTAGATCCTTTTTATTCTCATCCTCTCAATTTCCCTCAATTTATAAATTATTATTATATTATTTATTCTATTCAATAATCTCACTCTTGAATAAATTGCACAACATCTTAAAGAGATTGGGAATTATAATTCAAACCAAACACACGCGCATATATATATTATTGGGTGTTGAAAATCACAATAATGGATTATGCATAATTGGAAGTGCTTTTAAGTTTTGATATATATCAAATTTAGCATCTAACTTTGTATAAAAAATTCAGTTTAGCTAATACTTAAATTTTGTAGTGATAAATTTAATATTTAATCAAATTTTTATAATTATTTTTACTATTTTTTAATACTTTTTTTACTTTAATTGGAAGGGTTGTATTTGGTCAAATTTTTATTACTTCTTCTAATATCATGGAGCAATAATAAATGACTTTTTCCATATTAGAAAACAAAATTAATGGTGTAAGCAAGAAAGTAAAAGTAGGGTCCAACTTTTCATTTTCCCTTCAAGTTCAAGTTTATTACAAAACTTTTTGTCCAGAGAAGAGAGAGAGAGAGAGAGAGAGAGAAGAGAGAGTATATTCATGAATTTGAAGTTTATTACACACTTGGATCATAAAAAACTCTCCACAAATGACAACATTTAGTAACTACAATTTACCAGTGACCCTCACTTGATGTGGCCTTTCGACTTTTTTTTTATTCACTATCCACGTTCTTGTTCTTCACACGTAGGGCCATTATTTGTGGAAGATAAGAAAAAGATCAAAAGATAACCTTCCATGTGAATTACTAATTATTGCAGCATCACATTGTACAAATGTCCAGGAAATTCTTCAAAAGCACAAATCATATCCATATACGTGCAGTGTGCATGCTTCCTTCCCCATCTATATCACAAGCCCTTTTATAGCTACGTAGAATTTACACTAAAGTACAAAGTTTGTGTAAGAAAACAGCAAAAGAAAAATAAAGCTCAACTCCTAGTTGGTTCAAATGAATATATATATATATATATATATGTATATTTCGTATGTATGGCTGCTTTCTTTGGAAGTATGAAACTTTCATCTTCCTATCAAAATAAAGGGTGTTTCATCTGTATATATAATGGGGTATTAGGGGAATTTAAAAAAAAAAAAAAAAGAGTGGCTATATTGGGATATGAAATCCTAGTGACCATGAAAACCAATAAGGGGGAAAGTGGAAACATCTAATTTCATTAAATTCTCCAAATCTAAGTCCAAATCCTCTATTTTTGTCTCCTCCCCATTATTATTCCAGAAATTTCCTAACCCATGCAAATCATCTGTCTTGATATTGCTACTAAATTATAATTTGTGATGAGGCTATCTATGTTGTTAAAGAAGTCATTACTTGGGGTCCTAATATTTTCTTTTCCATTATTCTGGACATTATTCATATCTTCAATGCTTATAATACTCTCTAAGGGAGGTAGAGACATATCTCCTTCTAGTAATCCTACTCCAACACCAACAAGATCATTCCCATAATCCTCAAGATTATTAGGGCAATCACTCATTATCCCTTCCACTGGCCTAATAACACGAGTTGAGTAACCATCGTGATCAAGCCGCATGGTTTGTTGTTGGTGGATGGATGTTAAGTGGTTTAAGGACAAAAGATTGCATGGATGAAGAGGATGACGAGGTTGATGAGGATATGGAATCCATGAACACAGGCAAATGCCTTGTCCTTGTTGAGGAATGAAGAAGAGCCCTCCTCCTGTGATTTGATTATCCTTACGGTCTGAAGATCCATAGTCACTTGTGTTCGGCGATGGTGTAGTGGAAGAAGAAGAGATGTTGTTCTTGAGCCTCTTTTTAATTGTTGAGTTCCAAAAGTTTTTAATCTCATTGTCGGTGCGTCCTGGTAGACGAGCAGCAATTTGAGACCACCTTAGTTGTAGAAACATAGTGCGTATGGAAAAAAAAAAAAAAAAAAAGTTAATTTGGATGTTAAATTAAGAAGTATAATCTTTTCCTAACAGAAAAAAAAAAAAAGGGAAATTTACATATCTGGCTGTTAATATTTTATTAATTTTAAATAAGTAAAACTTTTATCAACTTCATCAATCTATTTTTATTAGATGTTAGCTTCCAATTTGTTTTAGAATGGTTGATCAAAAAGTGGTTTGAGTTTGCACATACAATTGTTCTGTACTTTTTTTAATATTAATTATTAAATTTATATATTATAAATTAAAAATATTTTAATATTATCTTTTATTTTATTAAGTAACTAAATATATTTGATAAGTTATTTTATTAAGTTAATTAATTATTATGAATCGATTTAGGGTTAACAAATTGTAAATAAAATTATTTTTATCGAGAAAAGTTTCAATAACTAATATATACATATTGTATGTAATATTTACGTGATCATTAAGTATTAATTATTATTTGATACGTAATAATATCCGTAAATTACGGATAGATTATATACCATTTTTTCACGTGTTAACTTGTGTATTACCTGATCAATACTTTTCTTTCTTTCTTTCATTCTTTTTTTATTTTTTTCCAGCATAACTGACGTGGAGCTAGGAAGTCTCTAGTCCTTCTGCGTACTTAAAACATACGAAACAGTGGAGTGTCTTCAACTCTAAGGACAAGGACAGACAGGGATACCTCTCGATATGCTTATACCATGTGCACTTTTCGGCTATAAATCTAGTACTGGATTGTTGAACTTACATAGAATAATATTGAGAACATTGTAATATAAAATAAGTGTGCCCAATGGTAATTTTTTCCTTCTAGATATATTTCTTCGAGTATTTGTTTTTCAATTTGATTAAGGTCTTCTTTTTTAATTATTTTAGCACTAAATCTGGAAAAAAAATTCTAAAACAGTCATTTAAAAATCTGCTCATCAATGAGGAGACCATTTAGATGCCGCACAATTGGGTGTGTGTATCACTGTAAGTATATGAAAAAAGTTTTGTTGTCTTTAATTATTATGTTTCAATCATGTTCCAAGTAATAATAACACGAACGTGTATATAGAGTGATAAATAATTATTTACTTTATTTTATAAATATTTTTACTTTAAAATTTATTTAACACATATCAAGTATCTATTGATTGAGATAAAATAAATACAGTATTTTTGAGACAGCAAATATTTTTCCGTATGTATATATTAGTAGCATGCAATTCCGCCGTATAAGATTTGAAAAATTGATGAATGAAACTTATAAAACAATTTTTTATAAGAGAAATATAAAGATGGAGAGGAAAAAAAACACAATAAATATAGCAAAAAGGGATAGTATAATGCACATTGTCTAGCACCTATACTTTAATAGTAGCTAATCATTGCGATTAAATTTTTCTCCACTTATGCAACTATTATTTTGTCTTGGCAGTAAATGAAAAAAAAAATAAAGAAAGAAAAAAAGATTCACCTGTTGCCAAGAAGGGAATGCAAATGGAGAATGAGGTCTTCTTCCTGAGGAGAAAGCACCTCTCTTAAGATCAGGTCTAAGGTAATTAATCCACCTGAGTCTACAACTTTTGCCACACCTTTGCAACCCAGCATTCTTAGCAACATCACTCCAACACCCTTGTCCATGTTTCAGCATGTACTTCATCAACTTGTCATCTTCTTCTGGTGACCAAAGTCCTTTTCTCAGTTTGCATGTATTCTTATTCAAACCTACGGTGTTGTTGCTAATGTTGTCATTATTGTTGTTGTTACTGCCTTTTCCAGTGGAAGAATCAGTTGATGGAGGCTTTCTCATTGTCATGACAGAAAGAGAGAGAGAGAGAGAGAGAGGGAGGAGGGAGGGAGAGGGAGAGAGTATAATAATATTATGAGTTTTTCCACTCAACTGTTTTGATGTGGATTGGTGTATGTTTTATAGAGACATGAGAGAGAGAGAGAGGAGGCTTCTTGGGGTAGGAACATAATGTGCTGTTGATCATGATTATAGTTATGGTTGTGGGCTTTGCTTACAATATAGGTCAGAGAGAGAAAGAGAGAGAGAGGTGGGTGATGGGTCTGAGTTCAAAACGGTTCAGAGAGGTACCTTCCCTAAAATGACTATAGGAGAGAGAGGGGGCAAAAAATAACAGCAAAAGGGACCTTCCTGTTGTCTTTGACTCCATGGATGATGGATAGCTTTGTCTTCTTTTACATGCATTTTTCTTCATTCTCAAGTCATACGAGGATCATCATCATCTAATTTCTTTTTCCCTAGCTAGTTTTGCAATAAATTTACTACTTGTTCATATCACTTTAATAACAACTTCACTATAATCCCTAGCTATCACCACGTTTAGTTAATCATAATTATAATCCTATAAGAATTATTTATTATAAAAAATATTGAAAGTTATTCATTACTCAATTTCATGAATAATAATTCAAAGACGAAATTATTTTACTTCTAAAATATCTTTATTTACACGAAAAATTAACAAACGAAAATCTTATTACAACTCTCTATTTTCATTATTTAGTGATAACAATTTCATTATAATCTCATTCATTCGGCAAATGAACTAGCAGGTAATTTATCTAAAATGGGTTGGCCTTGAAATTATCTAACCAATCCCCTCAAGTTAGGGCATTAATTTTCTAAATTTATTTGTGCATTGATTTAGTGATGATCCGAGTTTTATATATAAGAACACTTGATATCATATTATGGGTCTATTTGGCTAGCTTTTTTCTGGCAAATATAAATACTTTTTTCTCTAACAAATTATTTATCAAGAAATAGATACGATAAAAAAAAGTTTGAAGTTCTTATAAAAAGATCAAATAGATTAATATAGATAAAAAAAAATAGATACAAATTGGACATATATATACATTTCATTTTGATACAGATACAAAAGAAAAACAAACCATCCAAATAAACCTTATACTTAAAGGTTTAATTTATAAATATCGCATTAATGATATAATTACACATTAATACCCACTCTTGGACAATTTTGGTCATAGGGCTTAGCCTCCCAAACCCATGGGTTGACTTAATAGCCCTTAAGTTGATTTGTCCAGATTATATGGTCATCACCTATTCAAATCCCATGAAACTCAGGAGGCCTTAAATAACGATCATAAAGGCAACCGAACCGCCTTGCTCAATAGCAATTCTTTTTTTTTTTTTTTTTTTTTGGCCACTGCTCAATAGCAATTCAATAGTCTCTTTTTTATCTTGATGTTGCCTACCAAGGTTATCCACATACTTTAGGTAAGCAAATCACTTAGTCAGCTGCCTCCAGCTAATGTGGCAAGCTTTTAGAAGGTTTCCTAATCTGGAAGGTGCATTTAACAACAATATAATGTAAACTAAGATAAATAAAGAGAGAATGGATAGACAATTCATGCCCAAATTTTTACATGGAGTTCGAATAGCCTCTTAGTTTTAACTTTCGCATAAATGCCTCCCAATGGAAGACTTCAATTTATTTATCTCTAATAAAATGCTCCAAAGGAGCTAAACAAACCACAACCATCCTCTAAAATGCAAACAAATACACTCATAGTATCACAATAGCACACTTAAGGCACAACTTATATTATCACTTAAGCACACACAAAAAAAAAATTCTTAGAGTAATGCCTTACAACAAATAACAAACTAAATGCAACTACTTACTCTCTCTTTACAAGAAGGACTTGCAAATGAAGTACATGAGCAAATTAATAAGGAGGGGAACACAAATGGATTAATTGCAAGATAATAGGCTTAATTGACTCATAACTTTAGCCCAACATCCTCTTTTTATAGTTTCTTCAAGTCTTGTGGATGTTGGCTTATTTCTCTCATTTTGCCCTTGCATTAAATACTTCCAACAGCTAGTTTCTTGAAATTAGTGTTTGTTATGTCACAAGCGACTGTCCAGATGCCACCTGAAAACTTGGGTATAGAGAGTTATGGACCATGTGACTGTCCAAATGCCACAACTTGGCATCTAAACACTAGCCCACAACTCCATGATTAGAAACATTCTAATTATTTAAAACATATCTTATATTTGGGTGCCAAACCCTAATATTTAGACACTAGTTGTAGTTCACATGACTAGACTTTTGATCATGTTAGCGTATGCATGCCATGCCTTGAGTCATGTCTAGATTTTAGGTGTTAGCTGCAATGCAGCTAGGTCCTAACACTCCACAAATACAAAACATATATATATTGCACACTATAAACATATCAAATTGCACACATGTTTAGCTAAGTATGTATAACTTTTTTAATAACTTTTGTGTAATTGTACAATTCATTTCTTATTGAATTGGAGAATTTAAGTCAAATTTTGATGAGGAAATTTATTGCACAAATTACTTAAATGTCTTAGTGACGTTACACACAATAGACAAAATATGTGTGTTATGTTGGGCTTTTATTTGTGATATATATGTTTGTTTACGTTTGCTTTGTGTTTTATAGGATGTAGGTACAATACAACTAGCATTTGAACACTAAAGCATAGTGACCAAACACTAGCATGACCAGAAGAACTAGTCATGTGTTTGCAACTAGCGTCTTAATGGCAAGGTACAGTAAGGTATGGTATCCAAATGGTTGAATCTTTTTATGCAATGTAAGGTGCGATCGACAAGGAAAATAAGTGAAGACATGGGTTTTCTAGATGATGTTCGTATGGTAGTAGATGGCATCCGAATGCTAATTGTAGAAAACTAACAGTTAGAGCTTATATAGCAATGACATTCTAAAGAGAAAAATGGGTAAATGTCACTTTCGTGAGGGCCTTACAAGGGTTATAGAGCAGATTTTGAGAAAGTGTGTGCTTAAATGGTGAAATTAGTCTAGTTCATCTCTCCAAATTATGTTTTTGTATTTCCTTGAGTGAGAGAATGAGTAGTACCATTGTAGGTTTAGTTGAAAAATATTTACAAGACATTACTTATGTTTGTATTATGTTTTGTTGAGTATTTGTATAAGTGAGTGACTTATGCTTTATAAGTGTGTTGTTGAGTGTAAAATGCACGACTCATGTTTTGTGTGGTATGGGTCCCTAAGAGCATTTGTTTATGTTAACTAGATTATGTATGAAGTTCTCTAATGGAGGCAATTATGAGATCATAGAGACTAAATGGTAGATCAAACTCTGCATTATATCTAGTGTTATCTTCTCTATCCTTTATCTCTTTATTCTTGTAATTTGTAGTTCTATTACTTATCTTGTTAAATTAAATGAATTGGAATTGAATTTTTAAAAGAGATGAAGGTTGATATAATTGAGCTTTAAAATTGGAATAGAAAGCCTCTTAAATTTTAGCTTAGGTGTTATAGTAGTATTGCATTTCTTTGTCAAAATCCAATTTGAACCCTTCAGTTTAACATTTACCAAATGCTCCTAGATCCACTTTCCTAAACTATATGGAGACAATTTCCTAATCTGAGTTTGTTTACTTTTATAATCAATGATGAGATAACTACAATAAATATTCCCTACCGAGTTCAAGTAGAGTTAGATGGACTCTCTCTACTTCTTTGTCGCTTTGCTATCGGTTTATTTCCACACTTATTGATCTAAGCTTTGAAGTGTCTAAGTTGGGCAATCCTTGATGCTTACCAACCATAATTTATCTTGCAAGCCTAGGAACAACAAATCATAAGCTTGTTAGGCCTAATGGATGCAAACTTTCATTACATTGGATCGATATATCTTTACCAGCAAAAATACACTTGGAACATTTAGTGTCGTTTGTGGGAATTGATTTCGCTTTCTTATAGATTCAAATAATCACAAAGATGGATAGAAGACCAAAAGTAAGGACGTTACCTAAGGAATTATTTCTGTTGGGTTTAGATGCAGGAGTTTAATCTAAACATAGCTACATTAAATACAAAAGTGGCTGCAGCTTCCACTACACTTGAGCTATAATTCGTTATTTTAGAGACACTATCAGCAAATAGCCATAAAGTACTAGTAAGTGTTATAGAGCATCCGAGCGCTCATAGCAGCACAATTGACAGTGGCCCAGCAGAGCAACAATCCCCCACCTATAGTTGTTGTGGATGAGCGACAAAACTCCTCCACTTTTCACCTTGCTTTACTAAGAGTGAACTCATGGGTGTAGGCCGCAAGCAACCACAATCGTATTCCTCTGCTTGTCACTCAATTAGACGCAACAGATGAACAGTCGGATCATGTTCCTATGAAATTCAATGCACAAGCAAGTGTTTAGCCTGCACTATCTTTTGTAAAAGAAAAACTGCTTTACAATATCTCTAATAATGAATCGTAGGATTATATCAACAAGAAAAACTTCAAAGCTAAGGAGGCCGAAAAGGGATAACAGGTTGTTTGTATAGGTAAGTATGGAGCAGTTTGGTTCAATTTTTATTAAAACCCAAACCGTAATTTATGGTCCATTTTTTTCCATCTCAAACCAAACAATTATTTAAGGCTTGTTTTGGATTAAAAATTTTTTAAACCATTAAATAACGATTTGGTTCAATTCGAATTATAAAACAAATCAAAGTTCTAATTAAAAAGAAAAAAAAAAAAAAAGCTTTGTTCCTCTTTTACGTTTATGTAGATATTTAAATATTTAAATTATTTTAGAAAGTTCAAATTACAAATCATAACAAAATACTTTATAATTCATCACATTCAGTATTTTACAGTCCTCCATAAAGTCATTCAGTCGCTAAGTAGTCATTTACCAATAAAGTACATTCACTAACTAATACATATTAAGTTATAATTTATAATCCTTTACAAAATCATCAAGTAAGTAATCTACCCAAAAAAATCATCTACTATAAAAGTCATCCATGAATAAAAATGCTCTACTAATAAAATACATTGAACAATTCATGATAAGAGTCATAACTAAATAAACAAAGTTTATACTCCACAAAGTTAAAATAATTAACAAAAAAATAACATTAAGCTACTAACGAAAGAACATATCTTGTACTTAAAAAATAATTTAAGAAAAAGTTAACGATAACTAAAGTTCATCAAATATCTTAATGAAATTATAAGAATGCATATGACCTTTAATCAATCATCATAAGAATAATTAAGCAAAATTCATTAAATAATATTGTAATTTTTTTAAATGGTTTGGTTTGATTTTACCAATTGATTTGGTTTATCACTCCAAACTTATCTATAGATTGGTTTGGTTTAAGACTTTTCTAGATTAAATTGTTTTAAAAAACCATAATTTTGATATGGTTTGGTTTGGTTTATAGATTAGTTTGATTTAGGTAGTTCTTTTACTCAACCCTAGTTGTTAGGGCCCTCAACCCCACAAGCACTTCTAAGAAAATCCAAGAAGAGCTTTTCCCTACAATGCTTAAACTCCCCTTCTTGGATAGCTATGATGATAACACCAATTTGGGGATCATGTCACACATTTTAAAATTCACATGGTTCCATAAGGCTTTAGCAATGCCATCATGTGTGAGAATTTCCCAAGCACCTTCACAAAGCTGTCAACACTTGGTTTAACCAACTTGCTCCAAACACTATAAGTTGTTTTAAAGACTTCATTGAGAAGTTCAAAGCCCACTTCGTGGTAAGTAAACCCCTAAAGAAGGACATCTCTTCCCTATACTTAATTAAGTATGCTGAAAAAAAAAAAAAAACCCCTCTAAGACTATATAGTAAGATTTATCGAAATTGTGCTTAAAATCCTTAATGTCAATCAAGGAAATGTGTTACATGTTACAGTAAAAGGAATGGACTTGTGCAGTCACTTCATCAAGGCTTTCATTAAGAATAAGCCTAAGGACTGAGAGTAATTTAAGGAAAAGGCAAAGAAGTATATCATGAAAGACAGTGTCATTAAGGCTAAGCAAGAGGCAGAATTTTAAAAAGTGTACCCTACGAGGAAAGTGGAAATAAGAAAGATAAGAGTTTAACCAAAGACCGGTTCCACTTGTAGTAGAGACAATGGGTGAAAGAGATTGTTCCTAATATACTTGGAATTCACTCCCTTAAGCTAATCACTAGAAGAGGTCTTCTTTAAGGTATGTAGGAACATTCTCTTACCATCTCCATAGATGAGGATTGACCTGAATTGAAGAAATTCAAGGAAATTTTTGTAACTACCATGTAGATTATGGACACAACACTAATGATTGCCACCAACTAAGAGCAGCCCTTAGGACGCCATCCAGGCGAAGAGGGGGGGGGGGGGGGGGGGAGGGGGAGGGGGGATGAAGGGGGTTATTTCCTAAAGAAATATGTTGTTGCTAGGAACAATGCCATTCAACAACCTTCTCAATGCAAATGAGAAGGATAAGGTCAACAATAGGATGACTAAACTATTGCAGACAATGCAAATGATAAAACCCTTAATGGCTTTGTAAACACCATAGTTGGCAGACCACGTAGATGGGCGCAACAAGTTGTTCTGGTTCATTTAACTTAGCTAAGGGCAACCAAGTCATGAGCTTGTGCACCAAAAACCAAAATATAGATATCTTTGTATCGTTTTTCTGCAAAGACTTTGAAGGGGTTCAAATCCCCATGAAGATTCTCACATTATCTCATTGTGGATCACTAGCTTCAGTGTAAAGAATGCAATAGTAGACACAAATAGCAGTACTAACATCACTTTTAATGATGCATACTGGTAGATGGCCCTTAAGCTCTTAAAGAATCTTAAGCCCTATGTCTTGAGATATGAAGTAGTGGATTTACCAATTTAGTAGGTTGTATTTAATATAAAGTGGAGCCCACTTACAATTTTAATTCAATGAACTCGTATGTGGGATAATCAAATTTTGCAAAGTCCAAGCGCAGAATATAGACATAGTCGCAATATTTTACCTATATATATCCTTTGTAGAATAACGCCATTATTTTCCTAAGGGCTTATGTCACTTTATTTTGAACACACATGTACAAAGAGTTGCAAAGGAGATATATACAAAGAGAACTTACGAATACAAAGGAGGGAGATGGCATAGAAAATAGTAGCATGGAATCTCTTTTTCTTTATATTTAACATATCATAAACATTTTTTTTCTTTTTTTTCAATTTTTATTATATATTTCTTAGAGATGTTTTTATTGATTGAATATAATTAAGCAATGCCAAACTTCATCATCATATTAGTGGATCTTGAAGACTTTAATGAAGAAATTCATTCAAGGTGTTTGTAAACATTTGTTTTATGATGACACTCGCTTGATTATATTTATATAACATTGAGATGTTATGATTAATCTTAATAGATATTGTTACTTGTTATCTATTTAATTTATATTTGGTCAACATCAATTAAATGTATTGAATTAGTGACACCTAGGATGGATTGAATGGTTGAGACAAGCATAACTTAGGTTTTTGAATAAATTTGTCATAAGAATATGCAAGTTTTGATGAAACTCATGAGCTCACACTCCTAATGTGGTTAGGAATATGGATTTGAGCTACATGGCAAAGCTCGGTTTATAATCTTAACTAGAATAGCACTTTAATTTTGATATGAGTGAATTACTATTTACCTTATAATTACAGATAAATTGCCTTGATATGATGGTTTATGTTATAATTTGAATTTCGTTACTTCAAGAGGTGAAAGAGTTTCAGCAAGTTTGGTTAATTCCTATATAATCAATATCAATATTAAGTAGAGGCATTGCATTAGTTTAGATAAAAAAACACATGTAAAACTTCAATTCCATTTTTAGCATTTCCAAATCCCAAACCTTCAATAGTGTTGTTAGGACAATTGGTTAGGTGTTTGTTTAGTTTAATTGGTTTTAATTTTTTTTTAGAGCTAAATTGTTTAAGTTAAGAAAGAACTCAAAATCTTGTATTTAACAACAAGCTTCCTATGGAAATGACTTGGTACATGCATCTGCTACACTAACCATTAGTTTGCACCCATCTTATAGCTTCTTGGTGAAATTGCAATCTACAAAGGCCGAAAAGTATAGAACATGAATGACGAATATGTGTTGTGATGTTCCATAAGGTAATTGATAACATAAATGTTGTAAAATGTATGATTAGCTTTCACTCTTCTTTCCTTCCCTTGCTTTAGGTTTTGTTATCTCTTTTTCTTTTTCTTTTTCTCTCGCTATTAAAAATTAACTTCATTTAATGGGAAAAAAAGGTAGCATCAACCAAAATCAACCAAAAAATTATATATAAAGTGATAGGGTACAAAGACATAATCTAATAAATTAGCACATATCTTTTAAAATTAATATGTCTCACATTGTGCTAATAGATACAAAAGAACATGAAAGTGAGAAGTACAATAAAAATCATAATTGGGACAACATAATTTCACATAAAGGATGGTAATGAGAAAAAATAAACTAAAATGACAAACTCATAAAAAGATGATTGTTATAAATAATGTTGATGAATTAATATTAGCTCAAATACCAAAAATTTAAACTATCCAAATCTCTATAGGTTGGACTTATGGTGGTAGATTAATGTCCATGAATTGATAATGGTAGTAATAAACATTGATTTTCCAATAGAATGGATCAAGTTAAATCCTCTTTCTTTTATTATACTAACTTATGAAGAAAAGAAGGGTTATAGTAGGCTAGTTATTTGTATAATTGTGTAGATTAGAAATAACTAAGCCTCATATAGATAAATGAAATAAAATAAGGTAGATATGTGGAGTTGAGATAATAAGGGAAGAAAGCAGACTTAGAAAGAAGCGGATAGGATTTATGTAAGAGTTCTTAGAGAAAAAGCTCTCTCCAAATTTAATCATATCAAAATTGCGGCAGTTTACATATAATCAATTGAAAAAAAAAAACGAAACCTTATCTCCATCACCTTCATCACAAGCTGTAACTTCCTAAACTAAGAGCATTAATAGCCCACTACGTATCCTCACTAGAGATGGACACATTAAGACTCAAATTCTACTAAACTACAATTATAACAAGATATAACTCTAATATCTCACATTAAAGGAAACTTCCAAAATGTTTGTGTCATAAATGAAACTCCACAACAACTCATTTGGCTTAAACCAAACACCAACTTACAGTCCAACTTAAAAACATAATATGAAAAATCTTAAAACATCAAAAATCATAAAAACTAATATCCAAACTCCAAGGGTCATGATTACTAATTAAGACTTCATAAGGTCTTCAGCTCTAGCTATCTCCAATACAAAACATCTAATAGTCGTCTAAAAAGTTGACTTCACTATCATCTTCCTTATAATCTACGAAAACATCATAACCAGATAGATCAAATATTATCGGATTATCACTTGTTCCTAAAAAATGAAAGGAGTGAGCGCAAGGCCTAATACATCAAACCACAACCACTTGCACGTGAACAACATCATACAAATCCACATGTAACATAATAATATCTGCAATAATCTCAGTTTATTGTCTTTAATTAGCCAGACAAACAACATAGTTTAGAGCCATTTGCAACTAGCTATAAACCTGGAGTAACTCAGACTCCATGAAAACAAATACATATACATAAATACTTATATATATATATTGGTATTAGGTACTCCCGCACACTATGGGTATTATGCTTGTACCACCCCTAAACTACCGAAATCATCTCTACATAACTCCACTAGGGGCAATGCCACGCACAGATCATCAAGGCACCGTTTTAGTGGCACCATTACTCCCGATCCATTAGACCCAGCCAAACACAAGAAACAACCAATTTAAAGCAAAATATCATTAAGTTCATTTGTTGTTTCTAAGCCTACATTTATAAACAATAACCAAGGTAAGGACGTACCTTATACAGCATTTAGAACGGATAACTTAGCTTCACTAGAAACACCTGAACACAAGTAAACATTAACTCAAAACTTTATTTAAACAAGAAAACATACTTTTGAGATCATTTAGCCTCCTAACTGTTAAGAACTACAACTACTCTAGGTTCAAGATATGCCTTATTACTTAGATTTAGGTATAATCTATATTACGCTAAGAGTTAATGAGTTTAAGAAGGTGAAAAACATGAATTGAAAAAGGTTACAACATTCTCTTATCAATCACACCCATGCTAGGGGTCGTGATAGGCTCTAGAAAAACAAAACATAAAAAAACACCTTTGTCACAGCCTTGAAGTGGGCGATGGTAACCATCATGGCCTATATCACGCTCGTAATGTAGGTGGTGACGGCCATCACAACCTATATCACAACCATGATCGATCATAACTTACTAAACCCAAGGGGATCACGTCCTGTATCACTTTGTCACCCTTTGTCCATACCTCTTTCGCCCTAAAATGCGAAAATTCTCCAAAAAGATCTATTCTTTGATATCCAAATAGACATAAATTTCCCCTTCCTATGCCAAACACCAATATATTTAACGCCATATGCCCCAGATAACTAGAAAATACAAAGAAACATTAAGACTGACAAAAGACATATCAATTACCTTGACTCAAAATTTTCTTGTTCTCCTCTTTTGAAATCAACAAGGATTTTGCATTCAATTACAACTAATCCACATAATCTAATACTTAAACTAATGGAAAAACATATTCGATGATCCTTATCGTGATATCCAACGAGAAAGTTTTATTCTTTTCCTATTTTGGTCCAAAACATTATCACCTTGATCTCTTAATCTCTGAATATTTCTTGAATGGAAATACTATAAGGGAGACAATTATAGGGCTTGGGACTTTGAGAAATGGCCGGGGAATATAAAAGATATTGGTTTAGGTAGAAGGGTCATATTTATATAAGTACTAAATTAAGAGTGACTAAATTGCCCCTATTTTAAATTGGTGAATTTACACTTCTTACCCTTCATTATAATTTAATTTATTTTATTTTATATTACATAAGCAGTGTTATTTTACCCCATGCACTAGCAGGATCCATTAAAAAAATACATGTTAATTGGCTTTGGTCATTCTCTAGATAATAGATTATGAAAATAAAATAAAATGTTTGTTAGTGTGCACTCTAATGAAAACACTAAATTACAATTTCAATCAAACTATAGACATAAATTATATAATAAAATTAAAAAAATAGATGTGTGTGTATATATATAGACATACCAAATCACAAAAAGTAATATTTACAAATACCTATTTGGATTTTATCCCGTGTTTTTTTTTTTTTGTGGGAAAACTACATTGCCTTTTTTTTTTTTTTTAAACCTTGCCTTGTTTATGTTAACCAAATATATATTATTTTACACAAATGCATAGAATAATATTCTTAAATTTTTAAATAAATGTATTTAATGTCAAGGGCAGCAATGGTTTTTTCTTAAGACTTTACCAAAAAAAAAAAAAAAGCAAACTGTGAACAACATCAGATCGTACTAAAATTTTAGTTCTTTTATGATATGGTTTGTTTCATGATTCAATAAACAGTGAAAAAATTTCACAATTTGTTTTGAGACCCTAAATCGAACCATATGGTTCAAACGAAATCAAATCGTTTTATATATTCATAAAAAAATTCAAACATATTATTTCTTTTCTTTCAACTGTAATATTAAAAAATTGATTAAATTTGAAGTTTTTTATTTAGATGTTTGATTATTGTAGCGTGTCTACAAATAAGATAATGTTAAGATTTTAATCTCTAGTGTTCTTAACATTTTTATTTTCCCTTTTATCATTCAGTTTCTATTACTTGGTTATTTATTGTTTTATATAATTAATAATGTGTAATTAGAAGTTTGAATTAAAATTTGTGCTTCATATTAGGGAGTAAAAGGCATGAAGGCTTTTAGCCTATCTATTTTTAGTAAGACCCTCCATTGAGAATGTGTCACATAGGAAAGTGGGATTGCATATTGTACCACATGTAAGATTGCTTTCCTAGTTGGCACACCCTCAATAGAGGGTCTTGCTAAAGATAGTTTTCTATATTAGAATAGTATATTCTTATTTTATCCAGTATAATATATCATTATAGTTCGATATAATTAAAGAAAATGAGATTAGTAAATTATTATAATTTTATATTAGATGAAATTTCTACCCTACTATAAGTGGTACTTGTTTATTTGGGTAAATAGTTAATTTCAAATATTATTATTTATATTTGCATTGTTGATAAGAAATATGTAACTAAAGTTTTTAATAGAATGTGTTTTTTTTAAGAATAAAAAATAGTTCGAACCACAAACCGCATGGTATTGAACTTTTTTTTTTTTTTTGAAAAACTTATGAACTGAACCATATGGTTAAAATTCAATTTAATAGAAAAATCATATCATATCAAACTGCACTGTGCCCACTCCTAAAAATTTTCTAGATCTTACACACACACATTTATAATCATTTCATTCCAAATCCTAAGATAATGCTTGTTCATCTAAACAAGCCGAGCTCGAGTTTTGTTTCAGATTTGAGAGCCGGTTCATAAACAGGCTCATTTAAAGATCGTTGACAGGTTCACGAGTAGGGTCGTTAATTAAATTGTTAACAAATTTATAAGTTCTATATTTATAATATATTAATATATAATTTAAGATAACAAAACTAAATTCTATTTAATATATATGTATATATGTTTAGCTACTCTTATGTATTAGTTTTAGGTTTGGAAAAATTGAAAAAAAAAAAACTATTCAAACAAGTCATTTTTAATAATAAACTCGATAAAAACTCGTTAAGTTTAATAAAAAGCCCAACTCAGCGCAAGCTCAATATGTAAACGAATCAAAATCAAATTCAAAATAAAACTCATTTAGCTAAATAAGCCAAACTCGAACCTAAATTTTAAACCCAATAAAATACTTGACTTGACACAGCTCATTTACAAATCAGCACCCATGATTTAGACTCTAGATATATCCTTTTACATTGCACTGTATCATGTCTTCTCCATTTTGAGTGCTGTTTTCTCACATTGAGATTATTTTTCGATCATGATGCGTGCCATTTACTGCGATTTTTTTTCTTCGAACCCTTTTTGTTTTCTTCTTTTTCCTTTTTTTCTCCCCTTTATAATCAAAAGATCAAACTGAAGTTGTTTCTCGGCTAAGATGTGCATCTATCGTGGCTTTTGAAATTAAATCAAACATGCATATCAACCGGGAGGAAAAAAAAAAAAACCTTAAAAATTTGCGTTTATTAGATGCTGTCTCATAACTTTTGTTCAGGTTAAAAAAAAAATTATCTTAAAATTTTGCATTCATTAAATGCTGCTACATAACTTTTGTACATCATGCTACATAGCATCTAACAGATACAGATGACTTGAAATATGAAATTTCGAGACAGCTACCGGCTACGATTTCAAAACTTTCAAACCAACGTAACGGAAAATTTGACATGTGTGATTTTGCTTCCGCTAGTTTTGCATATGAAACATGCAATATATTTATAAATACAAAATCGCATCTACTAAAAGCAATTTTCATCAGTATTTTCATAATTATTTCTCTAAAAAAATTTTTTATATCATTTCTCTTTGAGCGACCGAAATATATCTTTTTCCAACGTTAATCCACGCACAATAACAGCAGAATGCTCCTATTAATTGAGAAACAATAAGCCGAGCCTGTTTTGATCGTCGTTTTAGTATCGTTTTGACATTATTTTCAAACTGAACAGATACTAAATCAATACCAAACCGATACCAATTAGATGCAGATCGGATACAGATAAAAATCCGATAATCCAAACAGCCGCTACACTAACAAGCTGCAAAAGCAATAGACTACTCTTTTTCCTGTTTTTCAAGTAATCCTCTTTTAAAAGTTCAAGGTTCTCAACAAGAAAGAACCCTCCCTGCCCGCCAACACTATTGTCATATCTTCAACACTAGCACATAATGACAGAAACAATGTCCCAAAACTAAGTTTTGAGAGGACAGCCCTATTGACTGGCGCAAAGAGAGAGAGAGAGAGAGAGTGAGCAGCACTATTATCAGATCTCCTCAAATTTATGCTGAACCACAGCAGCCAATATAATATCACCTACAAATGAATATTGCCCGGCTTATACAAATACTACAAGGTGCTAAATGTGAATCTTGTCTATTTCAACTCCCAAAAATTTACCAAGCTCAAAACATGCAGAATGCTTCAAAATTGCTGATATTGAGTAAAAAGAAGGGAAAAAATGTTACATAAAATGGAAATGCATCCCATGGTAGGCGCACTTCTAGTCCATAATTCTGGCTCCAAAGCACAAGTCTTCCAGATGATAACAAAAATTTGAGCGCTAACCATCCCAACCTGATACAAAGATATCAATCCTATTGATTTAGTATCAATCCTCAACTCTCCACAATATCTATCCATAGTGGCAAATAGCTCCGCATACATATACATCAAATTTACAGCAAACCCAGATAATAAGAGTAACAGAGTTAAACAACTTCTGAATAGCTGATGTACCTTAATATTTCACCGCCTTTGGGTTTTCCCAATTGAACGTTTTCCAGAGAACAGATGTTTCGGTTTCAAGGTAGGAATTACTCTATCTGCCTCTCCCCGACGGGCATTCTTGTTTCTCACCTTGACAGATTTCTTAGCAAGCTTCAGTGCCTTCACCTTTTGGACAGGGTCCTTGAATCCCTCTCCAGGGGAAACTTCATTGGGTGCCCTTGATCTTGACCTAGACCTAGATCTAGATGCCATCCTTCGCAATTTCTTGCCTTTGTCTCCATCCACATCCATAGCATCACCACCATTGCCCTCTGCCCTGTCAGGTGATCTCTCTCTCTTGCGGCCTCTCCTTGACAGAGACCTACTACGGGCTCGTTCAATAGCCAAACTTGGATCCAATCCCAAAGATGATAGCTGCCTGCTCATTCTTTCAGATGTGAATTCTCTGCTCTTGTCAAATTTCCTCGGCAAAATAGGCCTACTCTCTGCTGTGCTCTTCTTGATCCTGTGCTCTTGAACAAGCAAGCGTTTCTTCTTTCTAATCTCAGCCAATGCTTCTTGCTCCTCACGACTCAACTCCTGACCATCCATTTCAAAATCCTCCTCATCCTCCTCAGCCTGCCTCAGCCCTTCCGCCCTTTCCAACTCTTCCAACCTCATTAAAATGTCAGGATCAATAAAGTCAGCCACATTATGCCCATCAAGAATTTCTGGCATAATATCTTCTTTCCACTCATCATTTGCTAAGATATAATTCTTCTTCAAACTAGCAGAATATACACCTGCACCACCATTCTCATTCTCCAAGTCCTTTTCAGTTTTTCTCTTTTCCTTACCTGCAGCTTCCTTAGCTTTAGCTTCTAATACAGCTTGAGGAATGCAAGGAGGCCTTTCCTTTTGGTCACGTGGTTTGGGCATGGCAACATGGAACCTGTTCAAGCAGTCATTGATCTTTTTGGATTTCATTTTTATTTCCACCCTTTGATTCAACAATCGTTCACATGCTGCATTCTTCACAGCAATAACCCCATCCTCGGTCAAAGTGCTCATGGTCAAAAGTACTCCCCCATCATTTGCGGGCTCACCACCTTGCCCAATCAAAGTTTTCATGGCTTCAGCCTTCATCTCCATGACCAACTTCATATCTTCCTCAGACATCCCTTCCAATGGCTGTAAATCGGTTTTGTTGCATACTATGATCAAGGGCTTATTCATAAACAGAGATTTGATGCTGTGAAACAGCGCTGCTTGTTGAGCAATGCTGTAGCCACATGAACCTGAGATGTCCAGGAAAAATAATACAGCAGCCCGAAGATGTGCAAGAGCTGTTATACTGCACATCTCGATGATATTACGATCCTCAAAAGGGCGGTCCAAAATTCCAGGAGTATCAATCACTTGGTATCTGAGATACTTGTAATCCGTATGGCCCACAAAAAGTGACTTTGTGGTGAATGCATAAGGTTGCACATCAACATCAGCCCTTGTGATCTTGTTGATGAAAGAGCTCTTGCCAACATTTGGATAACCACAGATGAGGATCGTGCGAGTGTTCGGGTCGATAGAAGGTAGCCTTGCCATGTGCTGTCTGATCTGCTCGAGGTAAGCCAGACTAGGACCAATTCTCTTAATCACAGTACACATACGACCAAGCGCAGCAACCTTCAGAGACTTGCATCTATAAAGGGAATCGCCATACTTCAATAACTTCACATAGTCTTTGGCAATTTTCCCAATGAGGTTCCTTGCAGTATTGATTTGGCCTAGAGCAAGCTTGTAGTGATCCTTATTGTACAATACATGAAGAAGATCTCCATAGAAAGGATGGATATCATCAAGTCGGGGGAACTCGTCAATGATTGTGGACAGCTTCTCATGAAAATTTTGCTGGGTGTACTTCACCTTCCGCATATAGAATTGACGGAGACGTGATATGGCATAACCCTTGTGAACAACTGTCGGTGTTTGTCGCTGGGTGCGAGAAAGGATAATATCAATAAAGTCCTTCCCATTTGGTACAACCGTAATTCTTTTGAAATTATACTGCACCATCTTTAACAAACCTACAGAAGCAAACAGCATTGAAATATGCAAGTGAATCAAACTTTGCTGTAGCCAAAAACAAAAGTATAAATATAGCAAAGTCCTAGAGAATTTAAGCTTCTTGTCAAATCATGAAGGTGTAGTAGACTGGGTAGGGATCAAAATACCATAACTATATAAGTAGGCGCAATTTGGATTCATGCATCCTGACTCATGCTCTAATCAGAAGACGATACAAAACATGGGCAATCAATCTCGGGATGAAAAGCCATCTTTTCATATAAATTCATAAGCAACGAATAAGAGGGTTGTGTAGGCACCATAGCGAGCCACGAGCTGATCAAGAACTAAGCACTGGCTTTCTGAGATGCCCCTTTCCATTTATTTTCAGGTTCTCACATAGAAGGCCTTCAGATTATATTGAACAATGGCCAGATACATGAGAAAAAGGGGAAATTAATTCCTCTTAACTCATGATATACAATGTTAAGAACCCTTACTTCTTTCCTTTTTTCTTTCCTTTTTTTTTCATTTATAAATTCCTTATCAAAATATCACCTTTTCATACCAAGACCAAAGGCTAAACAAATGAATAAAATTGCAAATCAACGAATAATAAAGCAGAATCCCATTACTTAAAATCATATATTAAAATCATGAAGTCAATCCACATGAACAAAGGCATCACCTTGTCACCACAAAAACTAAAATTTGCAATAAACAGACGCTTTTTTCAATTACACATTACCATAAAGTAAAAACCGAAGAAACAAAGCATCAAGTGTAGTGTAAATCAAATGCATTTGAGAGAGAGAAAGAGAGAATACCAAGCTTACTAAGCTATGAAGCGGCGATGAAAGGAGGAGAAATGCCCCCCGGTTTGAGTTAGGTGACAAGACAACAGGAAGAAGATATAAAACCCTAGTTATTAGTTAGCTGGGGCTTTGGGCTATTTGTAATTTTTTGGTATTTTAGGGGCAACTGGAATTTAAAGCCTAAGGCCGACATCATATGGTCGGTTCATTTTGGTTTGTCTTTTTCTTTGGGCCGATGGTTGGTTTTCACTAATGTTGGGTTCTAGTTAGAGGTAGGCAAGTGGGTTAAATGGGCCAACTCGGTCCGGTCCGTTTTGGCCCGTGGGTTAAACGGGCCAAAATTTGTTGGCTCGTTTAACCCACGGGCCAAAATTGCCTGACCCTAACCCAACCCACTTTAGCCCATGGGTTAAACGGGCCAGTCCACTTTTTGACCCTTTTAACCCATTTACATATTTTGTGAGTTAAATTGGCCAAGTTGACCCATTTAACTTATTTATACTAATTGAATAAGATATATATATAAAATAAAAAAGAGAGTTTTATAAGGTTATATATATTAATGATTAATTTCATTATTGTTTTAATTACTTTTTATATAAAAATAAGTTTTCTAAAATAACTTATTAGATAATATATTTCATTTAAAACAATAATAATAAATTTTATAAAATTTTATGGTGCATGTGCATCAATTTGTCATTCTTTGTTATAATTAACACATAAATTTAATTTCAAGTATAAAAAATCTCAAGAATAACCTTCATTAATACATATTTACCCTATAATTATTTATTTTATTTTTATAAAAGTGGGTTGGTGGGTCAACCCACTTAACCCGTGGGCTAGCCCACTTTGGCCCGCGGGTTAAGTGGGTTGGGTAAAATTAACCCACTTTTAAACGGGCTAAAAAAAGCTGGCCCTAACCCACTTTTAAAGTGGGTTAAATGGGCTGGCCCGCGGGCCATAGCCCATTTGTCCAGCTCTAGTTCTAGTTCTATAATGCCACCACTCCAACTTCAGTATCTGGCCAGTTGCCGTCCTCGTATAACTCTCTGATTCTAATATTTCGGGTGATTTCTGGTTTTAATTTAAAACTAATTAGTACCCTGCACGATACATAGATTTTTACATAACATTTGTAAATATATAATAAATATTATAATTTATACGGTTACCAATGTTTATATAAAATACTATAATATTAAAAAAATTGTAATAGCATAATATTTTATAAATTGCAATAATACAAAAAAAAATATTGAAAAAAATTGTAAAGACCCGGCCCACTTAATCCAATTATTAAGTGTGCCAAATCCCCCGACCACGCATAATACTCAAATATTAGGAACAATATTCAAGTATTATACGTAAGGTCGTCTTAAAAAGAGATGTTTGTAATGGCTACTTGTTTAAAACAGATATAACATTCATATGCTTAGAATTAAAAACATTACCACTATATAGGCAGTGGATCATTAACTATATACAAGTCATACATAATATATTTATACATTACAACTTCCCAAGATCATATAAACATAAAAATCCTACTTACATCCCAACTATATTACAAATACAATCAACACGAATTACATTCCAGGGCTTAACAAATAAGCCTAAACACTTCACAAAATTTTATATCAAAAGGAATCCTAAGCATATACTAGGTCTCTCTCTCTTAATCATCCATAGAATCCTCCCAATTAGTTCCATAACCCATATCGTCATAGGGCTCGTCATCAAACTCACCTGCAAGATTGCAACATGAGCCAAAGGCTTAGTACACAATAATGCAAACAAATACATATGCAATGTCACTTAACTAAATACAATGCAATAAATCACCACAACTTCATTATCTTTTAGTTAAGTGAATAGAACAACACTGGAGTATTCAAACTCCGATTCAAGCTTGGGAATTCTGAGGGTCTTGAGTAACAGCAGCTGCTCAGGGGGTTGATATAGATAGACCGGATATCTATATCTCCTATATTTAATCGAAAAAGATTATAATAGCATCATTTAGGGTTCACATTCCTTTATACACTCCACTTATCCCAGTCTATAACATCAATTAGTTCGACGGTCCTATACCCTGAACTAAAACATATTATTTTCTTCTGAGCCTAAGTAGAGGATATACCGATACAGTTAACCCTATTAGCTATCCACTTAGCCAATAAAAGAAATCACCATTGCATCATGGGGAACCATTGCATCATGGATTTGAGTCATTGCATCATGACAAAAAAAAATTGGGCTAAGTGCCTAAACTACCGTGCCATTGCATCATGACAAGGTTGTCGCTTCCTGGTTCCGAATTCAACGACGTAAAGCACAACCAATTTCAATATCTCTTAGTAATCTTTGATTAAGATCAAATTGATATATGCCTATCCTAAGCAATAATCAATCAAAGTATTGTGTACCTGATTCGATTCGGAATTCAAAAGAGAGTCTCCAACTGAGTATCTATCTCTGTTTCACATAAATCAAATCATATTAATAATACTATCCTAAGCCAAGCGTATATCCACTAGTTTAAAGCCTAGGAAATCATAGGATCTTGATTAAAATCATTCAAGTCATAATATGATTTATATTATCATATAATCATCATACAAGTTCAATAATAAATCATAAAATTACATTAACTAGCAAACATAAGCTTTTAGCTTTATTTGGAGAATGGAGCAGCTGGAAAGAAATGAAAATTCGGTTTTGATAAGTTTTTATTTTGTAAAAAGTCAAAACATAAAAGTTTTAGATCTCTTTTTAAGCTTTCTAATGCAATTTGAATCACCTCAATCGGAGGTCGGATGAAAAAGTTATGACTAATTTACAAAACAGTATCGCAACAGGGAAGAAATCCGAGAGCGCAACGCCCTTGCAAACGGGGCCATTTGGGAGACCGTTTGAACTCAGGGAAAATGAAATTTTTGATCCGAGAGCACAACACCCTTGCAAACGGGGTCGTTTCCGAGGCCGTTTGCTCCAAACACCGTTCCAAATGGGGCCGTTTGACAGGTGTTTGATAGTATTACGAATTTTTTTCAAACTTTAACACTTTTAACTTTAAAAAAAAAAAAAAACAACTTTTCTCAACTTCTAACATGTCCTAAACCTATACAAACTTCATACAACACTTCTTATACATTTAACAACATAAAACAAGAGTGATCTCCACTCCTCAACATCAAACAAGTTCAAACACTACTCCACAAGAATCAAACACTTCTTTATCAACTTTCACCAACCCTAGCACACTTAAACAATTCTAATACTTATCATACTTCAACACTTCAATTCCAAACCACATGAGAGCCTTCTACAACCTATCTACAACAACTCCAGCATTCTAAAACTTTCCTGACAACTCTAAAACATTTCAACAAGAATTTAGCATACCAACTACTTATATTACACCACACATGGATATTTCATGGATTAAGAAGGAAATAAAGCATCTCAAACATCAAATAAACTTACCTCCATGTATATATAAGGCTTGGGGGAAGGATTTTTGGTGTGTTAAGTCCAAGAAAACTTGATTTAGGTCTTGAAAATTTTTTGCCTTCTTGAGTTACGAATTTTCTTTTTCTTTGTTCTGTTTTGGATGGTTTAATAGTGCAATTAGACTTTGATGTCTATCTTAATGTTGTTGACTTTTGAGGAGGCAGATTTGGAGAAGGCTTGGGCCTTATTTGGGCTTTGATTTAAACTTAAGTTTGGGCTTGAGAGGCTAAAAAAAAATCTGCTAAGTGTAGTATCTAATTTAGGCCTAAAACAAGTTTAAATCCAATACATATAATTCATTATAATAACAATTAACACTAACATGATAATTTCTAACATGAATAAACTAGATATATTTACCATAGCTTATTATCTAATCACATATGTTATAACACACCCAACATTACAAACACACTAACCCACTCAAACACATACACACATATAATTATCAATTTAGCATGCATTAATATATATTAAAATTATGGCTATTTCAAAAATATAATACAATAAGGTAATAATAAATAGGTATAATATTGAAAAGGAATCAATATAAAAAAAAGTAATATGAAAGGGTAATATTAAAAAGGTCAATGCAAAAACTTAATCCCGAAAAGGTGCGATATTTCTAAAATGATTAAAATGAAAAAAAGGTTAAAATATATCTATCTATATATATATATGATATACTTGTTCATGAGGTGAAAGAAATTTTTAAAGATTTGACATTGTTAAAATGATTGAAAGAAAAAAAACAATGGTTAACTATTAGAAATTTTTAAATAGGTGATACTTTAAATGAAAATGTATAATAATAGAAAAGCTTTTGAAACTATATATCACTAGTATTCGTTTAATATTAATAGATAATAAATGTGGAAAGTGTTATAATACTTCAATTTATGAAAATATAATATGATATGCAAAGAATCACATCACTTTAAATTATATCACTCAAATATTACAATAATTTTGATAAAACTTAAAAGTTGCAACCATTCATTCTAACTTAATTAGAGAAAAATATATAAGTGATAAAAAAAAAAAAAAGCTTTGTTTGACAAGGTACCAAAGTTAAAAGAAATTATGTCAAGAGTTGCATCACCAAAATTTTGCAATAACTTCCATAAAATTTAAATGTCACACTTTTCTAGGAAAAAAAATAAGAGATGCATAAGCAAAACTTGATCTAGGAAAGATTCTAAAAGATAAAGAAAACATAATAAACCAACGATCATGTGATTTCAATACTGCTATTACAATTATTTTCGTCTTATTAGAAAAAAAAAAAGAAAGAAAGAAAGTAATGTCAACATATTGAAATAATCAAAATGTTTAATTTCACAAATCTCAATAGATCATACTTAAGACATATCACGTAAAATAACGTAAAAATAGCATTGCAACTGGAAAACAACCACATCTTATAAATAGCAAATCATAAAAAGATTTTCAAAAGGAGAAAATAACTAATAGTTAAAATGTACTAAATACCTAACGCTTTCAAATTTGATAACTTTCTAATTAATTGTGTAAAACTACCACATATTACAAATTGCAGATTATAAAAAGATTAAAAAATAAAAAGAACATTAATAACTAAGATGCACTAAATACTTAAACTTTCAAAATTAATAACTCTCTAATTGTAATGGATTAATGTTATAAATCAAAATTGTGTAATGGATTAAGTAAGTACATAAAAAATGCACTTAAAAAAATAGAGAAATGTGTATGGATAATTTAATGAAAAAATAGATATTTTAAACATTACGTCAGTTATTAAAATATATTTTCATTATACAATCAGTATATAGATTTAGAATAATAAAATAGATAATTTTACAACCGAGATTTTACATGCAAACTAAAAAGAAGTAATGAAGTGCGTGTTATCAAATATTAAGTTCTCAAAATCCTAAGTATATATGTGATGCTAAAATTGAAATTAAACCTACCTACTGGAATAACAAATGTTGTAACTGATTTTTTTAATATATTTACATAACCTCTCTTTTGATGGAACATGAAAGAAAGAGGAAAAAGCAAAACTCAAACATTATGGATGAAGATAGGAGATGAATAAACCATTATTATTAAAATAGCCATAAATTTCCCAAATCATATTTTATAAATATGTTAATGAATTTATGCATGATCATAAAGTATGATGAAGATGATTTATGCTAGTATATGTGTTTGTATTAGTGAATTTGAATATTAGTATAAGTGTCATTGATATTTATATGGTGCTTGTATTGATGTTGTCACGTCCCGAAGGATACCCTAAACGTGACAGTCCGCCGCACATAATATTAAAGCCAATGAATGACAACCTTAGTCCCGCAGGAGCTTCGATATTATGTGCAAGGCGTGCTTCAAAGATAATAAGGAGACTCAAAGGGGTATTACATTTAAGCAGATAATAAAAGTATGCAAAAACTTATAAAGATAAACATGTAATAATCATTAAGATAAAATTCTTACAACTTCTTAGGGGCATTCCCCCGTACTTAAAGTCTTGCTAGACTAAGCCATCTTAATAACATACATGATTATAACATAAGTCTACTATAGAGATTTTTCTTAGAAGTCTGTATCCAAAACTAAATATATAAACTTCTTCCAAAAACTCCCAGTAGCTTTGGCTCATACCTGACAAAAAGGGCTCCTTGGTGCCAATTACAAGTAATCAAACTGCAACAAAAAGTTATAGGGGTATAAGTAAAACTAGTTTAGTGAGATAACTCCCATCTTCAAAACATTTCCATAAAACATACAAGTATTTAAATAATCATATGAGAATGCATCAATCACATGAGCAAACAAAATACACATAATTAATTGGAAACCATGTGTAGCATAGATTTTATGCCCTCCATGTCGAGGGTTGGGTGGTTACCGACCCATACGACCATCAATAATTGCAGATTTACCGGCTCCTACTTGCCCTATAGACTTTCCGGCTCCTACTAGCCCATGTAAACTTTTTGGCTCCTACTAGCCACCACTACGATTCATCGTTTCCCCACACTAAGAATAGTAGCGAAAAATTAATGTGACTCACAATATACTATGCATGAATTGTTTTTAATATTGGTTTATTCAATTATTGTCAAGTTCAAGTTAACGGTGACCAAAAAAATATTCATCATACCATTGCAAGAAAACATAAGTTATTTATCAATTCCTCTTTCGATATTCTTAATTTTTATTCAACAACTATATCAATCAATCAAGAATCCAAATCACACAACATTTATTCATTTATCTTTTTCCTTAATCTCTAGTACTACTACTTACAAGCATAAATAAGGAAATAATTAGTAAGGGATTAACTCACTCCATGATGATCGCTCTTAGTCGAAATAATCTTCCGGAAAGGCGATATCAGTTCATTCTTCACCTAAATAAGATGAAATACCCAAAATGAGTCTTTCATAGAATTTCTATTTTGAAGATTCTAAATTTAACTTTAATTTGCGGTAAAATCGGATTTGAAGGAAGTTCCAACTTAAAATGGCCATAATTTACTCATTTTAACTCAAAAGTTCGCGTATTATATGTCGTTTTCTACGTACTCGAAAAGATCTATTCATTTCTAAGATTAATTTTACTATAAGAGGTCATTTGGGTCTCAGTTTAGATGGGTACAGATTTAATACGAAATTTTCTTTCTTGAAAAACAATCATTTTCTAATCTTTCCTTCACTAAGGCTTATTTAAGCAAAACTCAAATATGTATATCTTTGAAAAGAATTCCTTATGTACATAAATATACTCACAATTTATGCATGAAGCTATAGGTGTTGTCTTGTTTAATTTATTTCCTTAGAATATTATTTTTCTAGTGTTTTGGAAAATTTGGATTTGTTAAACTTTACTTTATGTGGGTGAAGTAACTTATAAAATTTTTGGATTTATCAAAATCTAATATACTATATTTTGATTCTTTAGTTTATCAAAGGTGAGTTGAAAATATAGTTTTAGTCTTTTGAGGTTATCTACTAAATTTATTTCTAGGATTTGAAAAATAGATTTTCCAAAAGTTTTCTTTAGTAGTACATGATGAGTTTATTCTTTGAAAATTCATTTTCCTTGTAAATTAATTTTCTTAAAAACTTATTTAGCTTTTGGTTTAAAAAGTTGATAAAAATAATACCAAGTTACTATCTATATATCAAGACTTTATTTGAAAAGGAGATATCTTTAGACTTTAAGGAAACTTTATTTAATAGTTTGAAATTTCATGATGTGTTTTACATAAACTTTTAAAAGAGATTTATTTGAAAATATTTTTCTAAGTCTTTAGAAGAACTTTGATCAAATTTTATTCTTTCATAAAAAGATTCATTCTTATTTGGACAACGACTTATTAGCCATGCATGAATATGATCATGTAAAAGCTAAAAATATCACAAGCTAAGATGATAATAAAGAACATAAGAAATAAATAAACATAATAATAATTGTCAAGTATTGAGAGTCTTAACTTCTTCAAGGCTTTTTGGGACTAAGAATAGTAGTCCCAAAAGAAAAAGAAAATTGTTTTGATATGATGAGGACAAGTCTAAGACTAGAAAGACCAGTCTTAAAACAACTTAAAAGTAAATAAATTGCAAGTTAAGTAAATAAGTTGCAAGGAAAGTAAATAAATTGCGATAACAAATGAGCTTATATATCTATATAATTATATAGATATATTTAGTTAGATAAACATAAGAATAACATAAAGGAAAATAGTTTCATGAACAAAAACAAAGTATGAACATATTGTTGATTTCTTAACCTCCATGGTTTCAGAAAACACACACTATGCTTATACTAAGTAAATGAACATAAAGGAAACTTAAAGAAGCATTACTTATGAAAGCTAAACTAGAGAGAACTTTGAGAGAGTTATTGGAGAGATTTTGAGAGAGTAATTTTAGTGTATGAAAGGTGTGAAGGAAATGGAAGGAAGATGAGGTATTTATAGGAAAAGTGGAGGGTAATTTGTGTTTAATTAAATAAATGAAAAATAAAACAAATGGAGTATTGCATGAGGGAGGCCGGCGCAAATTGAGAGTAGGAAAGGAGAGAAATTTATTTTTTTTGTATTTTGTTAATGAAAAGTAAGATATGAGAGATGTGAAGTTGTATTGGAAATGAAAATTATAAGAAAATAGATGTATGGTTGTAAGAGTAAGTTATAAGAAAAAGTAGAGATAGATAAATAGTGTAGAATAGTAATAAATAGTGTAATGTAAAGTAGACATGACAATTAAAGTACCGGTAGTAAGAAAATACGTGTATAATTACGATATCTGATATTTTTAGTTATCGAAAAATTATAAAACTGATATTTTTGAAAACCTTATATTTTTACGAGCCTAACTGTATATTCGGAATATTTTTCCTATTCCGAGTCCTAGGACACGCTTTTCAAGAACTGTATCCGATCGGGCTTAAAACGAATCGCGGTTTAACTAATTTGATATTTTCAAGCTTTCTCATAATATTACGAACTATTCTACATACTAATATCTTACTTACTTACTTAGGGTTATGAATACAGATTGCCAGACTTAAATGGTTGCGTCTAACTAAGGTTTTGTTGACTTTAAGATTTCCGGTTGACATTCTAATTAGGGTTTAAGCTTAATCGATCATAAAACTTTGGGGGTTTATAGATGTAAGTGTTATGAAGTATGTAAAAATTTGCTTAAGACAAGTTAATTATGCTTAATGTGTATTCTTAAGCATAGCAGAAAATTAGGATTGAAACAAGCCCCAAAAGCATTGATTTTAAGCCAAAAATCAAGCCCAAACCCATGCCAATTAAAACCCATACTTAGGTAACCCCTAAAGTCAAATTTTGGATAAATATAAGCCTTATTTTTTTATCAAAAAGACACTTTCCAAGATAGACCAAAATTTCATACGAATTTCCTCTTTATTTCTTTCAAACTTTGCTCCTTTGTCTCCTCATGTGTTGCACCCCGTCACCTTAGCAAGAACAAGACTTGGAATCTAGTGTATTCCAACAAATTAAAGCTTCTTAAGGTAAGTTTATACTTGTTTGAAAACTTATTTTCTTGTTTAAATTTCTCTAGACATATGAATTTCATGTTATTACGAATATACATGTTAAAATGAGTATTGGTGATATACAAGTGTTAGTGGTATATTGAGTGCATATTTTGATAATATAAGAGTTGTTGGTAAGTGCTAAATAGGTAACAAGTAGTGTTGGAGTATATGAAGTTAGAAATGAGTAAGGCTAGAATGATTTAGAGAAGAGTAAATTGGCTTAAGGAAGGTTAGATGATGATTTGTGTTTGAAATGGTAAATATGAGCATTTGATGAAGTTAAAGTATAGAGTTTGTGTGTTAAAAGAAGTTAGAATGCATATAGATGAAGGTTTGGTATTTGGAATGGGTTGAGAGGAAGTTTAGAAATGAAGACTTAAGTAAAAGTTATGTTTTGAGCATGGGAAGTATGCAATTTTTTTGAAAAAATCTGCGCTGCAGCGTGTGCTGTCCCAACGTTATCGGTACAGGGTCAACACTACCAGCGTACACAGCAACACTACCGGTGTTGGGTTTTATCCAGGGGCGTGAATCATCTCAGTGGAACTCTAAAAAATTTTAGAAAATTAGAGTTGCAATTACACTGTCTCAATGCCACCAGCGTAGACCACAACACTACCGGCATTTGTTGAATGCTGCCAGCAATGGCAGGAGTAGACTTTTTAGTGCAGACTACACCGCTCCAACACCGTCGGCGTTGAAGGCCGACATGTTCTCTGCAGTTTCCATTTTCAAAAACTTTCTAAAAACTTTCCAAAGCTTGATATATAATCTTTTGAGTATTTGTTGAGCATGTATAATGTTATATGATGTATAAATACTATGTTATGACCTTGTATTGAATTTTTTTGAATTTCTTTGAGTGTTTTGCGTAAATTTAATTTTGTTTATGTATGACTTAAAATTATAACGTTGATTTGAGATGATTCTTCTTGGAACAATGTTAGATTCTTGCTTGGCTACCCCTATTAATTTTCGATTTGATTCCGGTACGCAGTAATAAGTTTGATTCCTTGCATAGGATAGACATACTTTAAAATTTACCCTAATTTAAGAAAAACTTAAGAATTGTTTGTATGATTGTCTTTTATGCCGTTGAATCCGGTTCGAGGAGCAGTACCCTGCTCAAATTGGGGGCATGGTAGTTTAGGTGCTTAAACTACCTATGTCATGATGCAATGACTTTCGTAAGTGGTTCAACAGGTAGTTGATAGGGTATTTGTATCGGTATAACATTTGCTTATTCTTAGGGAGATATAATATGATTTAATTCAATTGTTTATGGGAACATTTGAATTATGTGATATTATGGATTAAGTTAAGTAAAGTTGTAAAACGGTTAAAAACCCTAGAGGAAGCTACTTAATTGTTATTGGATAGATTTATTTAGAAGATATAAGTATCCGAGCTATTTATACCAATGCCCTGAGCATCAAGATCATTACTCAAGTTCCCTAGATACACCTGTTGTTCGGAGTATGAATACTCCCGTGTTGTTTGATTAACTAAAGATTATCTAATAGCTTAATGATTGTGGCATTTGCTTGTAGTCTAAGTTTGTATGCCATTAAGCTTGTGTTTTAGTTATTTGTGTATTGGGCCTTTGGCTCATATTTTATTAATTTCAGGCGGTGATTACTCGTATGAGTTTTATGCGAGAATGGGATATGGTACGAACTTTGAGGACTTCCTAGATGACTTGAAGGATTAGAAGTTGGCCATAGACCTTGATGGACCTTTTTTTGTAATAGATTAGCTTAATATAGCTTGATTATCTATATTAAATACTATAGTTTACCTATCTTTTATGTCTTTTATATATAAGGCTTGTTATTAGCCTATGTTTGTAATGTATACACTCAAGTATGTATGTTTTAAGTTTATATCTTTTATGAATTGTGATGATAAGGATGGTATGTTTCTTAAGAGATTATTAAAGTCAATAGTTTTCAAATTTTTTATTTAGAAGATTTAGACAAACAATTATTCAAACACTTCTTGGAAGACAACTTTACATATAATACTACAGATTATATGTGGTTGGGGATCCGCAATCACCTATTTTAACTATCAGGATGAAGTCAGGTCTTTACAATTATTACAATAAAGAGCGCATTATAGATTGAGAATTCCAATTTAATAATAAAGACGAAGAAAAAATATTTAGGAGAAAAAGAAGGATGGAAATAAAATGGAAGAAAAATATATGAGAGAAAGAGAAAGAGAAAGAGTGAAAGTGGATAAAAATAAAAGTGAAATGATCAAAAACCACAAAGTGAGATGGAAATAACCAGTACATAATAAATTTATGAGTAGTTGTACTTGTTGGAAAATATTGAAAGGGTATTATAAACAAATGGATACTAAAACACTAAAAGCTTTAGAAATTATATATATAAATAGATTTTGAAAGAGGAAGTTGGAACAGAAAGGTATAATGTTTAACTATTAGAAATTTTTAAACAAGTAACACTTGAGATAAAAAGGTAAAATAATTGAAAAAAAAGGCATAATGATAAAAAAATAGAACGAAAAGGTACAATAAAAGAAAATATTATGATAAAATTATATATATAATTCAATTTGTGTAAAAAAAATTAAAAATATATCACTGAAAGAAAAAATAAGACAAAAAAAAAATACAATAGTAAGATTGAAAAGGTATTATAATAACAAAGATAATAAAATCCTATACTATGTATGGATTTATTTTTTTGCATACAACATTAAAGGAAATATTAAATTTTTTTAAAAGATTGTCATGATTAACACTTCAACGATGTAAGTAGATAAATTAATTATAATATTGTATGTATGTTATTATTTCATTATATATTATGTGTTGGCAGTATATGTAATCCTTTAAATTATATTATATATTAATTATGTTATGTTATATATTATATATTATATCTAATATTATGTGAGAAAAGTTGTAATCTTTTAATTTGTGGAAATATAATATTGTATGTTAAGAGTTATGTCATTTAATACCACAATATGCAAACGTTGCAACTCTTTTATGTAAAACTTAAAAGTCACAATTTATTTAACCACTGCAAATTGTTTTTTAACCAATATAAAAAAGTAAATAAAGTAATTAACTATAATTAATAAAAAGACACAAGTAATAAAATAAAGCATAATGAGTGATTAAATAACATTAATAATAATAATATACAAATATCATAATATTGACGATGTATAAAAATAAAAAGAATTATATCATGATAAATATAATGCAATCACTATTATATCTTTTCGTATAATATATATATATATATATCAATATTTCTTATATCAATTTTTGAATGAAATAATATGTCATTTAAAAATGATTGTGAAAACACCAAGATTCAAGATTGTGTCATATTACATTAATTATATAGAGGAAACAAAACAACTATTCCAAAAATTACGTCCGTGTCAAAAGACGTGTCTCTTTAGCAATCAACATAATGTCTTTTGAAATTGCTTGACAAGATGAATGCAATTAGTTTAAGCAATTATAAACACTTCAAAAGATGGTTTCTATAGTGATAGATTATTTACAAAACTTGTGCACAAAGTTCATTTATCTTGTTATAGAAATGATATTAAAATAAAAATTAAAAAATAACATGAAAGAGTATGTAGATAATTTGATCTAAATGGGGTTATTTGATAACATTATGCCATTTACAAAAACATACAATAAAAGTGAGAATTTAAAACTTGTAATACTTTTTTTTACAATTATTACAGGGATTTAGGGTAACAAAAAAAATTTTGCAATGAAGATTCACATGAAAAATATATATAAGTAGAAAAAAAAAATAAAGTGTGTTAAAAAAATGAAGTTTTTAAAATTTACATATCTCTCTCTCTATATATATATATGTATGTATGTATGTTTTATATAAATTTAAATTTGAAATTAAATTGACTTATTAAGATCATCAGTGTTATAGATAGATAATGTACAATAATTATCTTAATTTTGTCAATTTAAAAGGAAATTAGGAGAGAAAAAGTTGAAAGAAATGAATAAAATAAAAAAGTAAGATTTTTAAATATATAAAAGGATTTTTTTAATATGATGATGGTATTGTTATTATGAATAGTCTCTTTTTTAGAGCAATATAAACAAAATAAAAATTTTAATGAAATTGGAAAATGAACACAGCATTGATAAACAAAACATTGAAATAGAGAGTGCATTGCAGAAGACAATAAAGAGAAACAAAGATTAATATAGAAAGAAAGAGAGATGTAGAAATAGAATTGAAGAAAAAAAAGAGAGAAAGAGCGAAAAAATATGAAAGAAATTAGGTAAAGAGAGAAGTGAAAGAATAAGAAAGATTAATAAAGATAGAAGTAAAATGATAAATATATATAGTAAATTTATGATTAGTTGTATTTGTTGGAAAACACCGAAATGACACAATGCTAAGGCTTTGGAATTTATATATTATAAATAGATGTACGAAACCATTTCGATGTCTAATTTGAATATGTATTTTATCAACATTTATTTTTTTTTCCTATCTGATGTGTTTAATCTATTTATGAGTAAAAGTGTTTATATTTCATCTGTATCTATCTTCCAACAAACATCTGTTTGAAAATAATAAAAATAAAATATAAAAAAACTACAAAAATATGAAACAAACAGAGCCATTATAATATATATATGTATATATATAAGTAATAGACTTGTTAATAGCCTTCTAATCTAATAACATCTTCCAAATGAGGTGTTTCGTGTTTAATTTAAATCCTCATTCTTTGTCGTAATGATTGAAAAAAAAAGTAATAGATTTTATTAAAATGTAATAGAGTTAACAGTTCAAAAATATGTAGTTATGAATAAATTATCTTGAATATGATACAACTATTATAATTTAATTAAAAATGTTGGGTTTTGTATGAAGTTTTTTCAATAACTTTTCATAGACATACCAAGATTATAAATTCTAAAGGATGTACACTACAAGAAAACTGGCTTTTAGAGACGGAAATTTTGCGACGGAATTTTTTTGTCTCTAAATAATTTAATTAGCGTCGGAATTGCGACGCATTTGCGATTAAATATAAAGGAGATATTTATATAGGTTTTTATGTTTTAAAAACAGAATTTGAAACGGATTTCGACGAATTTGCAACGGAATTATTATTGTTGCAAATCTGTCTCTAATTATATAGCGGGAAAGAGAATTTATTTGGCGCTAATTTTGCATTAAAATTTTGTCTCAAATCTGTCTCTAAAATTAAGGTAATACATGTATACTTTTAGAGACAAATAAATTCTGTCTCTGATTTTGTAATATGTAAACAAGTGGTTAGAAACAGATTTAATCCATCTCTAGTAATATGCTTTTATTATATTTCTAATAAAAACACTTAGGTTTTTTTTTTTTACCAAAAAATCAGAAACAAAACTTTGCTCTCTTCTCTCTCTTTCTTTCGTTTCAACTCGCATTTTGCAATATGGTGTAGGAAAATTGATGAGGAGACACAAGGAGAAGGAACGAGATCAGAAATGGAGAACCTCATTTTTATGCATTGATCCACATGCACTTCCAACCGCTGCACTTCCATTTCTACCACTGCATTTGCATTTCTACCCGCTGCATATTTCCTCTTTGATCCGCATCAAACTCTCCCAAATTTCTAAACCCTAGTCTCTAGAGAGTAACGTTTCTATCATAATTTCTGTTTGGGTTTGTTTGGATTGCTTTCAAATGGGGGTTATGGTTTGAAAAATCAAACTGATGCCGTGAGAAGAGTGACCATCAGCCGAATTATCAACATCAATCTTGAGGACATCAGACCCACATTTCACCGAAAAAGGTAAAAGCTTGAAACTTGGGTAAGAGTACTTTGTCAACATTCTTCTTTTCCATGAACTAAGAAATGGTTTTTTTCCACTGTAGCTCTAACATTAGGGTTCTTACTTTAGTCAGTTTTCAGTTCAGTAATCCTTTCTTTGAGTGGCTTTCCTTCCAAATTATCATTAAGATTTATACATCTTGGTCACTTTCTTGTTTGTTTTTGCTTATGTACAGAGAATTGCTTTTGGAGCACGAAGGAACAGATTTGTGCTTGAAGATTAAGAAGCAGAGCGCACAAACAAGGAGGAATTAGTGTGTTTGATTCTTTCTCGGTTATTGCAAATGATTTTCTGCTTCATAAACTAGTTAATCCCTTAATATCATTTTCTTGTAGAAATCATCTTTAGAATACTTTTACCGTGAGAAAGAGACTTAAAATAAGTAAACTTAATTGCAGATTGCTGTAAGGCAGCTCTAGTCCAATGCCATGATAATTGATTTCACTAATTATACTGGGGATCTGATGTGCCTCTAGTCGAATTCGTATTCAATGTACATGATTTGTTCAATGCAACTTTCATTTGCAATTTCACAGATTTATTTATTATAACTGATATGAACTACGGAGCAATAAATTATATTATTTTAACACTCAATCACTAGTATTTTGATTTGCACTGTCGCATATGGTTAACATCTGTTCGTATTCTGGCTGATTGTCCACATTAGTTCATATATGAAGGTTTCTTGTATCAAAACATTGTTTCTTTAGTTCTATTGTAATTTGTAAGCATATTATTGATCAGAAAGCGTCTCCTTTCTGTACATGATTACAGCTTTAAGTCTTTCACTGATGCAGCAATTAAAATTTAGTAGTAATTTTATGTAAATGTATTTTGGAAAATTATAGCTGGAGATAGTGCTTGTTCTTTTGCTTGATAGTTTGATCTTATTTGAACTGTATATTATGTAACTTCTTCACCAAGTTCATTAGAATGTATGTATGGGTGGCTATATTCTTGTCAAATTGACTGCCTAGGTGCTTCCTTATATACATATAGCCTTTCAATCCTGACTGCCAGATTTCAATCATCCATGCTTTGAGTTTTCTGATCTTCATGAGTTTTAGTGTGTGGCTCATTGTCGCCTAATTTTAATATGCTTATATGGTTGCAGTTTTTTGAGGAGTATAATTCGAAGCTGTTAGAATCTCCCAATTATATTACAAGAAGACAAGCTGTCAAGGTAAATGGTTGTGCATATTAGGTACCAATTGATTGCCTTAACAAGCTGCCCTCATATCTTTGCTTTCCATTTATGCAGTTTGACATTTGTAGTGTCACTTATGTTGCCTGCTTGTGATGTTTGTGTTCTTTAAAGAGTTAAATGACTTAAACAGACGTGATAATAAGCTTGGAATTGCATGATAGAAATATCATTGGGAAAAAATATGAACACAAGAGTGTCTTCATTCTACCAACAATAAGTTTATTTTCTCTTGTATTTGCATATAGTCAGGATGCTTATCCTTATATATTATCAATAACTAAATCTGTTCATGATTGTTAAGAGGCCTCTTGTACTTTCCATAGTCCTGCAGTCTTTTTCCATATTCAAGACGATTCTTTTTATAAATTAGCAATAAAACACTCAGATCATGATGGTCAAATGGCCTTTTGCACTTTCTATAGGTAAATTTCCCAGCCATGAGCAGGATAACCATGTTTGTTTAATGGACGTAACATGAATGAATAAATAATAACCTAAATCCAATTTCTCAAATAATGAATTCATAATAACCTCGCTTTACAATGAAACATCCAAAATCTCTTAAGTCAACCACCTTTTTTGTCTAACTAGTACTTTATCATCGTAGAGGAAGGTTTAAATCTTTATATATGTAGTGTTCTATGTCAAATTTTTTAAGTCCACAAGTTCTGTGTTCCTTAGAGAGAAGTGGAGTACTTTTTGAATCTGCACAAATATTTTGTGTATATGTTATAAACCAAAATTTAATAATTTCAATATGTTTTACCTACAATAATCTTTGGTGGGTTTATTTGATTTAACAAATAATGAAAATAGAAGATGCATGAATATATCCATTTTGAAAAATCCTACTCCCAGTGCAGGATTAAATTCACACAGAGAAGGAACAGTAATACACACTATATAATCAAAAGAAACAAGAGAGTATATAAGAATTACAACCAGATTAAGAGATGGTAAGAATATGAGTAGATAGTAGCTTGCTGCAATGGTGATAGACTTCTCATATATTATATTGATATCATCAAAACCTCCTAGGATCTCTTCTTTTGTTGCTGCAATAAATGATTTTATTACTAAATTAGAATAGCTGACTTCAGGAATAAGTTGAAATGAGTTATGGATGATAAGAAGGCGATATCTAATTATTAAAAGTGGATTCAAATAATAAGTTTTCATGAGTTTATAGCAGATGTCTGGAAGCTTAAGATTGTGAAGGCTGTTGGTTTGGTTCGGATGGTATTAGTAAGAACAGGGGTGGAGGGAATGGCTAAAACAGGGAGAATTTCATTATGTTGAAAACATAAGAAAAATAAAAGGGAAATGTTGAATGCTGCCATAATAAAAAACTGAAAAAAATTTAATATTTGATTAACTTTTTTCTTTCTTTGAGGAGAAAGAATAGCATAGAGACGGTTCGCGTAAATGCTGGATGGTAGAGTGAATTAAAATGGGATGATAAAGCTGCCAGTGCTTTTTTCCCCTTGTAGCTCCAGTTAAATGTCGAATAAGAAGTTACTGTGCCAGTTGCAAAGGTTTCGTAGTGGTTGTGCATGTATGGCTTAATAGAAGTTTGAGCAATTGGTCCATAGTGGAGTGAATTAGAATGGGATTATGAAGCACCTCAAATCTGCTGCAGTTTGCTGCGATCAAATGTCAGTTTTCGATAGTTCCAGGTGTGTTGAAAATGCTTGTTATTTGGTTGTTTATTTGGATTGATAGAATCTGCAAAATTTGTGTTTGTGTATTATAATTTGTAATGCTTTCCAAATTCATTTCATGTAATGTGTACAATAAAAATGTCTAGCATGCTGTTATTGTTTCAGAAATGGCACATTGGGATTAATCAACTTAATTGTTGATGCTACTGGATGATAGAACATGTTGTTAGTGTAATAAAACCTTCTATGAGTAGATTTTTCCGTGATGAAATTTTAGCTATCCCATTGCCAAGGCAAGAAAACTCTTCCTGGTCTGAAACTGACTAAACTCTAGTAGTATATTCTTGTTGCAGCATATTTAGTGATCTTCGTGCACAATAGCTTATTTGTTTTCATATGTAGAAAAGGTTGGTCCAGCACAATATATTACGTCAATTTGGACATTGGGTTAAATCAATATTTTGCTGTCTAAGTATATTCATAGACAATAGCATTTCTAAAACGTACGTCGAACTGGGAGCGACCTATGGTCAAAACTCCGTTCTCATGGAACTCTTTGTCACACGTTAGTGCTATTACAAGACAATACCCCATACCCTGCTTAAGAGTTGAAATGTTATCCTTTAATTATCCACCTAGGTCTTTTACAGAGATCATTTAATACAAATTAGAAGCAAACATTGACCAATTGGAATCATGCGGTTCAGATTTCACCAATTGTACATGTGCAGGTTAAATTCGTCAAGAAAATTGCAATTTTCACTTATGCATGTTATATCTTCGAAATTCCACAGCTTATTAAAAAAATAATAATAATTCATAGCTCCCTAAGCAAGGAAGAGTATGCGTAGGTAATTTTACTCTCATTCACGCAACATAATGGAAGTTCAGTAACTCAAAATTGATTTTCTAAACCAGTGTTGGAAATTTTGGTTTATGTATTTCATATATATAATTATATATATAATGAGATTCTTAAATCTTTGTGGTTCACGTGATATGTTTAACATCAATCCTTCCCCTGTTTTGGTAAAGTGAAACGGAGATGTTATATATATATATATATATATGTTATATAGGTGCTGTACTTTTGCTTGAAAACTTAGTCTCTTTATTGAAAATTCTAATTTAATAAGTTTGGAGAAGATTAGATATCTTGTAATTAGCTTGAAAAATTATACAACCGAGAAATAGATATAATTTTTTCTTAAAAACTTCTAACTCTGTTTTTCTTGTCTAAAACAAAGTATGCATTTGATGGTGAAACAAAAATCAAAGTGAAACATATGTGAGTTGAATGTATTCAGCCTTTATTTGTAAATGTTTTCTTTGCATATATATTTATATATCTTTTTTTTTAATCTAAACACCCAGTTTCATTTTCTCTTTGTTAATTATAAAGACAAAAATCTTCATAGACCTTAAAAAAAAAGTTATTCAAACTGATCCATGAAAAGTTCAGTGTTTTGAAGTTGCAATATACATATAAAAAATTAAATAAAAATATTTGATACATGTATCTTTGTTGATTTAATTGTTAGTTATATGGTGCAGATCTTTGGATTTAAGGTGAAACCCAGAGAAATCGAGCACACCCATTTCTGTTTAACTGCTTCTTTAAGGTGATTCCATGTTCTTACTAGTTTTAGTGTTCTTTAATTTTCATCTTTCGTTGCTGGTTTTTCTCTTTTCTTTATTTAGTTCAATCCTATGGAAGGTTCATCTTTCTTTTGCATTTACCAAAGAAAGATCCATACATAATCCATCGTTTGTTGGAATTTTTTTTATGTGATCCTACTGATTCAAGCAGATTAATCCATAATCCTTTGCCATAATAATTCAGTTGACTGTCTTTATATATTGTTAGTATGGCCGGTAATCTCTCTTTCCATTGTTCTACCTTAATTTGATTCTCGATTTCATAAAATATTAAATGGTTCAGTAGAAGCAATGTCAACATAGCTGGCTTGTGGAGATAGCAGCCCCACATCTTTGAACCTCTTTCTGTCTATAGTGTCTTTGTTTTTTACCTGTTCGTATGTTCAATCTATATCAGAAAAGCGTCTGTCTGTAACATGCTTTAAGAGACATCATCTGCCCTCATCGAATATTTATTACTCTCCTTATATATTAATAAACGAAAGCTTATGACATTACTCTCCTTATATATTAATAAGAATGTCATGACTTCTCTTTATATTTATGTATATGTAGTGCAGAAATATGACATCTGATCGTAGTTGGATGTACCGTCGGTTTAACAGCAATGGCCACATGACTGAAGATTTTGTTAATGGAGTTGAATCATTTCTTAACTTTGCATTTTCTCAAACCCAAATTGTTTCTCAAAACAAGATTAGATGCCCATGTTCAAAGTGCAAGAATAAGAAGTATTTCAATCGAGACGAAGTGAAATTTCATGTCTATTCAAAGGGTTTTGATAAGCAATATAGTGGTGGTATGCACATGGGGAACCTTATAGATGTGATGTTGAATTAAACATCGAAGAATCTTCAAGAAGTAGGAATGATCATGCCGACTCGTACAAAGAATGGTGATGGATGCTATGGGTCTAAACTATGATTGTCCTAACATTGACATTGAAGATGATACACCACATCCCAAGGCTATGGAGTTTTTTGCTATGTTAAAAGATGCTGATGAACCATTATGGGAGGGCTGTAAAAAGCAAACAAAACTTTCTGCAGTGTCACAACTTCTAAATCTTAAATCTGAGTGTAATATGAGTGAGGTATCTTTTGATCGTCTTATATCAATAATTAAAACTATGTTACCAGAGGATGAGAAATTGGTGGATAGTTATTACAGTTGCAAGAAGTTAGTGACAAAACTTGGACTTGGATATGAGAAGATTGACTCATGTATCAACATGTGCATATTGTTTTACAAAGAGCATGCAAATAAATTTGCTTGTCCGATTTGTGGACATCCTCGTTTTAAACAAAAAAGGTCAGCTGAAGGTAAAGAAAAGAATATTGCTTATAAAGTGTTACGATACTTACCACTTGCCCCAAGGCTCCAACGGCTCTATATGTCTGGAAAAACTGCCGAGTTTATGACATGGCATGCACACAATCATACATTGGAAGGTGTAGTTTCCCATCCCAATGATAGTGAGGCATGGAAGCACTTTGATCAACTACACCCTTCATTCGCAGCTGAACCTAGGAATGTGCGCATTGGATTATGCACGGATGGATTTAATCCTTTCAGTCAATCGGCTACACCTTACTCGTGCTGGCCAATAATCATTACGGTATATAATTTACCTCCATGGTTATGCATGAAGCAATCTTATATGTTTTTGGCTATGGTAATCCCAGGCCCTAAAAATCCAAAAAAACATTGATGTGTTCCTACGGCCTTTGATTGATGAGCTCAAATTCTTATGGACAAATGGAGTCACAACTGGATGATTTAAAAATTTGATTATGAAAAAATAAATTGTAAGAGACAAATACGCCAATGTCGACATACATTTTTTCTTGACAATTACCTGCTTTATGTCATATCCGCTGATGCACCCATCCGAATTTTTGTCACACCTTTACAATCATTATATGACAAAAAAGAAAGTCAAAATCTTGGAACTTTCTTTTAAATTTTAAACACACAGGAATATGGATGAAAAATGAAATATTATTACGTACACGTCAAAAATTTGTTGCTTTAAGAATTTTAGGTCCAATCTTGGCGAGCTCTTATATAAACTAGGTAAGCTAGCTACTTTATCTAGTGAGGAAAAATTTTTTTCAGCCACCCTTGTCATATACATATATTCACTTGTAGTGATATACATAATTAAAGTTTATCACTTTATCTAGTGAGTACAATATTGTGTTTTGTCCTGTTCTTAAATATATATTGTCTTTTATAGTAGATTTATCATAGTCTATTACTTAATATGATTTTTGTTTCACTATTTAATATGAAATATTTTTTGAATAATTTTAATGTTTCGGTTATAGATATGATGCGAAGGGGTACTAACAAACGCATTGGGAGGGGACGACCGCCTCGTTCACGAATCATACGTGATGAGTGCACTCCACAATCATCTCAAGCTGAAAATGCCACAACTAATTCAAGAGACATAAAGTTGAACAAGAACAACAATCACATATGGAAATGCCTCTTCTTGAAAATGCTACTGTAGAATTGTCTATTGGTTTAGAGGATCAAGATTTAGAGCATGAAGAGGGTGATAGTGTTGCAACACGAGGGCCTTATCGAGGAACTCCACTCCCCACAAATTCAACAGATCGCACATTTCTTAGGGTTATTGGTGATAGGTTTGTGGTTTGGATTAATTATTAAAGCTTTACAATAATATTATTAAATTTATAATCACTGTTGCTATGATTTTCATATGATAGTTTTGATGATGTTGAAGCACCACGAGCTATCACTAATGCTATTAAAGGTAGTTTTCAAAGCGCATGCCCATCTTGGAAGAAACTTAGCAAGGAAGATAAGGAAGTATTATGGGACTTGTTTCAGGTAATCAAAATTGATTTTGTTGGGAAGTGTTTTTGAATTTTAAACTTTCAATTAACTACTAATAATTTTTGATGAATTTTAGAAACGATATACTTGGGATCCAGCAGATGAGTATAAGATAAAGGAAGTGTGGAATGCTACAGCATCTAGACGATTTAGTGATGCACTTAATCGGGCCAGAAAGGAAGCATGTGAAAAGCTTGGCAAACAAAAAGTAGAGGATACAAAGGGAAATGGACCTGGTTGGATACCGCCTGAAGTATGGAATAAGTTAATTGATGACCATTGGAGTGGTCCCAAGTGGGATAAGAAATCCGAAGCAGCACGGAATAATCGACTTACAATTAAAGAAGGTTCAATTTCAAAACATTCGGGAGGTTCTATTTCATTTTCCTTGCATCGTAAAAGGATGGTATGTTCATATCACTCTTTCTAACTATATAGATGTAATACACATTTCTAATTATTAAACATATGGCTAAGAATAAGAATTTTTTTTTATTTTCTTTTGAGATATCTAAATTTTATTAATGTAGGAAAACACTTTGAAGCGATCTATCTCCCAACTTGAATTATTTGATCGTACACATAAGAAAGAGAATGGTTTAGGTGAATTTATTGACAAGAAGTCAAAGATTGTTAGTGTAAGTTCATTTTATTATGCAATCTATGTTATTGATTTAATTTTTACAACTTCTAATATCTAATATGTTGGATTGACTCTTTTAGGAAAATATACTGAGTCATTAAAAGCAAAATATGGTGAAGATTCATCATCACTTCCTAGCTTTGATTCAAATGCATGGGTAGAAGCAACTGGGGGTCCTAGTCATGGGAGGCTATATGGATTTGGAGTTAGAGAAAAACCAAATAGCATAATTGGGAATAACAGGAGCCCTTCCTCTTGTAGTTCAAGTTATGGAGATTCATCATCTATCATTACTCAAGAAAAACTTGGAGAGATACTACAAAAGATGCAAGAAGATATGCAAGAACGAATGGAAAAGAGAGAGCAAGAGTTGCAAGAAAAGATGGAGAAAAGAGAGCAAGAGCAAATGGAAAAGAGAGAGCGAGAATTTCAAGCAAAATTGGATCAAAGAGAAGAAGAATTCAAGGCAGAATTGAAAAGTCATATGGAAGCTTTGTTAGCTGAACTTACGAAGCTTCAAAAGAAATGATGATGGCACACTTTATATGATATTTCATATGCTAACTCTTTAAATTTTTTAGACTTTTTGCTTATTTGTACACTTGACAATTTGCTGGATTTTATATTAATTGGTATGTATATGATGTTGAATTTTGGACTTATAACAACAATATGTATAAGCAGCTTCATGCTTTATTTTGATGAAAATGTTCAAGTGGACATTTAGTATTTTGTGTATATATAAACAGGTTTCGAATCACTAATAGAGAAAAAAAAGACTATAATGAATATATAGTCAATTAAGACAGGTTTGGCATGGAAATTGCAAATATATACAATTTATTTTTGCAAAAATCAATCAGAGACAGAATTTGCGACAGAATATATAAATAAATAATATTTTATTTACATTGATTATTGAAACAGAGACAGATTTGCGACAGATTTGGTAAATTAACTAATTAATTATAATTTATATAAAAAAAATTGAAACAAATTGCGACAGACGTATAAATAAAAAATTATTGATAAATTAAAATTAGAGACAGATTTGCGACAACAAACATTGTCTCTGAATTAGTTTTGTCGTAGATTTTGGTTACTAATTTGCGACAGAAATTAGAAATATTAGAGACAGAATTTCTGTCGCAACTTTTTGCGACAGATTCAAAATCAGTTGCTAATACAATTAGCGACGAGGTATTTTGCAACAGACATTTGCGACAGAAAATCTGTCTCTAAAAGGATTTTGAGACAGATTTTCCACTTTTAGAGACAGAAATTTCTGTCTCTGAAAGCCTTTTTTCTTGTAGTGGTATATCTTAAAGGGTTAATGTTTGCAAATGATACCTGAATTTTGATAAAATATGTAATTAGATACTTGAACATTTTTTTTTGGTCAAATAGGTACTTGAACTCTGAAATTGATTAATTTAGTTACTAAAAGAACTTTTTGTGCACGCCAACAGTACCTTCATGATATTAGTCAGCATACATGAATAGTGGTTTCTAATATTAAATTTATCAATTTCAAGATTCACATACCTAATTATATATTTTATTAAAGTTCAATATCATTTGTGACATTTACCCTATCTTATAAATAATATTTTTATTTCAGCCAAAAAAATAAAAATAAAAATAACATTTTATAGATATTATAAATTATAATTCAATATTTTTCTAAAATATTTTTTTCAGAATAATTCTAAAATTATATATTATAATAGATGTTACAACACTTTAGTTGAATAAATTTCCCTATGAAAAAATTAATTGTAGAAAATACCAAAATTAAAAGCAAGAAAAGTAAAACCTTTACTTTGAAAACCTTCGAGTTCCAAGTGTATCACCACAAACATACTCCCATAAGGCAGGTCTTTCTTGCAACCCGCTCTAACTTGAACAGTTCAATCTAAACCCAATTATTTAGAAAAAAATTCAAAGGAACATACATAAGTATTAATTAAAGATTAATTCAAAAATTAATAACATTTATTATTTAGACTATTTTTCATATAAAGAGAAAGGAATTATTGTTTATTCACCGTGTTTAATGAGTTATTCATAACAACAAAAGAAATAAATGTATTTAAAAAACATGTTTGGTTTTCTTTATATATATCAAAAGAACGATCTCATTTATTAATAATGAGGTTCATCTTTGTAACTTTCTTTATAGTTTATTTTAATCTAATGACACTGATATTACAACTAAAATGGGAAGTGATTGTGTATTAATAAATGCAAATCTTTGAAATTGGCATGTGGAAATGGCATAAAGATTAATATTTTTAGCTCGACTTTCATTTTGAGATTAAAATTTCATATAATTAAATTAGTTTCTAATGCTATCTTAATTCTGTTAGTACGGTAAATTGGATCTAGACCTCTTACAATTAGGATTGCAAAACAATAACAAGTTAGTGGGTACTCGAGGGTTATCCAATTCAGTCGCTCCAACGGTCAAGTTAGTATGATGTTAGAGTTAATGAGTGAAAAACATGACATAGTATTGAATAGATGTTATCAACTTCACAAAGTAACATATAAGTTAGTGCGAGGCATCCTAGCCCTCTTTCCCATAGCCTTTTGATAAGGTATTTGTAGAGGAAAGGCTCCGAGTAGTTATTGAGAGTGATTGTCCATCATGGGAGAGTGTAATTATCCATTAAGACATGTTTCGGGATTCTCAATTATGCATTGGAGAAAGTTGATAAGTTAGCTCGATAGGTTAGTTTTCTATTATTTGGCTTGATAAGTCGGCTACGTATGATTGGACTTGGCTAGTCAATGAGTCAATTTGACCATCCAATGAGTTGGCTCAGGTAATTAATATGTTGACTTGTACATCCAATTGGTTAGCTCGGCTATCTAATAGGTTGAATGGGTCATCCCATAAGTCTTCCCAAGGTTTGAAGAGGTCGGATTAGGCCTAGGAGTCCATGTACCAAATTTTTCTATCAACATTTGTCCCCTTATCCTCCCTTCTTACTCGTGGTTCCCCTATTCTCTTTAGTAATAGATTGAAAGAGAGTATGCTAATGATGGGGCTTTTGAGGACTGCTTCCAAGCTTTCTTAGACTAAAATTTGAATGGAGCTTTCGTACTCAAACCTGGTGAGACTAAAGTGGTTATTTTTGACTTGAGACTCGTGTAACTATAGACAATGTAACCTTAGTGGCTTAAAGATCCAGGGGAGGTTAGAGAGCTTAGCACAAAGGGGGTTTGAAGAGGACAAGAGGAGCTCTTGGAGAGCAATGAGCTGAAGCTTAGCTTAAGGCGGCCTCAAAAGGCTAATAAATGGGAGTTCCTTAGATTTAACTTAAGACTGAAGAGCTTACAAGTGTTTTTGTTGAGATTACTTGAATTTATTAAATTAAAAGTTTTGAAAAGGTGTTGAGTGGGGCTCCTTGGATTTGATCCACACATATGGGTGTTTCATTGAGGTTATCCAAATCCATTGAATCAAAAGGCTTGACAAGGTAATCAAATAGGAGTTCCATGGATTCAACCATGCTCATAACTTTGCTAAGGTTACTTAAGCTTGAAAAGGCCAAGGCATGTTCTTCGATTGCTTTTGAACCATTGTCAATAAAATAAGTTATGGGCATTAAGAGAAGATGTGAAGTTAACCTTTTGTCGTTTCCCATGAATGATGCCAAATTGTTAGTGCCTTAGTTTTCTTAATAGAGTAAATCAGGTCTACAAAACAAGAATATGTCAATAGGCACTAGCAGGTTGTCTGTTGCAAAAATGTTGATGCTTTAGTTTTACCAGTTAAGTAGACTAGATTTGAGCCTCTCAGCAGATGTGCTAGCAAAACACGAACATGTTAGTAGACAATAGGGAAGTATCCAGTATGGCCACTTTGATGGTTAAGTTAATATGATACTGGATGTTATGCCCCAAGCACTTAAGGCGTAATAGTCTCACCGCACATATCACCTCTAAGTGATATGTGCAAGGTATCCTTAGTTAGGTAGCTTTCTAAATAAGTTTTACTTAGAAAGTCCCCTTCAGGTTTTAGAAAATTTAGCAAAGCGTCATCTATTTATTCACCCTCATAAGGTTAAGAAACCTAATAAATTAAACATGTTCATTTATATTATAAGAAATTACCTTTTAGAATATTTAGCCCATTAAGGACAGTTATGCTCAATCCGAGTCACATAGGTTTAGCCTTTGGCCAAAAAATAATAAAAGTAACATTAGGTTTTATAGTCATCCTCAAGTAATTAAGGGAATCATAAATATTTAAATCGTATCTTTCAAAGTCTTAAAATTAGTCCCCTCCTTCTCTGAGTCAATCTCCAAGACCATCAATCTTGAAACCCATGGAATCATAATGAAAGTCCATGTATAAATCACCGTATGCACAAAAAATAGTAAAAAGTAAGTGGCGAAGCCTAGTGCATTGTAATCAACCAAATTCACGTATGTCACACATACCTAATCTAATGCAACAAGATAAGTTTAATCTTATTTAATATAAGGTCAACAAGCAGGCATTCTTAGTATCCTATAAATACCAACACGCATAGGAATACTTAGTATAGATCCCTCAACTGATCATGTACCAAAGAATGAGGTTTGATGAGTCCTTATAACTCTCCATGAGGTAAACAAAATGAAATACCCCCGTATTAATCACTTTTCCATAAACGACCATCAATCAGTATGGTCCACTGCAATGTTTTATATAAGGATCCATTATTACACTCCAAAGGATACTCTAAACATGACAGTCCACTGCATGCGATATTAAAGTTTAGGAATAACGTTCGTTAGTCATGCAAAAGCTTCAACACCATATACAAAGCGTACTTTCACAACAATAGGAAACATCGGTGAGATATATTATTTAAGATAGTAAAAATTTGGCGATCAAGAAAAATACTTAAACATTCATATTCATAACTTAAAGGTTAATAGCCTTACAATATCATAGGGGAATTCTCCTGATAATTCTCAAAATATCATAGTTTTACTTAACGGATAAATATAACCAAAAGATTTTAAAGGAAATGTACTCTAAAGTCTTCAAATAGAATTTCCTCAAAAGCTTCTCAAAAGCGTAAGTCCTACCTGCAAAAACAATGATCCTGTAATCATAAAAAATCTATTAGGCGGTAAGCGTAATGAGCTTAGTGAGATATTCCTTATGCAAAAGTACCCATAACAAAGCAATCAAATAGGCATATGAAATGCAATAACTATATGATCAAACAAATACATACGACTATCCGGATTCGTATGTAGAATGGATTTACACCCTCCATTCAACGTTAGGGAATGCTTTGAATGGGTTTAACGACCTTTGCATGGGCATCTTAGGGTTCCAAACAACTGTACTATTAGTTCCCAGGCTTTTCTTACCTAAAGTGATCGATTCGACTCGGCTACACCATGAGGTCGTATTTTTCGAACGTCATAATTTCTTAGGAATCTCTGATCCACAATTAATCTCATTTAAAGCAATCAATCAATATTCGCACACATAGCATAATATGTAGAAACAATTTATATTAATCAACTAATCGAGTTTTGATATACTTGTCGTTCATTGATCACACATAATGAATCACGTACATAATGCCCATGATAATCTCACATGCATACCAATTATATCTTTTTTCTAAATTCGCCCTACTTTACAAGCACAAGCTCAAATACATAAAACATAAAGGAAAATTCAATCGATCATGACAATCTTTATCAGTCGAAGTAATCCTTAGGAAAGAGAAGGTCTTGGTCCTCATCACCTAGAAAAAAGAAATACCCAAAATGAGTATTTCATCCAAGTTTTAGTTAAATTTTTTAATTTTATTTTACTATGTTCGTCAAAATTCGGATAATAAGAAATTACAACTTAAAATGGCTATAACATGCTCATTTTAACTCGGGATTTTGCATATTACATGTCGTTTTCTACCTACTTGAAAAGATCTATCTATTTATAAAGTTATTTTTATTATAAAAAAGTCATTTAAGTTATAAAAAGGCTCAGTATAGAACTTACATGAAATTCCCAGCCCTTAAAACATAATTTTCCAAACTTTTTATCCACAAAGAATCTCATAGGAAGCATATAGATGTTTGTATAGTTGAAAAATCCTTTTTGTACACATAAACTCACATTACATGTGTGATTCAAGCGTTGTTGTCCAAACAATCTCCTTTAGGAATTTAAATATTGGAATCTATGAGTTTCCTTTGTAAGTTTTTGAAACGAAAACTAAGATTTTTAGTTTATTTCATATGAGTACTTTTTATATCTTAACTACCATTTCTACTTCATAGACTTTATGAAAATAAGCTTTTATATTTTTGAAAACTTGTTACTTTATGTTGTTTAATGATATTATTTTTCTAAGTGTTTTCTTAACTAGTGAGTTGATTTTAATTTGACTTAGAAATTTAGCTAGTCCTTAGTATTTGTTAGAGTGTTGGTATGAGTTCATTTAAATAAGTTTTTAAGAAAAATTTGCATAACAAATAATTATCAACATTAAAATTTAATAATAAATTTATTTTATTTTGAAAAAAGAGAGTAAAAGAACTTTATGACTATGTTTTGGAAAAAGCTTTACATAACATTAATACTTAAAAGTCCATAATGAACTTATTTAAATTTTTCAAAAGGATATTGTTGAACTATAATCCTAAGTTTTAAATGGAAACTTTTCTTAAGTGCCAAAATTATTTTTGTAATGAATTTAGTCTTAAATTTAAATAAAAGAAAAGAGCTCTTTTTATTTTCCTTTTATTTGCACAACAACATTATGATTATGCATGAACATAAATATATAATTATATTATATGAAAAAAGATAACATATATGAAATATAAAAGACATAAGAAACTAAATAAGCATATGAATATATAAATAAAGTCAAATATTAGAAGTCTTAGCTTTCAACAATGCTTCCAAAATAGAGGTAGGTTAGTCCCGAAAAGAAAAGGAAGAAAATAAAATTCGAAAATCATGGGACTCTTAGATTGATGTCAAGACTTCCTGGACTTAGATTATGGACGAGTCCCATAAAATCAAAGAAAAGAAAGAAAATGAAAGAAAGAAAAGAAAATGATTTTGACTTGATAAAGACAGGTCTAAGACTAGAAGAGCTAGTTTTAATAAATTACATAAAATAAATAAATCGCATAAAATAGATAAACAGATGCCAGAGTATGAATAAAAGTTATATTAGTGAGCTTATGGGCTCTAAGATATATATAAATATACTTAATAATATATAAAAGTTAGATTAGGAGCAAATAATAAAACATAATAATATAACAACAATAATAATACTTGAACATTGTTAAACAAGATATGAACGTATTGTTGCTTCCATAATATCCATGGGTTTAGGAAATGCACACTATGGTCATGTTATGTTAATATGAATATGAAGAATATTTTAGAAATTTTTACTTAAGGTAAAGAAGTGGATGGTAGAAGAAAGAGGGATTAATGTTGTATGGAGATAGTAATGGTATAGCAAGGAAAAAGAGGTGGGAAGAAATTTTTGGAGAGGAATTTTATTGAGAGAATTTGAGAGAGTTTTGGTATGATAAATAAGTATGTGTAAAGAATGAAGGGGGAATGAGTTATTTATAGATTTTTGGAGTGAAAATAAGATGTAGTAAAAAATTAAAAAAAAGAAAAATAATTGAGGAAGAGAGAGAAGGATTTGCGTCGGCCATGGAGAAGAGGGAGAGGGGGAGATGATAAAAATTGATTTTTTTAATAAAAAAAAGTAAGTAAAGTATAGGAGAAGCTTTGTAAAAAGTAGCATTGGAAATATAAATGTAAGAAATAGGTTTATATGTTGTAAAAAAAATAAAGATAAACGAATAGTAGACAAGACAATTAAAATACCGGTAGTAAGAAAAATATGCATAAATGAGCTATATCTGGTATTTTTAGAAGTCGGAAAATTATAAATCTAATATTTTATGAATCCTTATATTATTACGAGTTTAATGATGTTATCGAAATATTTTTACCATTTCATATGTCCACACCGATTTCGAAAACTGATCCATTCGGATCTAAAACGAGCGAATTTTTGAAGAGTATGATCTTTTTAAGCTATAACGCATTATTTCGGACTATACTCTTAGGTTATCTTATTTTTATTGTTTTTGGGTTTTGCGTGTAGGATTATTGGACCTAGATTCACTAGACTTAATATAGAACTAAGTTGACTTTAGGGTTTTGATAAAAATGAAATCAAACTTTTCAACTTATATTGATTTTTTTATTATATAAATTAAATATCAGTTTTCTTGCAAACTCTTAACTTGACTTTAATGAATTCTATAAATATAGAGTAGGGGAGTTGGGGAGGGAGGGATAGAGATAGGAAGAGTGTGTGAAATCAAAATGAAATGCAATAAGAAAAATATATCATCTTAATAGTTGATGAGGTATATGTATCTTTTATATTTTAGCTTTTTTTTTTCCATTAAATTTTATATCGTAGCTTATTTGATGTAAATTAGTAAACTCGGATAAAAATGTAAGTTCTCAGTTGAAATCCTAAGATTCTACAAGAAAACGATTCCATACGTGAGTCAACTCTGAAGGGTCTCATAAAATCGCATAGGTAAAATTGCGATTTTAACTACTATGCACCCAACCTTACCACACTCTCTGAGGGGGCCTAGGCGCTTAAAACTGTTATATTCTCCTAAAATTATAATCAGGGTCACAACCCAGTTGAGGATGCTTATTCCTAAGGTAAATGACTAAACACCAACCACTAAGCAATTAAGCCAAGTTCAAATATTAGTTTAGTTATTAGTCTACCTTAGCGAGTAATAAGCAAAACTGTGTATCTGTTAGTTGGTTTAAGTTTTCAAATCTCTTTCCAAAGCCTAATGTCCGGTAACTACTTACAGTTGAAGTTCAATATCGGCTTAAGCTTAATTATCTTTAATCAACTTACATTGTTTGTGAATTTAAAACATTTAAGCTTGGTTATACCCATTTAGGGATCTCATCAAAAAGGTTGCTTAGGCTTAAGGATGAAGTTTGAGAGGTGCATGGGCCTTTGCAAAAATTCCAATGAATACACCGCCAGGTGCACAGCTCGTGCATTAGATCATGCACTACTAGATGAGAAAAGTTTGGAAACTCGAGAGGTACACAATCCAATACTTAAGCCCATGTATCGGTCGTATGCTTAAGGGTTAAAGAGATAAGCAATTGAGTGCACTTGACTATGTTTTGGTTGTACGTCTCCGGAAGAGACTTGGATTAAAAGGGTACGGTCCAGTACACAAGCTTGTGTATTGATGGTGCACTTCCAAATTTAAGCTTTCCATGAGTAAGAGAGATACATGGCCTAGTATATGAACTTATGTACTGGCATGTTTCTTAAGAAAATTCTTTAAGGGGCTAGAGAGTTACATAACGTGGTACACAAGCTTATGTACTGGTCATGCATTTTTGGAAAACTTAAAATTCTAAGGTCAGAGGGTTACACGGTTTGGCACATGAACCTATGTACCCATTGTGTGTATCTAGAGTTGTTTTGTTTTGTGTTTGTGTTTGAGAAGTTCAAAGAAAATGATTCTTGGGCAACTTTAGAGGTTTCAAAAGAGTTAGATAATCGTGTTCAATCATGTTCTTTATTCATCAACATTCACCATCTCCTAAAAGCATGTTTAATTAAAAAATTGATTATTCATAACAGCTTAAGTTTGCCAGTAACTCTAGTATCAAGGTTTTTATGAGATTTTTATGAAACAACATGCATTAGCTTACCATTTTTCATTTTCAAGCTCATCCACACTAAAACCCATATTCATACAATTATATCCTCCAAGATTTAAGGACATTCACACATGAACACCTAATCCTTCATTCAATCACCGTTTCTAGCAAAACCCAATACTAAATCATTCAAAATTCTCATTTTGCACCATTATGACATACCTAACTTCTTATTATTACAATTATCAATATAAGTAGTCGATTTCAGGATCTTACCTTGCTCAGAGTTTCCTCCTTGGGTGTTTCTAGCTACAAGAGAGATTCGTAGGCTACAAAATCATTTCAAAACTTGATTTCTTGTTATCCCCATCAAATGCCAGCATACCCATCATGTCCTAAAAGATTTATGGCATCGACAGTTCACCATGTAAAGTGTGTCCTAACAAATTTTAAACTTAGGAAAAATATTCAATTAAACCTTAGAAAATAATTGAGTGAGCCTTTTGATTTAAAATTTTCTAAACATGATTAGAATTTAAAATACTGAAAAACCTTATTTAAGAAGTAAAATTGTTAAGGCACTAGGGCCAATAAAATGACATTAGAAACTAATCGAAACATAATAAACTAATATGTCCATAAGTTTTGAAATCAATATAAATAAAATATATCAAAAGTTTTGGTTTAAATAGCTAGCTCTTTAATAGTAGTCCTCTATGTCATACGCCTTAAACCCAATCTCATCCTCTTGTCCATATCCCTACGAATCATGAAAAACATCAGTAACAAGGTCATCAGTACCTGAAAATGAAGGAGTGAGTTGAAGCCCAGTACACAGCAATACAAACACATACTATATATACATGCATTCTTATACTAATGCCGCAAACATTAATTTAAATATTAAATTAAGTGCAGCAAGCAACACAAGAGTACTTAAGATTTCGAGTGACACAACGGGAGATCTGGGTTCTAATATCACCATAGCAATATCAGGGGTTGATGAGAGTAGCCGACTTCTTACCCAAAATAAAACAAAAAAATAACATCGTCTAAAGTTTACAGCAGTTATTCAAGCACCACAATCACAGTCCATCTATATCATATAGTATACTAGGAACCATGATCCATAAACTATGCCTTTATATAACTTCTTTTTTTGGGTGACCGTTACGTCTGATGTTGTTCTCCTTATCAACTATTCACTAAGCCACAACAAGATGGCCTAAGCGCTTAACTATCATGTCAAGGTCTAAGACCTTAACAAGGCATCACTCTTTGACTTGAGATGACTAAGCATAACCAACACACATTATTAGCCGATTTTGAATATTAGTCTAATTTTAAATTCTATCCTTAACACGCAACAAGCATATGACTTCGTATTATAACAATAAAGCTTTGGTGATGAACAAAATCAAGTATGAGAATGAGTAATGTCTATTACAGTAATAGTTGTGTATTACCATAACAATAGGTATAATCAATTCTATTAAGTTTTATTTCATAAATTATTCACTTATTATTTACATTCGAGATTTGAACCTTAAAGTTTCAATATTCATAAATGGCCTTAGATTGAAATCAAAATTTGAATTATTTTGTAAATTGTTCCTTGGGTCCATTGGTTTTTATAGAAATGTATAACAATTTCTTTAAGGCTAAATTCACATTAGTTTATTAGAATTATAATAGCTTTCTACTTATTTACAACTACTAGCTACTTATGTTCTTTATGTCACTTAAGGTAGGGTGTACTTGTTATTACTCAATCAATTCATTCGAATGCTGGTAGTGAAGTTCCTTGTAAATTGTTCATGCATAATCCAAAAATGCTACTAAGCACAAATTCATAATTGTTCAATTCATTACCATACGTTTCCCATCTTCAAAGAGTCAATTTGATACGTAATTGAACTTTATGAGTGTGTTAATACTACTTGAACTAACATCATCAACTCTATTAGCTAACATGACATCTTACTTATTTTTTTATTTATTTTATCCTTATAATTATTATTTTATATTTTTACTTATTATTTCACTAGTATGATTATAATTTTATTAGGGTTAATTAACTTATTAAGAATTTATAATCACAATTTATTGACTAGCCCACCCATTAATTAATTAAAACTCAATCAACATAAATTAACAATTTAAAATGACCTTAGTTTATTGACCAACCCACCTACTAATCAACACATCCCAATTAGACTAGTCCTTTATTCTCGCCTTTTTTAATACTTTAATATTAGAGTATCTCATTACTCATTATAAAGATCACTTCTTAGTTATTGCTAAAAATTGAGCAATGTGAGACTAAAAATCGAAAACAAAGGTGCAAAACCTCAATGAAATGTAATACTAATGAAAGGGCAAAAGCCACTCCATTTAAAGTATATGTTCACAAGTAAACTAAGGAACTTCAATTAAGAACTCTTTTAAGGGGGAAAAATCAAGAACTAGGATTATAGTAGTTTTTCTTGTTTGCTGCTTTTTACATAGGCTTACTATAAATCGTGATGTCAGTTAAATTAAGGCCTCATTTCATTGGCAATTCCAATACAAAAATGAATAAATATTAGCGTATCTATCTATATTTTTAGTAGTTATATAATTTGGTTATTAGCATATATGTCTATATTTAGTAGTTATGTATATTTTTGGTAGATGTTTTATTTTTCTTTGACTATGTATATTTGTATCAGTATATATTTGACAGTTGTATATTCTCAGGTCAAAGGGTTATAGGGTTAAGCAAAGCTTTTTTCTCCTATATATGAAGTTGTAAAATCTATGAAAAATAACAACAGCCTTTTCTTTTCATTATGATCTTTCTTTTCATGGTATCAGAGCCTAAACCCTAAACCTCTATAACTCAAATCTCAATACATAAGTGGTACAATGAGTGGTGATGGTGGCAGCAATAATCTTAAGAAAATTGTTGGCGTGACCTCTTTAGCTATCAACATACCAATGTTGACTGCAGAACAAGTGCAGAAATTAATGAGTCCTTCTACCGAGAAACTATTTGGTAAGTCTTCAAATGGTATGATAAATAGCCATTGAATTATAGATAGCGGCGCATTGAATCACATGATAGTTTGCCTTGATTTATTAACTAATGTTATCACAACAACACCATCTCTTATTAGTCTTCCAAATGATACCTGTGCTATAGCCACCAAATGTGGCAAAGTGATGATGAATTATGAATTGGTGTTAACAAATATTCTTTATGTTCCTAATTTGTCATGTCATCTTATGTTTGTTGGAAAACTTATTAGAGACATTAATTGCTTTGTAATATTTATTCACAAGTTTTGTGTGATATAGGACCTCACCTTGATGAACATGATTAGAGTGAGTGAAAAGAGAGATGGAGTTTATTATTATAAGGATGTGGCATTACATATGGCTATGAAGGCAACAGACATAGACCCGTATACCTTGTGGCATTTTTGTATGGGTCATCCATCAATACAACATCTCTCTCTTATACCTGATGTTTTAAGTAGTAATAGAGAGGCAATGCTAAATTAAACTTATGTGATATATGCCGTCGTGCAAGACAAACTAGATCTCCTTTTCTAACAAGTGAAAATAAAGTTGATGATTATTTTAAGCTTGTTCATTGTGATCTTTGGGGACCATATCATGTACCTTCATCTTGTGGTGCACATTATTTTTTTACCATTGTTGGTGATTTTAGTAGAGGTGTCTAGGTTTATTTATTGCGTGATAAAACTGAGGCAAGCAATAGATTAGTTAAATTTTGCACTATGCTGAAAACACAATTTATAAAGCTTGTTAAATGTATTAGAAGCGACAATGGACTTAAATTCACTGCAAGACCTATGCCTAACTTTTATAGAGAATATGATATAATTCATCAGACAATCTTGTGTAGACACTCTCCAACAAAATGAACGAGTAGAGTGTAAACATAGACACATATTAGATGTAGCCAAAGCCTTCATTTTCAGGCACATCTTCCTATTCATTTTTGGGGATGTGTCCTTACTGCAGTCTATTTAATTAACCAAACACCTACACCATACGAAATTCTTTTTCAACAAAAACCAACCTATAGTCATATTAAAATTTTTAGTTCTTTATGCTATGTGCATCACAATCCTCACCAAAAGGATAAATTTGAGTCTCGTAGTAGAAGATGCATGTTTGCTGGGTACCTATATGATAAGAAAGGTTGGTGGGTGTTTGATCTTGAACCTGAGGAATTTTTTGTTTCTTGTGATATTATCTTCTATGAAGTAATTTTTCCTTTTGCCACTATTGCTGATTCATCTAGTTCACAATCCTAGTATCTTAATTTTGTACATAATGTGGAATATATCGATGATATAGAGCTTATTGTGCATACTCCTACTTCTCCGATAAATATCAAAGTGAGGGGGGAAGGAGGGTAAGGGGTATGATTCATCCTCTCATGATAAGGATTCTGCTTCACTAATATCATCAATTAGTGATAGTGTTCATGAACAAGCTCGTAGAAGGTAGCACATATTGCAAGGTTATGTATGTTACACCAGTCAACTTGTTCATCCCATCTCTCAGACCCCGCTTCAAAAGGTCTCTTTAGGTATGCCTTATCCCATTGCTGATTATATTACTTGTAATAATTTCTCTGTAGGTCATAGAAAATTTTTTGCTATTATTTCTGTTAATGTTGAGCCCAAGAACTTTCAAGAAGCTATGCAAAATCTAAAGTAGCATGAGGCAATGAAATAAGAACTTGAAGCATTAGAGTTAACAAACACATGGACTTTGGAGGACTTTCCTCCAAACAAAATACCTATAAATTGCAAATAGGTATATCGAATTAAGTATAATCCTGATGGGATTGTGGAATGTTTTAAAGCTTACCTTGTTGTGTTGGGTAATACATAGGTTAAAGGGTTGGATTATACCAAAACCTTTGCTCCTGTTGCAAAGATGACATATGTTTGATGTTTCTTATCGGTAGTTGTAGCTAAAGGCTGGGAACTTCATTAAATGGATATTAATAATGCTTTTCTCTATATTGATCTTGTCGATGAGGTGTATATGAGATTACCTCCGGGTTTGCTCCTCCTTACCCCAATACAGTTTGTCGACTTCATAAATCTTTATATGGACTTTGTTAAGCTTCGTAATTGGTTTGCTAAATTAAGTAGTACCTTGAAACAATATGGGTTTGTTTAGTCTTATGCAAATTATTCCTTATTCACCTATAATCACAATGGTAAATTTGTTGGCATCTTAATCTATGTGAATGATTTAATTCTAGCTAAAAACAACACTGATGTATGTGCAAACTTCAAATGCTTCTTAAGTACATGTTTTAAATTGAAAGATTTGGGTCTTTTAAAATATTTCTTGGGAATTGAAGTAGCTTGTGGTTCTAATGGTCTTTTTCTTTGTTAATGGAAATATACTCTTGATATATTATATGAACATCGTATGTTGGGTGCTCGACTGGTTGAATTTCCCATGGACCAAAATCATTCTTTAGCTCTTACTATTGGGAAAGATTTTCATGATCCCAGCAATATCGTTGTCTAGTGGGCAAACTCATCTACCTTACTATCACTCGCTTAAAACTTTGTTACGTTATTCATATTCTATCTCAATTTATGTAGGCCCCTGAAACAAGTTCATTTTGATGCACACATGTGTGTGGTATGCTACTTGAAAGCTCATCCTAGTCAAGTTATTGTGCTACATGCTAGCAATGACATGCAGTTGTATGCTTGTTGACTCATTGGGCCAGTTGTCCACTTACTAGACATTCCCTTATTGGTTGCTTCATTATGCTTGGTTAATCTCATATCCTTAAAGACAAAGAAGCAGGTGGTTTTCTCTATTCTTCTATTGAAGCTAAATATAGAGCATAGCTAGCACTAAATGTGAACTTGTCTAGTTGAAATCTTTTTTGGCTTCCTTAGGTGTTTTCCATACATCTTCTATGTAGCTTTTCTGTGATAGCCAGGCTACTCTCCATATTGATGTTAATTCTGTCTTTCACGAGCGAACCAAGCATATTGAGTTTGATTGTCATTATGTACGCAAGAAGTTTCTTGATCACACCATTGCCACAACTTACATTCTCATAAGCAACTTGTTGACCTCTTTACCAAGGCACTTAGGAAGTAGTAATTCCATTATCTTTTATGTAAGTTAGGCATTTGCGATCTATACACTCCAACTTGAGGGAGAGTAGTATCTTATCTATCTATATTTAATAGTTATATATTTTGGTTATTGGCATTTATGTCTTTATTTAGCAGTTGTGCATATTTTTTGTAGATCTTTTATTTTTTTCTTTAACTATATATACTTTGTATCAATGTATATTTAGTAGTTGTATATTCTTAGGTCAAAGAGGTATAGGGTTAAGCAAAGCTTTTTCCTCCTATATATGGAGTTGTAAGATCTATGGAAAATAACAAGAGTTTTTCTTTTCATTGTTATCTTTCTCTTTTTAATAAAAGCTTGCTAAGAAAAAGATGCAATGAATGACCTTAAATTGCCTAACTTATTGAAGAGATTTTTCAACAATATCAAGACATGCACACATTTTAGTGAGAGTGGCTCTAAGTGTTAATAGGATTGGCATGGTTACACTTGAATTTTACTGGGTTTGGTTATGTAAAAACTACCTAGAAATCCACTATGGAAAATCCACCACCGTCTTCAACTTGATTAACTAAACTCCACTCCATTAACCATCGCCTTCAACCCCAAAATACAAACCCAGAATAAAACACCACCTACAAAGTCAAAGACATCATGCAAACTCCTATCTACAAAACACCAACACTAAAATCATTAAACACAACCACAATTAAACTCAACGATATAGTACACCAAGCCTACTCTAAATCACCTTCGTCAAAAAACCAAAATCCATGACCACCAAAATAAACACAACAACCACATCACAAACCACCAGCCAAACTCACATACAAACACCAACTCAAACTCAGAAACTTTCCACCACTGAGTTAACTCACGCCATAAACTCAATACTACATGCCATCTCTAACCCAAACGTAGACTTAACAAACTAAACCAATTGACCAACCTTTAAGTTGCTAACTTACTGAACACAATGCCAATCAAACCAACCCATATTTACTTCACCATTGTAATAGCCATCACGTGCTGAGCTAACCATCATTACACCACCAACATATGATTATTAATAAGTTCATTAACACTAATATAGCTATAATCATAATAGTGAAATAAAAAGTAAAAATATAAATAACAATTATAATGATAAAATAAACAAAATGCCATGCCACATGATACATGGCAAGTTTTTATAGGTTTGAAGTGTCACATCAGCTAACAGAGTTGATGATCCTAGTTCAAGTAGTATTGATACTTAATTGCATATTTCATAAATGCATTTAATAAGTTGATTAACGCTAATACAATTATAATCATAATAGTGAAATAATAAGTAAAAATATAAAATAACAATTATAATGATAAAATAAACAAGATGCCATGTCAAATGACACATGGAAAGTTTTATATAGGTTGGAAGTGTCACATCAGATAAAGGAGTTGATGGTGTTAGTTTAAGTATTATTGGTGCTTAATTGCATATTTGGACAAAGTTCATGTAGCAATTATGACATTAACCCTATTTATTTACTTTTATTTTTTTATACAATATTTACTCAAAAGAATACAATATTAATGGCTTATCACAAATGCCAAACACAAATCTTACACTTACTGCCATGTTGATGTCCCCACATTTTCTTTATTATTATTTTATTATTATATTTTCCTTTTCACCTAAAATTTAGTATTTAATTAAACATGTTATCAACATTCATTTATGAATTCATTTCAATCCATATTTTCCTTCATTCCCAATATATCATACAGTGTAATCACTAAATTTATTTATTTATATATTTATTTTTCTTTGTGGAGAATTATCCTAGAATTGTTAGTCCATTAATCAAATAATGCTCACATCGGGCATAGTAGTATAACCCCATATACAAATATATAAACATTAGCTACCATATAATAGAACAAACAATACTATCATTTTTCAATTAAAATAAGAAAAGCAGTGGCATTATAAAAATTATTCACATATAATTATAGGGTAAATTACACTAGAAGGTCTTAACATTTGAGATTAAGTTTATTTAAAGTCCCAATGTTTTGAAAAGTTCAAAGAAGGTCTCAATGTTTGGAAAAATGTCTTATGAGTTTAATTAAATATTTCTCTTATTGATACATGTGAATAAAGACCTTAGAAGTAGGGTTTTCTAAGTTTTCATTATATATTTCTCTATTGACACATGTCAATAGAGAACTTAATTGATCCACTTTTCTAAACATTGAGGCCTCCTTTTGAATCTCTCAAAAACATTGATACCATAATTGACCCACTTCTCTAACCATTGGGACCTCTTTTGAACAACTCGAAATGTTGGGACCTTATGTCATACCCCTATAAGGTACTCTATAAGTATTGATGCTCCGTTGAAACACATTAGAAATTGCATTATTGAATAAGCCAACTAAGGCCTTTCAAGAAATTCTGTGAGCATCAAACTAGTAGGACACTCTATGGCATGGATAATTAAAATAGGACCATAAGCATGTTAAGATAAGAAATTTTGCACATATATAAATCCCTTAAAACATGTTCTTTACGTTAAACTTAGGATAAGCCTCCAACCATAACTTTACAACTTATAAGAAACATAAACACAACAATCCTATACAGACCACACTATATTCCACTCCCACTCAAGCCTTTGTTTTCCCCTATATGTGTACTATGCTCCTTTGCCTCAAGCATGGATTAACTCTATAGTTCCTTGAAAGCACATAAAGTCTATAGGAGTGTGATCACACCACAACTCAGTGAGATAACATGATCTAACCAAACTTCAAACAATTGCCATCATATGTAATGCAACACTCAACCATATGAAATGAACAGTTTGGATGACTATAATCCAAACCAATGGAGATTTACGCCATCTCTTGGGGATTGAAGGACCAACTCAAGTAGTCTACGCTTAGGAGAGACTAAGAACTAAGGAAAGATAAGTTTTTCCAAATATATCTATTATTATATATATATTTATATACATATGTAACATAATCCCAACTGCACCTTAGAACCTCAGAAACTCTACTAAGTGTTAATACCCTAAAGCCAACTCCAAGTCGGGCGATGTCCTTTGGTGTCGGCTTAGTTATCATAAGGCTAACAACCCTATGATAACCCCACCCGGATTCATTGGCGTGACAAGGCATTACCATAGAATCGGAATATCAATACATAACATGGGTACCATGCTAATGCAAGTATGTTATTGTGTAATGTATGTCCATTTTATTTATAGGTTAGTTAGGACTTAGATGAAGTTATTAATGACCATACAATGTTCAAACAACCATCGATATACATTACACCTCAATTACAAGAATTTGGTTATCAATTCTAGTATTAAAGCTTGTCATCCATTTAGACACCATACAACCACATTATTCCCATCTCCATACATGACAAGTTATTCTTAAGAAACATGTGCAGCTACATTATAGGCACAACAACGTGATAAGATCAAAGTTACTTACATGTACATCATGCTTAGAGATTGTAATAGTCTACTAGAAATTTTAGATCTTGGTATAGGTATCCCAGAGAGCAACAAGCATAAATTACTATGCATATAACTGAGAAGGAGCTCTTACCAAAACATAAGTCATAGATTCACGTTATAAACTTCTTAATTTATGTGGTTCTTTATTGTTTACTACATAAGTTCTCTCTAGGGTAGGTTGAGAAGAGTAAGGGATACATCACGACTAGAAAACTAAGTCATGGCTTGGCAAATTGGGGGTTACGTACATCTAAAAATGTTTACAGCTTTGATCGTGGGGTACATTGAGGGCTTGACCTAATTTGCGATAGAAGTTATGCTCTAAACACTCAATTTTATCTTAGCCACAACTTCCCTCAGTTTCGATTGTGGGGTACATCGAGGGCTCCACTTTGAGCCTCGACTGAAGTTGTGCATCAACATATACCCCTCGATACTTACTCAAAGTCTACCACTGTTCCAACCTATAGGCAAAACTAGGTTACGATCTCCAACACACTTACAAAACAACAACTTAACTTACTCCATTTCAACACTAACCCATCCATAACATATACTTGCATCAGACATGCATAGAGATAACTCAATACGATAGCTTCACAGCGCACTAATCTATCTTGAGACTTTTATCTTCTTCTTCTTAATTCTATCTCTAGCTCTAGCATAAGAGTTCCTAGGGTGGATTTACTTTGTTCTATTGCATGTTTTGTTACATTTTTTCTAGTTGAGCTAAATTAGTTTTTTTCATAAGCTTTTAATAAACATTTTACACTCTAAGCCTAAACAAACTCACAAAGCAAATTTTTATTTGTTTTTAACATTTCTTAGCAAACACGGCTTAGTTTTGGTTGTCTACCATACAACATATGTTAAAAACGATGTTTCACACGTGAACGGTAAAATATGCACATGTACTGGTGTATTTAATAAATATATTTTTCTGTAACTTTTGAGAATGAAGTAAAATGAAGTTATCTATCGTGCTTTTCGAGATTACTTTATATTTACTTCTTTTCAAAACACTAGTTGTGGAGCTTGTAAACACTGTCTTAGGGGTTCTTCAAGTCAAGAAGGCGAAGGTTTGAAGATATGATTTTTTGTGCATGAAAGAGATTATGTTAGAAAAGCAATCTCAAAAATATTGTGTTTATTTTCTAAAAACAATGATGTTCAGTTGGTGTAAACTTTTAACTCTCTAGTTACTTTTCTTTCACATAAAAGAAAAAACATGGTATGATTGGAAATTGTCATTTCAACATTTAATGAAAGAAAATTCATTAAAAGAAAGGACATTATGTCCATGCTTTGAAATTTATGATGGACAGCTTGCAAAGTAATTTTGATTATTTTGGCAAATATTTATTTATAAGAAATAAAAATCAAAACATTTTTGTAACGCCCTAACCTAAATGCGATATCAGCCTGCCACGTATCATTACCAAAGATTGATACACAAAGGCTATATTTTCTAATCCACCAATATATGTAACTCAAATATCACCAATAACTCTCAAATAAAGGATACTTGAAATAAAATGTTCTCAATTCATCTAAATCTTAAAACAAAACAATTTAACTTTAAAAAAATAACATAATCTCCAATATAATAATAAACTAAACATAAAAATATTATTTTTCTTTCCTTGCAACCATTAGATCCAAGATCACTAATCTCAACTATCGGCAGAAGGATCAAATGCACTATCGCTTTTCCCATAGTCCATGAATACATTATATCCTATCAAATCATAGATAATAGAATCCTCACATGTACTTGTGGGAAAAATAAGGATTAAGCGTAAAACACCCAATATGCCATACCACAAACAAATACATATGAACATGCCAACATACATCACATATATTCCTAAAACTAATGCAACAACCACAATTTATTATCTTTAGTTTAGCCAAGCAACCAACACAGTTTAGAACCATTTGCAACTAGTCTTAAACCTGGAGTAACTCATGACCTTGATGAAAACCATAGTATAAAATAGTGTATATATATATAGTTGCGTTCCACAATTAAGCTAGTAATGACTCATAATCTACCAAAATCATCTCTAGGTGTGGCTCCACTCAGGTTAACGTAGCACAAAGATCATCAGGTTGCCAACGTTAGTATCACCCTCCACCATGGTTTCTCTTTACCATGAGTTATATACTAACTGCAGCCACGCACAACCAACACTCGATTCAATTAAAGTCGGATCTAAATTAGTCAGATTTAACAACTAATCCTACAAGCACAAACATACAAGCATGGTAAGGTCGTACCTGGATTCGCTTTCCACAACTTCAATAGCACTAGTCCTTTACCACGGATATAAACCCTAATTCACGAAAACCTGAATACAACATACATCAATTCAAAATCCAATTTCACATTCATGTTTAAACCCTAACCCTAAAATCTACAATCTCAATACATAAGATTTTCCATATTAGATCTACACACCTGTCTTCTAAGATCACTAAACAATGAAACCCTAGAATGCCAATTTCTCCAAATTCCTAAAAAAAAAAACCTGAAATCCTCAATCGGAAATAGCACAATTATCAGACAAGATTTCATCTCTTAACATAAAAAGATTGAAAGGATTCAATATTTACCTAGAACCTTAGATCTCACACCTTCCTGACTGTAGAACCAATATCTCAAATCAATACCAATGATATAGAGAAACCGTAATTCACAAGAATACTGTTCACCATTGTTTATGCATTTAGAAATCAACCACAACAATATATATGATAAAAATTTCCTAAAACTTAATATCTATGAATATAGTTCCAGATTGATTCTTACCTTCCTTCAATTGATTGTAGAACTGCAAATCCCTAATTTCCACTTAAGATTTCCTTCAAATCTCAACACTAATCAACCTCCTTCATCAACAACAATGAAAATCTAAAAAGAATCATTCTAAAATGAACTAAAGGATTAGAAGAGATCACGTACCCAATTCCTTGATGAAATCCACCTTTGAGAGTGTCGGCTAGGGTTTCTATATGTTTAAGAGAGGTTATGAGGCTTAGGACTGGTTATAGGACATATATATGGTTGTAACTCGAAGGGATATAGGCTGGACGATGGGAAAACAAAGCTAGCAGCTTAAAACTCTCGGGTTGCAAAATACATCTAAGGCCACCACTTAGGCCGGTGGCCTTCTTGGGTACACCGGTGGCCTAAAAGCCAACATACGGCCAATTCTCAATTCGCATAATTTTTCTTCGAAGCTATAAGCTGGTGTTTAGGCCGTTATCCATGGTATTTAGGTTGGCAGCTTAGAATTATAGGCTAGCGACCTATATGCCACCCTACTCCAAAATCGTCAAATCATTCGCGTGCATCTTCTCAAGTCCAAATTCATCTAGAGTTTTGACTAAGGAATGGTGTGACAAATTTGTAGGTTAAAAGGTCTATTTATAGAGGTATATGCTTAGGAAAAACGCTAGGTTCATGTCTAATTTAGCAGCCAAAATCATTCTTAATCAAGTCTTTGCCATGTGAACATAATACAATTATATTCAAACTTTGACTGTCAAATTTTCTTATTTATATCCTTTGACACTTTGACCCTTCCTAATAATCCTTTATATACTTTAGGGTTGACTATAAAATCCTCTTATTTTTATCAATGACACACTTGCCCTTTTTTATAATTTTTTTATCTTTATATTACAATTTAACATATATAAGATAATGGATTATAATACTTGATAAATGTTAATTAATATACTACAAAAAAAATTATTATATTAGGACATAAAGAGTTAATAACGAAATTTAAGCTTCAGAACTTGTGAAAACAAATTTAAAGTTAATTTCCAGTGTTTTGTGCTCTCGTGAATTATTTCTGAACTTTCTTTACTTAACCAAAGCATTCAAGATTTAATTCTTTAGTTTTTAACTTAGGCTAAGGCAAAAACCTGGGGATTACACCTCAAATGAACTTATTCCTAGATGTTGGAACCTTCCGGTGTAATTTACTCTATAATTGTATGACTCATTGATAGTTAGGATTAATAAGTATGTAAATATTATACATATGGATATATATGATAAAATAATAAAAAAAATATATACTAGAAGTCATATTATTCACATTATTTGCATTTAATTATGAAAGAGGATCCAGGCATATGTCCTTTTTCGGCCATAAGGTAAGTTACTCCTGAAGCAAAAGTTAGCAAAATACATACATACATATATACATAGGACGATGACATTATAGGGATGTTTTTAAATCAACAAAATCCTTACAAAGAATAGATGGGGATAAGCTATTGGAATGAAAAGTTAGATCTCTTTAATAGGATGTTACAAGACATAGGAGAAAATGTCATGATTAATACATAATAAGAAACAAAATGCATATATAGTTGGGCATAAGGAAGTGGATCGGATGACCATCCATGCAAATTCTGTATCGGTTATCCAATTAACAAATTAAGATACCAATGCAAGGAGTGCGTGAAGTTGTAAAACATGTTTAGAAAAAAGAGGTGAAATATTTCAATATGATGATAGGTTTACGGTTAGGAGGCGTTATCAACAAAATGCAATAGGAGAAAGAATTATGAGGATAGACAATAAAATACATAGAATGGAAGAAGAGATACAAGAGATTAAAGAGAGGATTGTAAAATTAGAAAGAGGAAAAGATAAGATAGAAGAACAAAAAAAGGCTAAGGGAACATTATTAAGGCAAGGAGATGAATATGACGATACTATATGTAATATGTTGTGCACTAGCAAGGCCTTTTTAACAGGAAGAAGAAAAAGCATAAGGAAAGACTACATGCATACAGGTTAAACAGACATACAAGAAAAACTATGAAATATATGGAGTTGCAAAAGGATACATAGTCGGAGTATCTAAATATTAGGGAGATGTTCTTACTGAAGTTAGAAATTACCCTCATCCTACATGAGGTGGTTTTAATGATCTTGAAAGAGCAAAAAATTGGGTCAAAGAGATGTCAGGAAGACAAAACATATATTTAGAACCTGCATTTGATAACTTTGCCTATTTAAGGGCAACAATAGGAAAAATAAAGACCGATGAACAATTCACCAATCTTGCAACTCTGAAAGAAGAACAAGAAATCAGGTTATCCTTCACCTCATAGGCACTCTAAGTTCAAAAAAGAGAAAAGATATAGGACGATTAAAAGAACACTATGCTTCTTTTCAAGAAGTATTTCCATTCCAAACCATAAAAGAGGAAGGAGACCACATGAGCAATAGGAGATTGCTACATCTTTTATCTTTTTCAAAATATACGAATTGATTTCAAAATTGCCATATGAAGCAAAATGGAAGATAGAAAATTATGCCAAGGAAAATTTTTAAAACCCATCATTCTTTTCTAACAAACCATCCATAATACTCTAGAATTATATTTCGATGGAATTAACATAAGGACCATAGCAAGGGTCAAGGAATTTCCATAACTCCCATGCTTCACATGTACATAAGATGGTTCATAAGTGGCACACAAGCTGTTACAATGAAAAATATTACTGCCCAAAACATTTTACATATACCATCCATAAGGCTGTAATAGATTTAAACTATCTCAAAGGATTTGAGATAGAAAAACAAATATATACATTGTAGACATTGCTTGATTATGGACTTGTATTATAGCGACTTACCCACAATTAATAGCACAACCATTAAGTAAATAACTTAAAGAAATACTTGAAGACCTAATAGAGATTGAATGGGGCTATGAAAAAAACATGATTTTCTTGTCAAATACAGGATAGGAGAAATGTCACTCCCTTTGGATAGTTTATGAAGCTAGGCCAGCCATAACATGGTTTTGGGTTATTCTTATTAGGGAAAAATACTCCATGACCCATTGTATTCACAAGCTTGAATCCAAAAACTCATGAAGCCAACAACAGGAGTATCACACAATAGATATGATAAATAACAAAATTTTGGGAGATCTTGATTTTCATATGGTAGCTTCAAGAAAGAGCAAATACATAGTCTTTAGAATGAAGGGAGTAATTTAAGGAAGCTTTACCACATATCTACATGATTTAGTCCACAAAATGAAAGAAAAAGATGATAGGAGGAATCCTTATGATCCAAATTACACACTAGATAACACATGATCAACATAAATTGAAGTTGAAGATGTAAACAGGTTTGAAGAGTGAAGATGAACATACCAAAGGATAAGATTCGAATAAGATAAACAGGACAAAAGGAAAGACAATTATCACTGTAGCACTTTTTCTTTACCCTTATCTTTTGAACTATTGATAGATTCCTTTAATACCTATATAAGGGACCAGCTTGTTCAGAAGTAAGTATCGAGTTTCTTAGTCCAAGTCTTAAAGTAAGCATATTTGTGAGATCACTCTCAATAGTTTCCTTCAAGCAGTGTAATATACCATCATCAATAATATCTGTAAGTTTCCTTATGTTATCTTTCACTATGGTAGGCTAATTTCCTTATAAGATATAAGGATAATCAAGCTCTAAAACCTTGACGGGGTTCTTTATATCATAGATCAAGGTTTTTATAACATGGATGAATGTTAAGGAGCCATAAGTTATGGTTGTTCATGATGTTTTAAGAAAAAATACCAAAAGGACTAGCCTAAATATCCATAATGAGGCTGTTGAGGCATGGAAGCCATGGTAAGCCCGAGGATTATGGCGTGGGCATGAGGTATACCTTTTAAGGTATTCTTAAACAACTATAAACTATCTTTTCCTCAATATTCATCCTTACCATGAGGCTTTCATCCATGGCACAAAGGTCCTCTACTTGGAATTATAGCCAGATTATCCTTATATCTTATGTTATCTGATATAGTTATTTGTACTTGCTTTTGGTTCATATTGTGTGAATTACCTATCTTCATCTTAACACATGTATTACATAAGCTATTTAAGTGATTATCTAGCTTGTATTATATGGCCTTTATGCTTACATATTTGTTATAGAAGAATCATACTTTCTAGAAGCATTATTAGATGAGTTGTTTGATTACGAATGGTTTTTATGATTGTTATACATGTTGTTTATTGAAGAATATATATAAGAACAAATACAAGAGGTTAAGAAGTGTTATAAGAAGAACAAAAGGATACATAAAATAGCTAGAAAGTTTTTTAGAATTACACTTTGAAGATCCAATTCTAACGAACAAGAATTTTATAAGTACCTAACAAAGAACAAACATATATAATAATTTATATCATAATTACGTGCTTGTAGATGAAATAAGAAACATGATACAAGTTTGTGAAAATAATATAATAAGATTCATAAGATGAAACAGCTTTAAGTTGCATGACTATTTGGTATATTTTCATAATATGAATAATAGCTTAAACATTGTACATCATAGCTGATATATTAGATTTGTTAGTAAACCTTAGAGAGCATTTGATGTTTAAAGATTATGACATATAGATATATAGAATATATCAAAAGATATAGGATAACAATCGAAGGATATAAAGGATTTGTGTAAAGTAAAAAAAAAATATTTAAGGGTATAATTGTAATATAATGTAGTTTAAGAGGGTATTTTTGTCCTTGAATAGAGAATTTTGGACGTGAGAAATTAGTGAAGACGGTCAAGGCTAGCATTAAAGCCGTCAGCCTTGAATAAAGGCTGCCAACCTTTATTGGAAAGCCGTCGGCCTATAGACGACTTTGAGCTCTCGGCAAAGTTTGAAGAAATTTAAGCAATTTTGGATGAATGGCTTACGTCGGCCTAAAGTCGTTGGCCTTCCTTGTATTTTCGCTTGTTTCGACAAAAGCCGCCCCTGAGCCACCAGCCTATCTTTTGCATGCAAATTCCTAAATTCCAAATCAGTTCTAAGTTTCCTCCAAGTCTATATATAAGAGCCTTAGTCTATGGAGACCCTAAGTGCTCTCGAAAACCAAAAAGGTAATTCTCTAATCCATCTCTTTTCCCTTTAGTAGTCTTTTGTTGCAAATTCTAAGTTTATGAAATCTTTTGAAGGAAATCACAAGGGTTTGTAGGATTATTGATTGAGGAGAAGATTGGATTTGAAGTTGTGGTTGCACATCAAGGAAAAGGTAAGGATTTTATTAGGATTGTGGTTTATAAGATCTATAGATTATAAGATTATAATCATAGTCTATTAATTTCACTCAGGAGATTTGTGGAACTAGGGTTCTTATTTCTAATTTGAGATCTACAAACGCTAGGTATGTAAGAATCCATTCAATTTTGTTGTTTTAAGGAACTTTATCTCTTTCAAGTTGTTAATGTGAGATTTATATGTATGTTGAAAGATTTGTGGAGATAAATAGGGGTTGTTGGAAGAGTTGAGTTTGAGGTTTCATTGAATGGTGAACAAAGGAAAAAGGTGTGATAATTTCTCATTATAGATCTATGATTTGGTTATGGATCTTTATGTATGATTATGAAAATTAGGGTTAGGGTTGATTATGTGGTACAACCGAGTTTGATTTGAGACATGTTGTTGATTAGGAATATTCATGAGATTAGGGTTTCTTTCCTTAAGAAGATTTATTGGTGGATTTGAGTCGGAAGCAATATCAAGTACGACCTTACCTTATCTGCTGCTTGTGCATGTAGGTTTAGAAAATAATTTGACTAAATCCTATCCGACATATAAATTGTAAAGAGTATTGTTTGTGTGTGGCTTTGGTTAGTAAAGACCACGCAGAGTGTGACACTAAGAGGCACCCTCATGATCTTATATGGCGCTATCCCTAGTGGAGTTGCACTTAGAAATAATTCGATAGATTATGAGTCGTTCCAGTTTGTATAGCGGTATGCAACGATGTGTGAGGAGTACCCAACAGCAACATATATATATATACACAACTATTTCATATAAAGGTTGTGAATCGGAGTCATGAGTTACTCTAAGTTTAGGATTAGATGCATATGGTTCTAAATTATGCTGTTTGTTTCACTAATCAAAAATAATAATTTGTGCCTATTGCATTAGCTTTAGGAATGTATGTGAATTACGTTCACATGTTCATACGTGTTTGGTTGTGGTATGGCGTAATGGACATTCTCGCTCATTCTTTTAATTTTTCAAGTACAGGTGAAGATGATGTTGTCTATGATTTATCTAGGTATGATCTATATGTAGATTATGGGGATAGCGATAGTGGACTTGACTATCCAGTTGAGGACTCGTAGATTTTGAACGTTAGATATAGTGGAGAGATATTGTAAACCCTTGAAAATTTCATAATTCTTAGAAAATAATCCTAAGAGTAAAATCCTGGAATCGAAACCCTAAAAATCAAACCAAGTTAAAACTTAATTCTAAATAAGATAAAAAACGAGAATTCTTAGTCTTGAGAAAATGAGAACCTTCGAAACAAAATATAAAATCCAACTATTGGTTGAATCAACATCCGTATGCCAATCAAATCATCTACCTGATTCCTAACACGCAAATCAAGACAATATATCCAAATAACGCTTGACAACGAAATGCTAAGATCTTAAATCCTTCCATGAATTTTATAATCAGAATTTTCAATTTTCACAAAAGTCAAACTGAGTCAGCTCATAACCCTAGACTAGGTTAAACGATCCCGAAACTGAAAACTATTAAATAATCACAAATAAAATGAGATAAACTATAGATATTGAACTGAAAATATAATATGGTAAAAACTCTAAAATTTATCTTACGAATAACTCAACAAAAACCGGAAGTCAAACCGGAACCTTAAAAGTCAACAAAGCATACAAACAAACCCTAGTGTTTAAGATCCGGCAATCTTGCGCTCTTAAACCCTAAACAAAAAAAAAAATTATTGATATTAGTTCATAATATAGGGAAGCTTAAAAATATCGGATTCGCAAATTTCTAGTGTCCTTCGGATCTGAATGGAATCAATTTTCAAAAATCATGCCTCGGTATACCGGATGGAGAAAATATTCATAAATACCATTAGACTCGTAAAAATATAATGATTTCAAAAATATCAGTTTTATAATCTTTCGGTAGTTAAAAATTACAGATTTCACATTTATACGCATATTTTTATTACTACCGATATTTTTTGTCTAGTTTACTATTCATAGCAATTTTCTACTATTCATTACTATTTCTCTATCTCTACTTTTTCTTGCTACTTATTCTTACACCTACATACCTATCTCTTACAATTTTCTTTTCTTATAAAAATTATATACCACATATTACTAAACTTCTCTTACACTTTTTTTCTAATATTAATTTTTAGACAAATTTCTCTCCCTCTCTCTCTTTATGTCGTCCACCTCTCTCTCTCTTCCCTCTTCAATTATTTTCTTTTTCAATTTATTTAATTACATCTAATTTTCACTCCAAAATTCTATAAATACCCCATTCCTCATTCATTCTTTCACACAATTCATTTCACTACCAAAACTCTCCCAAAATCTCTCACAAATCCTCTTTTCAAGATTTCTCTCTACTAAAACTCTCTTAAACTAATTTTTCACAAAAATCATTCTTTATACACAAACTATCTACTACATATCAGTACTCACATAATACCCTCTTTCATCTACCATCTTCATACCACATAAACACTTTAGGTAAACTTCTTCCAACCATTTAGTTTATCCATGTCATGTAACTTAACATGACTATGATGTTGTTTTGAAACTCATATGAGTAGTAAAAGCAACAACATGTTCATGTTTTGTTCTTGCACATGAACTTTCTATTTTATTATTTGTTATGTTGATTTTATTATTTATATCTAACTAAATATATTTATGTATTATATATAATCTTTAGAGCATATAAGCTCACTTGTTATTTATTTAATTTCATGCTTTGCAATTTATTTATTTCATGCTATGCAATTTATTTATTTCATACTAGTCTTTCTAGTCTTAGACTTATCCATATCAAGTCAAAACAATCTTTTCTTTATTTTCTTTATTCTTTTGGGACTAGTCTATTCTTAGTCCCGTGATGCCTTGATGAAGGTAAGGCTCCCAATACTTGACCGGGATACCTTGATGAAGCTAAAGTTCTCAATACTTGATATTTTATTATTTTGCCTATTATTATTTGTTTCTAGTATTTTCTCATGTTCTTATTATTTTATATGCTCATAATACTTGCATCTACATAATGATATTGTCTCAACTAATTTAAAAGTAGAATTTTACTTTATTAAATGAACTTAAAACTAAATTTTATATTGTGTGACTTATCACAAAATAATGGAGTTATTAACAACAACACAGAAATAGAGTTTTCTTAACGTTTTCTTAAATAACAAAGATAGCTTACCAAGAAAACATAAGAAATAAATACTTTCTTTGTATATTATGACAACCTAAGTTTTAATAAAATAATTTGTTAGTTTTCAAAGTTCTCACAAAAAGCTTAAAGATTAAACTCTTTTAAACTCTATGACAAAACCAATGAACAAACTAGTTTTCAAAGTTAAGATAAAATCAACTCATAAAGTTATAAACCCACTTAGAAAAATAATGATTTTCAAGTTTCTAAAGAAGGAACTTATTTCGAAAGAATACAAAGTATGATAAGATAAAAAACAAAGGATTTTTATCAATGAAAAAGATTGTTTCCAAATAAAATAGAGGAAATGAAATATCAAATTTTGAAAAACAAGAACTTGTATTTTAAACAAGCAATATATGAAGAAAAGACTAATTTTCTAAAACCATTCTAAATACAAATTTATAAATTGGTTTTCAAAAACTTAATACACTTTTGATAAATTTGATCTTTTATGAAAGACTAATATTAAAGGAAAATTTACTTGTTTTTGGAAAAAGAATGAAGAAAATAAAATAAGAATATACTCATTTATAATAACCTATGAAAATATAAAGTTTCTTCCAAATACTTGAAAAGAAATTTATCAAGATAAGTTTTAACACTTTAGAAAGAATTGTTTTATGAAATAAATTGTTGAGACACTACCATTAGAATTTTTGCATATAAAGTGAGCTTATTTATATACTCAAAGGATTTATCAATTATGTGTGTGTATATATATCTATATTTTTACTAAAGGATTTTTGAATAAAGTCGAGTTAGGAAATGGTTTTGCAAAATCTAGAAATATTCGTTTTAAATTTGTACCGAACATTTTCGGAACCCAAATGATCTTATATGAAAAAGATAACCTTAGAAATGGATAGATCTTTTTGAATATGTAGAAAACGGTATATAATATGTGAAATTCGAGTTAAAATGAGCAAGTTATGGCCATTTTTAAATTGGAATTTCATTCTATACGAATTTGACAAACATAGTGAAATAGAATTAGAAAGTTTAAGTGGAATTTCTACGAAATACTCATCTTAGGTATTTCTTTTATCTAGGTGACGAAAGATACGAGATTACTCTTCCTGAGGATTACTACGACTAAGAAGATCGCGAAACAGACGAGTGAGTTATTCCTCTTAATTTTGTTACCTTGCTTGTGCTTGTAAAGTAGTGGCATTAGCATACTAAGAAAAGATAAAAATGGATATGTATGGGGACTCAGGGATATGTATATATGTGATTCTTCGTTTATGCGTGACAATGAGAATTAAGAATATCGCAACTTCAAACTGCCTGTTTAAGTGTTTTTGTTTACTTACTTATATGACTGTTTATTATTTGCTAAATTGATTGATCGCCCCCTAATAAACCTTAATAAGGTTTGGCTTAAGAAAGATAAAATGCTCATGCATAGCATCCATCGAGTCACATCTCCTACTCCTACACATAGAGTTGGATTGACTGTTATCGTGCTGTGACATGGGCCATGTTCCTTCCTAGAGAATCGAAATCGCCAGGGAATGCGACTCTAGGTTCGGAGCTGAGCCAACCAAATGCTTTGGGTGGGGACCTGGGGACTAGTAGTAGAAGATCGAGGATCTTCATCGCCAATTCCTTAACCTTCGATACTAAAGGGTAAATCCGTTCTATAATGGTTTTCGGATAACAATATATATTTGTGTAATCACATGATTGTTGCATTTGTACGCATAGCATATGTGTGAAAATTTAAATGAACTTTTTTGAAAACATGGTGTGAATGAAAATGAATATCTCACTAAGCTAGTTGTAGCTTATACCCCTATAGATTTTGATAAAACAGGTATACCCGTGGCTTCAATTGAGGATCAGGACGTTAAGAAAGTCATTGAAGGATGTTAAGCTTTTATGAAGGCAATGAAAACATAAGATGAAGTTATTTTGTAAGATTCTTTATATGTAATGTATTCTATGCTAGTGTTTTGGAAATTCTAAGCTGTATATTTATTTGAAGACAATAGAGGGATATGCCCTTAAGAATTGTAATTAAATATGTTTATGTTTTATGATAAGTATTCTCTTTGCCTTGTTACTTAATTATTATCAATATAAATTGTGCTACTCCAATGCGTTCCCTTGGTTGTGATGTACACCTTGTACATGATATGGAAGCTTTTGCGTGATTGAGATAGTCATTCCTAGGCTTTAGTATTGTGTATGGCGGACTGCCACATTTAGGGTATCCCTCGGGACGTGATAGTATAGAAGACTTATTGGATTTTATGTTTAAATGTTATAAGTTGTCAGAAATCTTATGAGACTAGTTTGTTAGGTTTTCATTTGTTTTGATGGCATGTAGTATCGGATTTTGTTAGTTCATGATTTCAAAGAGACTATTTTTATGGAATGTTTTAAAGTAAACAAATTGTGAGTTTTGGTGATTGTTTTTATTATAATTGTAGTATAGTGATTCATAGCCTTGGCGTGTTCTTAATAAGAGAATGACACGTGGCGAGTTGTAATGCCTTCAATTTAGGCGTTACAATTTGTGGAATACATAATAAGAGACTTAGAAAGGTTAAGACCAAGTAAAAAGATATATACTGAAGTGATTATAGGAGCTTTGCATCAATAAGATATAGGCACATAGAAGAAGTGATATTCACAAGGTATAAAGAACTATTACGAAGGATTAATAGATTACTACGAAGGTTTAATAAGTAGCGTGACAGGATGAGCACATGCTTTGAAAGAATCATAGGAAGCGGTAATCATAATAGAAAATTTTATGGTTTTCTATAAGCAGTAGATAATTTAGAAATTTTAAGTATAAAAAAGGTCGAAGGTTATATTCATGAGTAGATTTAGAAATAGAGTCAAATCTTGTTAATCTAAATGAAAAAGTCAAGGAAGTAGGAGAATAGTTCATAGATATACATAGGTTCTTAGCAAAAGACATGCTTTGCATTTAACTAAAAGAGTGTTTTGTAATATGTCTAACAGATCGAAAAAAAAAGAGAAGACATGGATTATTTAGGAAAATAGTTGAGTCAAATCAGGTTAGTAGACCCCTGTCTCCTTCAAGGTACAAAACTTCATGATTAAAAGGTTTGATTGGCTTAATTTAGAGATTAGAGAGTATAACAAGATAAAAGTAGGAGATAATAGTTTTTATCATTTTTGTTATTTTAAGCAATCTTTGTGTAATTCCCATCTTTTACATTATGAGCATAAGCAGTTAAATAGTATTATTGATTTAATAATTTTCTTTAGTTTAAAAGTTCACAAGGATTTTGATAATCTGTCCAAAGCTCACAGTCATTTAGGAGAATGGATGACAAGAAAAGATAAACAGATAAAGGATGTAAGAAGGATGTGAAGATGAAATTATAGGAAGAAATTGATTAGGAACATATAGAATGGAAAGACACAATAAGATATAAAGGAAAATGATCAATTGGGAAAAATTAAAAGGATAATAGATAATGCATGTCTAGAAACAGGAATCATAGAAATAAACCAGATAATAAGCTCTCTTGAAAAGGAAAATTTTTTTGGAGAAAATCCTATAAGATTTTGGGAAAGAAATAAGATAACATGCAAATTAGATATAATGAATCCTAACGTAAGAATCTATTCTAGCAATGGGATGTGATAATATAGATGGACAAGATTTTGAAGAACACATAAAAGAATTATTACAGCTAGGTGTTATAGAAAAGTCAGACAATAAACATGGAAATTCAACGTTTATAGTCAGGTTACACAATGAGATAGTAAGAAGAAAGTCAAGAATGGTCATAGGTTACATGAAATTTAATGAAAACACCAGAGATGACAAGTACAAACTTCCAAACAGTTCTTCTTTACTTAAATAAGGTAAAAATCCCATAGTGGGTTCTTTTAACAAATTTGCCGTGTACCTAGTAAGTAGTATATTATGATGTGTAGATAAAAGGCAATCTAATCCCATAATGCATCTAACTCTAAATTCTCTAAAATTCTAAAGCTGTATATTATTATATATAGGTATTCCCCATTTTTCTCTAGTGAAAAAGCTAATCTATGCTTTTTTATGTATATATATTCTTCTTCTTATTTCCATATGCCTGAACTAAACCTACATATATCCATTTGCTCTACTTCTTCTAGGGATGCTATCCTTTCATCTATCGCATTAGACGTACTTCCTGCATCTATTAGCACATCTAACTTAGTAGTCTAACTTTTAAAATGTATTCTTATCCTTGCATATACACCTATGTATCTTGTTATTTGTTTCCCTTCATGTGTCTCTCCAACACGATGATGACGAATATGGATTGTTTTCTTCTAGCTTTTATTTCTCTTTAGCATGCATCAATCTCAAGTAATCTAATCGTTATAAAACACTAAAAACTTCTTTATAGTACACTAGGAGGCATAAAATTGATGAATAAAATTTATATGTTTTGATCGTACAGATCGTATGTGATTGAAATCGTTATTTTTTTGTAAATCAAGTTCTAGATAAATACTGTAACTAATATTTTTGCTAATTTATTTTATCGAGTCACTATTTATCCCTACATCCTCAAACTCATGCCAATTAAGATTATCATCCATGACATTGTTATTTTCTCAAAAACATATATACATATATATCTATCTTTATCAAGTCCTTTTGTTTATTGGCTTCCTCTAAATTCTTTGAAAATTATAGTATCATTAATGACACACAGGTTTAGAAATGTATACATATCTATATATATATATTATATATTACCTTAGTAGAAAGGTCCTCTTTTTGGTCTGATTTATTCTTAATCTCCATAAAAAAATTTTCTCCACTTCACGTATTGGTATTGGTGTTTTGATTCTAAGTTTTCCAAATTTATGAATAATCTCCTTAAAGAACATACACCATCAGTTAATGTATCTTCATAAATAGCAAATATAAATTGGCTTCACAGGTTTTTTTCTACTCACCTTTATTCCTTTATGTGGTGTCCTCTTTCTTGGGTCTCTTAGACTTTCTAACCGTATCCTATGCCACCATATAATTAAATTGGTTAGATATATTCACGTAGTGAAGTTGAGGCAAGAGGACTTTCGAGCAATGTGCAGATGGCAAAGGGAATATTATATATATAGAGAGAGAGAGAGTTTCAAATTAGGATTTTATTGTTCTCTATATAGTTGAACATACTTATCCATATATATTGATCCTAATCCTTTATTTATATATGTTATTATATATGGAGCTTAGGATATCCATATATATATATATATTATATCCTCTTTAATTATTATCAATTTTTTATAACAATTCTTTAACATAAATAGAAAGGTAAGACCATTTAATAGTTTAAAAAATATGGTCTTAAATTTTTAGCACATCCTATCATAATTAGACTTGGCTTCATATCATCCTCCTTAAATAAAATAATTATTGGAATATTTCAATATCCATATCAGATTTAATGCTTAATAGGCAATAAATTAACATTATAACCTCTTGTAAATGCATGCTTACCTTGTCAAGAATTTTGCTAAGATTGTAAACTTTGTTCTTCCTCTAACACATCTCCACCACTTATTTCCTAGAACAAAACAAGTTTTTCCAGTTGATTAATGCTTAATCTCAACTAAACTATCTCAATTTACGACTAAGCAAGAGTTAACGTTTTAGAAGATCTTACCTTAGCGTTTAGAGAAGGCATTAAGACAAAAGAAGATAATGATGGTCTTTATGTTAGGGTTTTAGCAGGCGATTACTCAAAAAAGGTGGGTTTTTAGTGTCACCCATAATATGTGTCTCGTGGCAAAATCTTAACTCTCCGTCGACTCACTTGTATAATAAGATTGGTAAGCTCTTATTTTTAGGCCTTTAATCAAATCTTGGCAATAATCTTAGTTTATGAAACAATCAATTCTATTGATACATTTATAACCTTTAAATCTCAAAACCTTGCTTCCTAGTTTGGGCAAAAATTTCAAGTTTTTGAAAATTCTAGACTCAAAAGGGCGTTATTTAAATCCAATTGACTTACAATTCATATTTAACTTTCTATATTTATAATTGGTGTATAGGTCATTTCACTAGAGGAAATGGGTAATAAAATAGTAGACTATTGGTTAGATGCTACCAGCTTATCTATGAAGGACATTTTGGTGTGATTTTCATAGGAGAGTGACAATTCGCAATTATTGTTAGCAGTTGCATGTTCGTAGAGTTAGTGGAATGTGGGGAGATTACTAAAGTAGCAAATATTATGCCATTAAGCCACTTCCTAAGAATATAGGGAGTGAGATGGCATTGTCTAACCTAAGTAACCACATGTTGTGCAAGATAGTTGTGGCTCTATAGACCGGTCATTCAATTAATCCACTTAACCTTATTACGAGTGATTGAGCATGGTCTATGATATTAATAGCATGGTGAAGAGAAATAGTTATAGAATATATTAAAAATTAAACACTTTAGTTTCAAACAATGTTGAAACAACATAGTGATGAGAATTTTAGTTTACATTCTTCATATCCTTCCATGGAATCCTCACTTCTACTTTTGCTATTGTTTATTGTCATTGTTCAAGTTCTCATTACATTTTGTTTATTTTACATTGTTTGTTCTAGTTTTTAATAGGTTGCTTTTATTTGCATCACTTTTTATTCTTTTAATTTTTATTTTAGTGTTTAATAGGTATAGATGTAGATAATGTTTTTAATAAAACTAATTCATAATTTATTAGAATAAAAAAGGAAATGTTATCTAGATAACTTATATCGTATTATATATTACTTATAATGCGCTAGATATTTATGGAAGGCTAAGAGGCCTTAATCCCCAATTTTTTTAGTGTTTAATTAGTTGGTATTTTAAAATCTTAATTAGCTTTTCTTATTAAAACAATATAAAATAAAAAAAAAATACTAGTAATGAAAGTCTCATAGTATTTTTCAAACACTTTATCAAGTTAATTTTTTAATTGTTTACAATTCTCCTATAATTTTTATAACATGTACAATGTATTTTATAATAATTTTATCTTACTTTTTACATTTCTAACAACAACAACATCACTTGTATGGAAAATAGCATAAAAAGAGGTTTCAAATCGTAATTAGAAATTTATCATGACTTGTTTATCATAAGACCTTATGTAGAAATGTAAGTAGGGACAAATTATTTGGATTTGGGGGAGGGTTTCATCCTTCATTCAATATTCGTTCAATAAAAGAAATGTTATTAAATATAGATAATTATCATCAATTATCTCATACAAATAATGAGTCCCTAACATGTAATAATAAAATATTTCTATACAATATTCTACTCGATTTCTAAATAACTATGAAAAAAAAATACTTTATGTAATCACGAATTTAGTAATTATTTTTCATATGTGATGTTTTCTCTTTGTTTCGTTATTTTACTTCATTTCAACCAAATAAATTAATAATTAATATCTCATGTCATGTAGTATAATTACAAAAAGAAACGAATTTATAATATGGATAAATCCAACATAGAATTAGAAACAGAGAAAACTCACACCCATTCATAACAATCTTGTGTCCGTCCCTTAAATTACCTATTGTTCACGTTATAAATGAATCTAACAAATAATGGCAAAAAATAAAATCAAAGTGATAAAGTAAAACACACACAAGATTTACATGGAAACCTTTACAGGAAAAACCATGAGTAAAGGAGAAGAATTCACTAGTGTTGAAGAATAGAGTACAGAGGATGCGTATACAAGTGATCTCACAAATTCGAACTCTCTTAAACCCTAAAACATAGTACACACATATATATGCATGCGTACACCAACAGCTAAAAATCGGCATTTAGCATTCAATGCTAGCTAAAGGCCGATAGCTTTTTTAAAGTAAGGCCTGCGGCATACAGGAATGAAGGCTGACGGTTTTGAGCCGGCCTTCATCAAAGCTTGCTCTTGAAAAAAATTTCCAAAATGAAAAGGAATTCAAGGTTGGTGTTATAGACTTGAAAGCTAGCGGCATTGATCCTAGAGCTGGCTGCTTTGATAAAATTCAGGTCACATATCCAACAATCTCTATCTTGATACGAATTCATGAGCAAAAATATACAAACTCTAATCTTCAACAGAAAATACAAAACATTCTTTCTTCTCTTCCACAAACCTTAAATAAGAATTAATTAGGAAGAAACACTAACCAAGTCTAGATAGTTCTAAAACTTGGCTATTGGAAGTATCTTAGTCATCATATCAGCAGGGCTATCCTAGGTACTGACCTTGCTCATAGCAATATCACCATTAGCAATAATATCATGAACAAAGTGATACCTGATATCAATGTGCTTTGTCCTCTCATAATATATCCGATCCTTAGTGAGGTAGATTATTCTCTGACTATCATAATAAACTGTAGCAGTCTTCAAGTCATCACCGTAGTTCACTAAATAATCCTTTCAACCAAATAGCTCTTTAAAAGCCTCTGTAATAGCCATATATTCAACTTCAATAGTTGATAGAGCAATTATAGCTTGCAATGTGGCTTTCTAATTGATAGCACAACCACTAAGAGCGAAAATATACCCTGTGAGAGATATTCTCTTATCTAAACCTCTAGCAAAATCAGAATCAACAAACCTAACAATTCCATCTCTAGTTCTACAAAATTGTAGACAAACATTGTAGTACCTCTTAAGCATTTGAAAACCCATTGAGCTACTCTCTAGTATTTCTTTCCAGGATTTGCCATATACCTACTAACAACACTCATAGCATATGACAAATCTAGGTATGTACACACCATAACATACATAAGAGATCTTATAGCATTAGAATGTGGAACCGTTGACATATATTCAATTTCGTCATCTGATTATGGAGACAAAGCAGATGAAAGTCTAAAATGAGCTGCTAAAGGAGTACTGACAAGCTTAGCATTCTTCATATGAAACTTGCAAAGTGTTTTCTCAACATACCCCTTTTGACTTAGGTGTAAAGTACTTGATTTTCTATCTCTTATAATTTTCATTCTAAGCATCTTGTTGGAAATTGCATATATATTGCTAATGTCTGAATTGTTGAATTAACTGAATATCTATGACATATGAACTTGAATTGTTGACCCATACTTTGAACTTTTTTGCCTTAATGCATTATATGGCGAATTTTAGGCTTAATTTTTTTAAAAATTTTCATGAAATTTGAAGAAGCAAAAAACTGATCACACTTTTTCTATATGTGCTTTTTAAAATCTTTTTAATCTTTTTTAAAATTCCTTTTAATGTGTAGATATTTATCGACTAGTGAACTGGGTTCGTGTGTAATAATAAAATTTCAGTGTATATCGAGTCGTGTCCACAGGGAGTGAGGCTTAGCTCTCAGTTATATTAGTCCTAATTATAGCTAGGCAAATAAAAAAGATTATATTTTTGGATTTTTGAGATAGAATTAACCTACAAAGAAATTGGATTTCCAACACCTCTAATTAAATTAGGTTTAGAGCCAATAGATCTGAAAATCAATTGAATGTATGCTATTGACCAGAGGACACTTGTAAATCCAAATTAATGATGGGTTTAGTATATTCAAGCAATTAAGCACTAGGTAAAAACTCCTTTTTCTAAAGAAAGCAATTACCCTAAATTAACCAATCAATTTTCCTTATTCCTAGGAAAGTGATCAATTGATTAATTTTTATAAATTTTCCAAACCCTAATTGAATTTAAAATCCATACTCCTATGAGATTTGTAATCCAAATTAGCTAATTATAGAATCAATTAGAAAGGGATTTTCCAATTGCAATCCTATTCGAACATGCAGTCCAGATTCAATCCAAAACACATGATCGGTGAAACAACATCAACAACATGAACATAAGCAACAATTCAATCAACAACAGAAATCATCAACTGAACAATTCAATTCATCAACTCAAAACCTAAATAAGCACGAAAGGAAAAAGCTTTGAATAATATCCAAAACATGAAATCAGATAGAAAGGAATGAAATCATCTTGAATATCGACCCCATGCTCAAATCCATGTTCAAATAGTATTCTCCACTTAATCTCGGTATGGAATCCACAATCAAAATAAAAAGAAAAGCTTTCTAGTGTTCTATGGCCTGATTTCTATCTAGAAGCAAAGGAAATAGCTGTTAAGTTTTATGCCCTGATTTCTTCTCTTTTTGCAAAAATCCACAAGAAGGTATTTATATATGAAGATGTAAGGGACATAGGCCGGTGGCTTTTAATTGAAATTTACCAACCTTTAATGAAAAAATTATTTCCTAACCAAGATCGTAGCTGGCTTTGGAGTAGCGTTGGAGGTGGCTTAGGTTTACACTGACCAAAGGCTAATGGCCTTTCTTCCCATAAAGCCAACGTACAGCGTAATTTTAAAGGATGGTGTTTGTTTTATTGAAGCTGGCAACGTTGTTTCTTTGTTTGGTCAATGTTGTTTTGTTTTTGGATGAAAGCTGATAGCCTATGATCTGTAATAGCCAGCCTTGAATTTCCCAAATCTCCATATTTGCATTATAAGTCCTTTAAGTCCTGAAATATCACATCAAGCATACTTAAGTTCCATTTCCTTATGATTTTTATAAAGCCAATAATAATTTAGCATGATGCATATGATGAAAAGTGAGTATAATATACCTTTATCAGCTGCTTCCAAGTCTTTCATCTCAAACTCTTTACTCAACTGAATATTAATCTTTTTAATCTCTCCTCTATCCTTGACTACTATCAACATGTCATCAACATACAAGAGTAGATATACAAAAGACCCATAATCACATTTCTTGAAATAGACACATTTATCAAAATTAATTCTCTTGAAATCATGAGAAGTCATAAATGAGTCAAACCTCTTGTATCCTTGTTTGAGTGATTGCTTCAAGCTATGAAGTGATTTCTTTAACATGCAAACATGGTCACCCTTTCCTGAGACCACAAAGCCCTCTGGTTGTTGCATGTAAGTATCTTCATCCAGCTCTCCATATAAGAAAGCTATTTTCACATCTAACTGTTCCAACTCAAGATCTTGCAAAGCTACAATACCCATCAATGCTCTAATCGAGCTGTGTTTTACAACAGGAGAAAACACATCAGTAAAATCAATACCTGGTATCTGACTATAGCCTTTTGCAACAAGTCTTGCTTTGTATCTGGGTTCTTCAACTCTTGGTGTTTCTTCTTTCTTCTTGAATATCCATTTACACTGAATAGTCTTCTTTCCTTTAGGAAGCTTCATCAAATCCTACGTACAATTCTTTTGAAGGGATTTCATCTCTTCCTACATAACAATCATCCACTTACTAGAATCATCACAAGTAATAGCCTCTAAATAAGTAGATAGCTCCATATTAGAATCTATGTCCTCTGCTACATCCAAAGCATAAGCTACCAAATGAGCCTCTGTGTATCTCTGAGGAGGCCTAACTTCTCTCCTCGGTCTTTCTTTAGCAATAGAATGTTGTGGCTGTAGTGGTATAGTAACAGGCTGAGAAGTAGGCTTTGGTGTAGAATCTGAACCAATCTCAAACTCCAACTGCATGCTTGATTTCTACTGTGATTTATCAGATGCAGGATTAGAAGACAAGTTATACAACATAGTTGTTTCATAAAAAATCACATCTCTACTAACAATGACTTTCTTTAATTCAGGACACCAAACTTATATCCCTCGACACCAAGCTTAAAACCAAGGAATATGCATTTTAAAGTTCTAGACTCTAGTTTCCCATTGTCAAAATGAGCATATATAGGACAATAAAAAATCTTCAACTCAGAATAATTAGCAAGAGTACCGGACCATACTTCTTATGGAGTCTTCTTCTCAAGTGTAGTTGAAGGAGACCTGTTAATCAAATAACATGTTGTAGAAGCTGCTTCAGCTCGGAATGACTTTGGTAACTGAGCATTAGAAAGCGTACATTTGACTTTCTCTATTGTAGTCCTATTCATCCGTTCTACTACCCCATTTTGTTGAGGTGTATCATGAACTGTTAGATGCCTCACAATTCTCTCTGACGTGCATAGAACATTAAACTCATTAGAACAGAACTTTAAGCCATTATCAGTACAAAGATGCTTGACCTATTTCCTAGTTTGTTTCTCAATCATCGTCTTCCGCTCCTTAAATGTGGGTAGAACATCATTCTTTTGTTTCAAGAAAAATACCCAAACTTTTCTAGAGAAATCGTCAATGATGTCTAGCATGTAGATAACACCTCCACTTGAAGGCACTCTAGATGGCCTCAAAGATTTGAATGGATATAGTTAAGAGTACCCTTTGTATTGTGGGTACCTATGGTGAATTTGACTCTCTTTTGCTTCCAAAAAATGTAGTGTTCACAAAACTTTAATTTGCTGATGTCTTGCCCATCAAAAAGTCATATTCTACTCAATTTAGCTATATCGACTTCACTCATATGCCCTACAGGCATATGCTAAAGTCTAGTAGCATCTTCATCTAATAAAGAAGAAGAAGTGACGGCTACATCACCTGCAATCATAGAACCCTGAAAAACATATAGGTTAGTATTCTTTTTCTGTCCATCCATCACCACAAGGGATCCTTTATTGATTTTCAGAACTCCACCTTCACTAGTATATTTATACCCTTTTATATCTAGAGTACTCAAACAAATCCTGCAAACAATAATCTTAAATAAAAATGGTTGTAAAATAAAAAAATGAATTATTATTATTTATATCTTATATATTAACATTATCTGAAGACCTCATATCTTATCATGGGAGAGTAAGTTTCAAAAAATATATATATACTTTATGGCCTTTAATATGAATCTGAACTCTATCTAGTTAAGTATGATACAAATAAATATATATAACAGAGATTACTTGTTCATCTCTATTTATACATAATCAATAAACATTTCAAGAGACAATACGGACATTTTGATGCGATAAGGAAAAAAATTAATAACCTTCTAAAAAAATCACACCAATTTCACTAGGTGAAAAATAATTCCAAAAAGAGATAAGTAAAACTTGTCTCTTGAGGAGACTGGGTTATAAGTGGCTGATCTCATCTCTTCAAAAGACGAGATTAGTGTAAATAAAAGAATCTCGTCTCTTGAAGTGATAGGATCATTAGAACAATAATGACCTCGATGAGGTTAGTGTCTTGTAACCTCCTTTTCCAAGAGATGAGTTCATCTTACCTCTTTGTGAGATTATTTTTGCTCTAATGACAACTATTTTTTTAAATGTTTTTTTTTCCTTATCCTTATTCCCGTAGATAAAATAAAAAAAAGGTAAATTGCAATAAAGTTACCTGTGTTTTCGGTGTTTTACAAACAGATTACCTGTGTTTTACTTTTTGACAAAGATATGACTTGAGTATTTTAATTTAGTGTTAATAATGTTGAGAGACACATGACACCATTTTATTTTGGTCCATATTTTTCTTTAAATAACAGCCAACAGGGATGCTCGAACTTTTTCAAATATTCATTTTGATCCCTCAACTTATTAGATCAACATTTTAAGACTTCGACAATTTGAAGTAACTTAAATAGTCTTTCTGTTAGCTAATTGCAAACAGACATTACTATAATAAAAAAAGAGAAAATGAAAAGCTGAAATGGATCAAACAAATGAAAAGAAAAAAATCAATTAAAGGAAAAATAGTCTATTAAAGAGAGATACTATTTTGGCTCTTGAAAATTGCACCTACCCCTCAGAAAAGTAAATGCAGTTTGGTGTTTTAGCATTCTCAAGCATTTAGTGTAAATTTATTATTTGAAGGAACATTTTTCTTAGTATCCAAACTCAAGTAAAGTTGGATAAGGATTTCTCTCCCCTTAGACTCCTCCAATACTGTACCCTTCTTCACCTACCTATCTATCTTCTTTAACGCATCCAACCACCTCGAATTTATTCTGTATTAGTGGATGTTTTCGAGCATGGTAGGAAGACTCAAATCAAATTAGATTCACACGAAAAGGTGTAATCATGTACGAAGATACATTTTGAAGCTATAAAGGTTCACGACATGATACCAGCTGTATGTCCATTCAAGAAGTTGTGTTATAATTTCTTATTAATAAGTTTATCCTTGTTTAAGCATTGTAGATAAGTGACTCTTTATCCGTATTGCTTCACTTCCATGAAGCTGTAATACATTGTGTGTTTTGTGTATATTTATATTACTTAATCTTGGTTTAAGCATGGCTTTCCATATTTTTTCCCTTAACAACATATTATTATATGTTAAGATATATGCTAGTTTCACTCATAGATAACAACAAATGCTAATGATAAATACATTCACTTTACTGTATTCAGGTTTGCAAATGAGCGAGAGGACCTTTGTTGTGTATTTCAATGGTGCATTCAAGAAGAAGCAAGACAATGTATCTTATCAAGGGGTGGTCGTATTGAAATTGCCGTTCAAATAAGTGAGTTATCTCATGGATCAATTTCAGATTTACTATTAAGTATTGGGTGTAATAGCATAGAAGTTATCAGATATAAGATTCCTGGAAAAACAATGGTGGATAGCCTCCAGGTTATTTCTGATGACTTTGATGTTATGAGCTTAATGAGTCATTTTGATAGTTATGATAATATTGAGATATATGTTCAACATCCATTGGGAGATAGGATTAATGGGGAGTCATCTAGGCAAAGAGATAATACTGTAGAGATAGAAATCAATAGTGATAAGGATGACGATGATTATATTGGTAGTCTTAGTAGTGAAGAGGAGTCGGATGAGGAGCTCATGGAAGCTCGAAGGGCTGTTAAGTTAGCTGAGCAAAGATATATCATTAACAATAAAGAAGTTGATCATGAAAGTATGTGTGGATCAATGATCACATGTGAGGATGACTCTAATTATGACCCCTTAGATGGAGATCATGTAAGTGATGAAATTGATTATAGTGAAGGTGAGGACATGGATGATTTTGAAATATTACAAGGGAAGAAAAGTGATGAGGAAGAAATTGTTAGGTATTGAAATAATTTTCTAGTATATGATAGTAAGGCTAAGGAACCTGCATTTTGTGCATCAGTGATTTTTACTAGTCCAAAAGAGTTTAAAGATGCAATTTTGAAACACTCTGAGGCTAAACGAAGAGAATTTAAATTTGTAAAAAACAACAAAACTCAAGTAAGAACAAAATGTGTGAAGGAAAATTGCCTATGGTTGATGCATGGTTCATATGAGAAGAACACAAAGACGTTTCACTTGAAAACATACATAACACAACGCACATGTGGTATCTCTCTAAAGAATAAATGAGTTCAAAGTAGAATGATAGCTGAAGTATTTGGGTCAACTATAAAAGCTACGCTAGATATGAAGCTACACGCCTTGAAAGAATTGGTGAGAAAGGAAATGGACATTGCTATTACAACATCCTAGTGTAGACGAACTAAGCTAAGGGTTACTTAAGAGCTTATGGGATCAGAGGTAAAGGAGTATGCCTTGTTGTTGTGGGATTATGCTGAAGAGCTGAGAAGGAAAAATTCGGGATCCACTATTATATTAAATGTTTGTAAGCACTTTGATGCTAATAGGGTTATATTTGATAGGTTTTATGTGTGCTTTTTTGCTTGCAAGAGAGGGTTTCTGGATGGTAGTAGGAGATTAATTAGTCTTGATGGTTGTTTCTTGAAGGGTGTTAGTTAGGGAGAGGTGTTGCCTGCAATAGGTCGGGATGTAAATAATCAAATGTTTCCTATTGCATGGGCTGTTGTTAGGATAGAAAATAAGGATACATGGAATTGGTTTATGGAAAGGTTGATGGATAATCTTGAAATCAACCGAGATAATGGAGTTGAAGGCTGGACTATTATTAGTGACAAACAAAATGTATGCTCCTAGTTGCATTACTTTGCATGTTAATCCTTCTATAAGCATGCTTACTAGAATGTATTTATGGTTTTGATATTGTTTTCATTGTTATTGTACATAATGCTATCGTTAATAAGAAATATTCATTTTGCTCCAATTGTAGGGCCTAGTAGATGCCATCAGTACTTAATGCATGTAGCAGAACATAGAATGTGTTCAAGACACATCTATGCAAATTGGGGGAGCAAGTATAGGGGGATACTTTTTAGGAAAATGTTTTGGGTTATTGCAAAGAGCACTAATAAAGCAGATTATGAAGCTGTGTCATGACGACTATGTAATCCTAAGAAAGATGGATGAACTACCTTGATGAAACAGACCCTAAGCATTGGTGTAAGTCTTCCTTTAATACCGATGTGAAGTGCGATATAGTGGATAATAGTCTTTGTGAAGCATTTAATGGTCGTCTAGTGGATGCAAGGCCAAAGTCCATTATTAGCATGCTTGAGGATATTAGATTGATAGTTATGGAGCGGATTTACAAGCAAAGAGAACAAGAGCAGAAATGGACATCAGAATATGGGGCTAGAATAATTACCAAGCTAGAGGAAAATAAGAGGAAGCGAGGTGGTGTATGGTGGATGGATTGGGGGGGGGGGGGGGGGGGGGGGGGGGGGGGAGGGGGATGAATTTGCAGTCCAGCATTACTCTGACATTTATGATCGTGATATAAGTAAGCGGACATGTGCTTGTCGAGCTTGGGATTTATCTGGCATCCCATGTTCTTATGCCGTGTCTGCCATTATTTTAACTGGTGGATTACCCAAGGATTTCATTGATGAACACTATAGTAAAAGCATGTTCTTGAAATCATACGTGTACTTAATGAAAAAAGTTCATGGAGAAAAGTGTTGGAAGAAAACTGCACTTCAAGATCTGGAGCCTTTGTTACCAAGGAAAAAACTTGGTCGACTACCCAAGGCAAGAAGAAAGAACCCAATCGAGTACGTGAGAGGAGACAAAATGAAAAGATATGGAAGGAAGATGACATGTAGCAAGTGCAAGCAGCAAGAGGACAATCGTAGCACCTGTAAACAAGCTATTGGAGTATTGGGACAATCTTCAATACATGAACATGTTCCTATAATGACATTTTCTATTTTTGGGACTTAGGTATAATTTAAATATTGTTTTGTTTCTCATATGAAATGGTTTGTCTTTTGCAATAACCTAAGCGTATGAAGCTTAACCCCAATTGAGCATCAAATAATACTGCTAACAATCCAAATGTTGCTCATGGAGCATTGCCATTATATGGCGAAAAGGTATGCCTTCCTAACACAAATTGCAATCATAAAGACTTGTCTTTTTTTCCCTTATTTTTTGAGTTTAAATTCATGTTATTCACATATGTACATGTTTTAGGAAATGTTTAATGAAGTTCAAAATGCCTCTTCTCATGGCATGGACAATGTATTGGATTTAAACATGTATTAGTAGCATGATACACAAGCATTTGTGCCTTCGGATCAAATCAGACAAGAAGTACTTACTTCTCCAGTGACTTCACAATTCAGAGGGTTAATTAGTGAGCTAGAACAGGGGATAGATCAAGAAGGGGGGCAGGAGGAGTGTCAATTTGGCAGAGATGCACCAACTGCTACCCAAGATATGGATAGTGTGTAATATACTCTAAGTTGAACCAAAAAAAGAGTACAGTAATTAAAAGAGTTGTTTTCTTCCTAAAGCAGCAAAACACTTGACTCATGTCATCACCTAGGAAGAATTATTCAGAGACATGTAAGGGGAAGTCTAAGCAAGCTGAAAATGGAGTCATTGATCTAGAGTAAGGGTTTTGAAATTTGGGGTAAACCTTTTGAAGTAGGGGAAGTTAGCAGTTTCTTTTGTTTTTTGGGATTAGGCAAAGCTTTAGGCCTATCTTAAAATATTTACATAAACCTCTATATATTTTGATCCATATGTGGAGTTGTTATCTTAAGTCCTGGTGAGATATTTTTAGAGTGGAATGATGATTACTAGCAAAAAAAAAAAAAGGTATGAGTGTTATTTTTGCAATGGTCATGCTGTTAATTGCCATGGAACATGCTTGGACCAATTTTTTGCATTTTTGTATATACGATCAAGTTTTCTACACTTCCAAATTTCTGCACTTGTCGGATGATGTTAATATTAATAGTGCAAGCTCATAAAGAAACCCATGGCATATAAAATATAACGTTCGTTAATTGAATCATTTAACAGATGGAGCATTTAGTTAAACTTAAAGAATAAAAGTCTATAAATAGAAATATGTAAAATTAAGGTACTAAAATGAGCATTTTTAAAAGTTCATGTACCGCGACAAGCTTTATCCCTATGTAAATAGTATAAATAAACATTATTTAAATAGAGATGTACCAATGAAAGATAAGCTACCAACGTAATGCTATACTGCACAAATATAGACGCAATGAAGAGACCGGTTAAATAAAAAATCAGCTCAGATTCATATCTTAGGTCACACTCAGATTGTGAGTAAAACTTGGTTGGGTCGCCAAAATAGAGTGAAGTGTTTGTGTCTAATAGCTTTGTGGGCATGGCTGGGTTGTGATGAAGGCGTTCGACCGATTTTTTTGGCTCGTTACTTTAGATTTAGCCAAGCGATGGATGTTAAGTCAACTCGAAGATGCTTGATTAGGAAAATTGATGATGGATGGGTGCTAGAGACTTGATGACACGTGTTGTTGTTGTAGCTTAGCTATAGAGTTGGTTTGACTCAGTGAACTTGAAGGTGCTCAAATGGGTAGTGAGTCAACTCGATGGTCGTCAGCTCCATTGTTGGTGTGACTGAGCTGTCTTGGTGTCTTGGTGAAGGAGGGTCGAAGATGATAGATTAGATAGGCTTGGGTTCCAATTGGTGTCGACTCATCGAGTTTGCAATGTCAGTCCAATGATGGTGATAGTTGTTTGTTGACTTATATCATTTAATAATTGTATGGATCAATAAAATAATGCCACGTGTCTCTAAACATATTTAATATTAAATTAAAATACACATATTACGTTTTTGTCAAAAAGTAAAACAAAGATAATTTATTTATAAAACACTAAAAACATAAGTCATGTCATTGTAATTAACAAAGCATAAAATATATATATATATATATATATATATAAAGATGCCTTAGATGTGTGTGAATATATGTTTTTAACATTTAGCGATCGTTCTTCGTTTTCAAATGATCTCCCTATATTTAAGTTGACCATATTATGCTGTTAATTTACGAAGCCAGCCGCCTCTTTAAGTCGTTTTTTTCCCCCTCCTCAAAACCCATACCGAAGTACGAAAACCCTTTCCAATTCCTTAGCAATTTTGCTTCCGTTTCCCCGGAAGAAAACAGAAAAAACGAGAAAAGGCATGGCGACCAGACTTGTCCTCCGCCTAAAATCGCATTTCCACCGCACCGCCACTCTCTCTTCTCCCTTCCTTCACAATTCTTCTCTCTCCACTCTCAGATCTCCTTCTCCTCCCCAAATTATATCCCCTCTCTCCTCTCTCCGATTCCTCTCTACTCGTCGCGGTCCCACGCGCTCCAAGCATGTGGACATCGGAGCTCGAGCAAGGCAGCTCCAGAACCGCCGCTTATGGACTTATGCCCTAACGTTTAGCTGCGTAGCTGGATTCATTGTCATGGCACTGAACCAGTTTCAGGACCAATTGGTTTTCTACGTGACCCCGAGTGAGGCTATGGAGAAGTACTTGGCGAATCCGGAGAAGAGTAAATTTCGATTGGGTGGTTTGGTTCTCGAAGGTTCGGTCGCTCATCCTGCGCATTCTCCGGAGATGGAGTTCGTCGTTACCGATTTGATTACTGATATTTTGGTCAGGTATATGGAAAAAAAAGGGCATAGGTTTTGTATCGTTGTTTGATTTTTTAAGATTTTTTTGGCCGATACATTTAGTAGATGTAGATGGTTTTTACCTTATTATTCATTATAAGATGAATGGAATAGCAAGACAGAGTTTATGGCCCTCGTTGGCGTTACTCGCCAATCCCAATGCCATTTTAGAGATTGACTCAACTTTCACGACTAAGTAAAGGTAGAAATTTTTTTTCCTGACACTAACATTTTCGATGCCACTACTGTGCTTTGTGCCCCTAGCGATCCTAAAAGAGGATAATGAAGTCGTGATTATGTTGAATTAAGATTCTACATCCGAGAGTATGTTTTATCTTCTATATAAGTGATTCATTTGTCAAAATTGAATACTTGGGCTGAAGAATCCCTTTCATTTACACGATTTCTTCGAGATATAAATGGGGCACTTAGCCCAAAGTTTGTTTGTGTGAAAGGTCTTCCTGCTAATACAAGCGGATTGCATGAGCTTGTTCCTTCACTTAGTTTCATCCTAGTCATGCCTGGATCACCCAGGTTTGGGCAGATCTAACACCATCTGCAGTTAAACTTGTGCATCTAGTATGCAAATATCCATGGAAGAATCTTGTGAGATTAGATGGAAAAAATTCCTTCTTTAGGCAGTATAAATATTACTATGTTATATATATTAGATGCTGATCCGGAGAATCTATGTACATTGTTTTTTATTCTTATTTCTTGGTTGGTTTTCCGATGTGGGAATGTGTGGTAGTTACTAATTGCTCCTGATAAGTTGGGTAAGCTGAAGAATCTGTTACCATGTCTGAAAACACACAATCCTGACCTGCCATGTGCTTTGTCTCTTAATTTAACATAATCTAGCTAAGAAGGCCACAATGCTGCAGCATTTGTTACATTGGTACTTTAGTTGAGCAAGTTATTCTGGCATGTGGGGTCATGAACTCCTAATCTACCCTCTTCTTTAGATAGTGTGACTTGCTCCTATTTATTTCCTACATGCCATTCCTGACTTTTTGCCACTCCAAAGAAAACATTTCTTGTTCTTCTTCTTTTGGTGGTATGGATACAATAAATGACCAATAAATTTGCAGTGAAAGAAATACAGGCTTATGAGTTGCTAGTTATCTGTGAAGGATGGATCCAATGTTGTATTTGGTGCATAATCATGTCAACTAAATTGGTGCACTCCCAATGTTACAATTTTGTTGGGACCATTGGGAACCCCCAATCCTGAGGCCCTTGATAAGGAATGACCATTGTTGAAGCCAAGGCAGTCCTGAACTATCCTTTCACGTAGTAAAACACGAGTTTTATTCATTTGTTCTCCCTGATATGAGTTGGAGGGGGTTGAAACATCCTCAACTACTTGTGAAGAATCTGTAGAACCTATGCAAAAAACAATCAAATTATAAGCAAACTCTAGTTGGGTATTTTGTATTGCTGCAACACCATTGAAACTGAAAATTTGCTCCATAACACCACCTTTCTTCAATCCACAAAAAGTTTCTGTCAGTTGGAGAAATATATAAGGGGCAAGCGGGTCTCCTTGTCGAATAGAAATTTCTTATGTGGCTGTAAAAAAGCCCTCTAGCTTTCCATTTAGATTGATTGAAAAACAGGGAGGGTTAATTTGAATGTCAATAGTTACTAGTATAACTTTCTTTTCCCTCTAGAAATCAATGTTTTTTGATAGTTTCGTTGTTGATTTATTTAAGGAAAGAAGTACATTGTTGCTATTATGAATGATAGTATGGGCATTTTAGGGTTGGGATAGTGGACTAATTTAGTATGATTAGCAACATGCTTGAAATCACTTACACTTATGACATGATAAGAAAAATGAGGTAACATGGTGGAACTTGTGAAGGGTAGAATTTAGTTAGGCTATAGGTTAACTCTATGATGTCTTTTTGCATGCAATAGGGGAATTTTCATATATTTAGGATTTATTTTTTTGTTGGCAGATTACAGATACAACACTTTTTTAAAACTTTTTTTGACAAATTATTTGTAAAGAATTAGATATAGATAAAAAAGTAGGCAGTTCTCGAGATCAAATATAGATAAAATATAAATGTAAAATGGACATATTTACACATAACATATTGAAAAAGACACAGATACAGATAAAAAACAGACTATCCAAACAAACCCTAAATACCTACAAAGTTAGTGTTGTAATTACGCTTTTTGTGAAGTATAGGTTATATATGACAGTAGTTTGCCTGTAACTTTGCATCATTAATATTACACTGAATTATCAAAAGAGGGCGAAAAAAAGGAAAACAGCATGTAGTCTACTGGAAATCCAAGATATTTATTATACATAGTCATTGTAAGGATTGTTTTTGGAAGGCATTTAACCCTTTCAAGCTTTTCCCAATAATCTTGTTTTGTCCATGATGTAGACAGCAGTATGATCAATCATAAGCTCCATAATGGATGAGAAATCCAAGGTGCTGTGAACTTTTGTTGACGTAATGAAAGTAATTTTTCTCTCTCAACTGTTTGTGTGTGTCATGTTGTCACATGTCTCATCATGTATGCATTTGCAAGTGTATGTGCTATGCTCATATGCTATGATGTTCATGGAATCAGGTATAATGGGTCATTACCAGATTTGTTCAGAGAAGGGCATTCAGTTGTGGTCGAGGGTTTTGTGAAGCCATTTACTGATGAAGTAAGAAAGGAGATATCATCCAAAAGTGTCTCCGCAAAGGCACGGAGTGGAGATTATTATTTTTCAGCAGCAGAGGTTCTAGCCAAGCATGATGAAAAGTATATGCCTCAGGAGGTTGCAGCTGCCATAGAGAGGAATAGGAAGAAGATTGAAGGTGGCAATGATATTGTTGCAGGAGCAAAGGCATCATAATTTCTGGGGTATCATCTGAAGTTCCTGGAGTTGTATGAACTTGAAAAATAAGAAAGGTTAAGCAACTAACCGAAACCTGAAGCATCATATATCATTGGATTTAACCAATTTTTAGATAGGAATTGTTGGTTGATTGATATCAACATATTGTTTTGTCTAAGTCTGCAGCTCAACATTAGTTTTTTGCGGCTTAGCATTATAGAATTATTAAATCAAGAGTCAAAAAAAAAAATTTGATTGTACCAAACATGTCAGCCATTTATTTTATGAGAAGAGGGTTCGTCTCAAGTCAGCAATCAATAAATTTTGTTGTAAGATCACACACTAGGTACATACTTGGCATTTGTTTTCCCAAGATGTGGGGATTAACTTTTATCTATTGCATCTTCACACAGATGAAAATATAGAAAGTTGATGTATATGTAGAATGCATACTCTTGTCTAATTGTGTGATTGCAGTGGGTGCTTTCTGACTTCAATGCCTTCCTTTCATGGCCTGGAAATCACAGGAAAAGATTGTTGTGCTCTTGCAGTTATGTATATTTGTTTAGATACTTGAATTTTATTTAAAAAAATAAGATCTCTTTTGATATATGAACTTTGATGAAATGGATAAATAGATACCTAAACCTTTAAAAAGTCTAATTTCATACTTCAATGAATTTTTTGTGCCTCTAAACACTACCTAATTAATTGTTGTATAATATGTGTCAACTACTTCAAAACACAAGAAAAGAGTTGGTTGTGGAAAAAGGTATAGAAAGTTTAATTAGGTATGAATTTGAATTTTTAAAAGTTCAGGTACCTAAAAGGAGTATGACAAGTTTAATTAGGTATGAAATTAGACATTTTAAAAGTTAGTTATCTAATTATCCACTTTGTTAAAGTCTAGGAACGACATGGGGCATTTCCCCTCATTTAAATAGCATACAAAGCTCACCCTTGTTTTTCATAGATTAAGTTCGCATCCATATTCTTATCTTCTAGGTAGATAGAGGCAAAATATAAATAAGGGATGGAACTTTTTTTTTTTTCACTTTACAATTAAGCACTTCAATTTTAATTATGCTCAATTAAAACCCGTGAATTTCCAGGTTTATCCCAATTAGCAACTAAATGTTCTCAATTCTAACAAACTAACATTTTGTTAATAAGATCACTAATTGAATTCCAGGAGCTTTTTTTCTTGGGCGTTTTGAAGAGCTTATTTGGATGGCTTTTGCCGGTTGCCCCATCTTTTAGTACATTTGACCTTTTGTAAACCGCATATTTGCAATGTGAACTGCTGGTTTGAAACACATTTCACCAACCTGCAGCCGGGACATGGTGATCACCTAATCCTAATGCTGTCGTGCATATAGCAGTATTACTTGCTTGGCCGATCTCATTCCTTATATGAGGTGACTCTGCCTCAGCAACTTCTGGGTGCCGGAAGTGGAAACTGCATTAGGAAAGAAACGGTTGAGAAATGCCTACAGAAGCCAAGCCAAGACTGTTTTTAGTTTTTACTGTCAAAGGACAAATAGTTCAATGATGGGCTACTCTCCTCACAGGGATTTCCCAGTAAGGATCTCCGGGTTATAAACTTCCTCTTCATAGTTGCTACTTCAATTTTAAGGTGGCCCGCTTCCATCTTCTGTCCAGTATTCCATTGCACAAGCGCAAAATCCCATTTCACAGGTTAGATTCGCGTCGGTGTCTTTCCATGCTATAAATCTTGGTCAATGCCATCCGAATTATTAATTTATGTTATAGTCATATTAATTTATGGCGAAATCAAATTACAATTAGATTAATCTTGTGGCATCGCTCATTTTATTTTTAACTTTTTTAACTTTATGATTTGTGCTATTAAGTCAGATGTGTCATATCGTATTACATTAAGTTTCACTCATTCCTATCCCTCCCTCCCATCGCTCTAAGCTCCTTAAAATTACCAAGTTTCTGATGCTTAAAAGACATCAATAAATAAGATGAATGAAGCTTCTATAGTTCTATTGATAGGACTATCCAATCAACTATCTAACTGTTGAAGTAAATATAATAATTAGAATATTAACTATTTTAATAGATTAATGACAATTGGTATTAACTATTTTAGTGATTCGATCACAGTTGCTATTTGAATAGTCGATAAGATCGATTTTATCAAAATTAATGATGGACCATAGAATTTTCTCGGAATGAAATGGGTTGCATCCTTTAGTCAATGTTATTTGCCACTCTTTAACAGTTTGAAAAAGTCTTAACGTCAAATTTGGAGTGCCATGTATTATCATTTGATATTCGTATTTCTATATGATGAATGCACATCCTTCCTTCCCCCTTAGAAACTCAACACTAAGAATGAGTGAACGCTAATGCTGTTAATCTATCTTCCAACAATGATAAAATATGTGTAATCATGCTTGTACAATGCTGATATTAGAAAAGTGGTGGTTATGGGCTTGGCTCCTTTGGGTTATGCTACCCATTACTTATGGTTACACAATTGCAGAAATGGAGAATGCCTTGATGAGATAAACAACATGGTGATAAAAGTATTGGATTTTGTTCTATAATATAGATTTTGTAACTTCCAATGAGTCATTAGGAGGTTTAACTGGTCCTGGACAACCTAGAAGAAAAAGAAGACGATAGGCAACTCTTTCTTACTAAAATGATTATTTTATGGATTCGGTTTAGTACTTGTTCAAAAATCAACTTATTAAAAATTAATTTTCGGATTTTTTATTGAGATAATTGAAAAACTAAAAGCAAATAATATATGCCATTGATTTCAACAATTCATGACTTTTGGGATGTGGAGTTTAATTTTTGCAAAACCTATCTTGTTTAATAGTTCTTGACATCAACTTCATATGACAAGAAGATCTGTATGCACTTTGGGACCATGTAGGCCGAGTAAAACTTTAAGATGGTTATAACATGTAAAGCAGTTGTTGTTTGACCTTATAACATAGATTTTCATGCTTACAAAATGATAAACCTCTATGTATCAAAATATATATTTTTTACTTTTCTGTAGTTTCATAATACTTTAATTTTCAATATTTTACAATCTCTAAACTCGCAAACAAACATCATATTACCACAGTCATATAACCGTTAAAAAGCTCATTCAAAAAAGAAAAAAAGAAACTCAAAATTATATAGTTGAAAATCATCCTATTAATATGCATACTAGTATGAATCTTTTATATTTAGTATATTTTAGAAATAACGAACTATAAGAGGGAAAGAAAAAGAAGAGAGAATAGTCGAATAAAAATTTCTTAATTTCATTAATCTTTTATTTTCATATATATATATTTTTAATTTTCTTTCAGTCCACATAGGTTGCATATATCTTCCAAATTTTGCAATTATACATGCATTACAATTATCTTTGTTTCTATGAATTTATTTCATTTTGATTATAGATGAGATTTTATATTTTATAAATATCTTCTTTATTTTATAGTTTGAGGTTTTTTTTGTTGATTGTAAATTCTTATACCTAGTAATTTCATCATAAAATTATAAGATTATAGTGAACATAAATTCCTTCAAAAATTTTGTAATGCTTTTAAACTTAAAATCATATCAATTTTCAAAAGTACAGATAGATAAATAAATAAATAAAAAGCAGACAAGTCTACCTAATAAATGAGGTGGCTTTTAGTTTTTACAATTTCAAGTTACACGGTCATTTTTCAAATAACTTGTTTCATGAACTTTTCATTGGCTTTATAATTACACAATATCTAGTTTAGAAGTAATGAAATCATAAAATTTTAAAAATCACTACATAAATACGACAAGAGATATAACAAAATGTTATACCTTGTAGAAGTTTACTATCTTAAAATTTGGCATTTTTGAGTGTTCCAAGTGGATTTTCACCGGTATTTTTTAGATCCATTAGAATAGCAATACACTTTATTCTAGGTAAGTGGGCCTTTGGGTTGACAATCAATGGGCCTATAAGACAAAAACTAGTTAGTGGACGCTAGGGTTATGCTCGATGCAATGTCTTCAATGCTTAAGTTGATTTGTGGACAAAAGTACATAATATTAAGATAAAATGGAGAGTGGAAAGGATGAATCCACTTACTTAAACTTGTTAAGGTTGTTTTCATGGTCATGTACCTTCTTCCTTTTTAGGAAAATGGCTCATTCAAACTAGGAAGTCGCCTCTTGGTTGTTTGGGGAAGGACTTATAAGAATTCTAGGTAAACATGACTTGATTTATCAAGAACCCTTCTAGAAATGTGCCATTCTTCGGGAAGGTATTGAGTTAGTTGTCCTCCTTAAAGAGAATGGCAAAGAGGCTAGAATAGACAGTTGTTTCTTTATGGTAGGGCCATTAAAGTGGAACTTGTGGGTCCAATATGGGATCAACTATCTCATTAGATCGACTGATTTTAGGTTGAGTAGGTTAACTCGGGTGATAAATTGGTCAAACTGGGTTTAGGAGGCTTATAACAAAAATTGGCCTTCAACATTTGTCTCTCTACTCCTTTTGAGCCTGGTCAGAGGGAGGTTGAAAGATCAGGTCAACTTGGTTGAAGTCTAACTTGTTTGATATCTTGAGGTTACCTAGGGTAAGGCCTTTGATTAGGCAAGTTGGAGTAGGTGTTTATGCATAGGGTAGCCTTTGGGCAAGTTGCTTTCTTTAGGTGAATTTACCGAAGATGAGCTACTTAGTTGACAAGTTAGCTTTGTAGTTGAGACTGTCCTATTAATAACCTCTATACCTTATCTCTTGGTGGTAGTCAACATCTCTTGATCATAAACATCTTTGCTTATAGACACACGGGGGTCTTTGATACGAGCACTTGCTCATACAAACTAAGCTTCAAGAAATCCCTAATAGATAATTGGAAGGAATTTTGATCTTTGGTTTGGCTTGTGTCGTTACATTTACTTCTTTGGAAATAGGAATCAAATTCTTGTTTAGAGATCCTTTGGTCAATGTCATTAATGACGTTCATGTAGTGTGATTTTAAGGATCTTACCTTTTCATCTTTTGATTTTTTCCTATAAATAAGGGGGCCTCTTGTCACTCAAGAAATAGAGGGAGATTATGAGAGTCGTGATGACAACGATGCTCCTTCATGGTCTTGGAGTTGGGGGGAGGGGGGTGGTGGTGTCGCCTCATCAACTTTAAAGAATTGGAGGTATATGTTAACCTATGTAGGCAAATAAAAAGCACTTCTAGGTTTCTCCCTTCGCTTTAGGTCATCTTCCTTATGGCTCTAAAGTATTGAAGGCATGTAGAGATTGCTCTTGTGACTCACTTCCCTTAACGTGAGGATAGGTGAACTTAATAACTAAAGTGCATTGGGATCTTTATTGTTGCAAGGAGGTTAGTAGGGTCATGGGGCGAATGAGATTGACAATTTTACCATCATAGTCTCTCCTAATTGTTGAGTCTTGCCCCTCGTTAGGAGTTGTGTGGGTGCATTGGAGGGTATGAGGATCGAAGATGAATATAAACATTGCTCTACTCCCCACCTGATGAACATTTGTCATGTGATGTTCTCCTTTCTCTTGATTCCTTCGGGCAATCATTTAAGCAACCTATTCAAAGTTCCATTAACTTCGTTTTGCCTTTCATAGGTCAAGTCAAGCATAACTAAGCTTTTTAACTTCTAAAGGTCCTTTGATTTAATGAACCACTTTTCATGTACTTATCTCCTTAAGTAGTATAACTCATTCATTTGTAGCAAAGCCGCTATTAGGGGAATTATTTAAAGACATTTCAATATCTTATTGTAACTTACTTGTTCCCCTTGAGTATGCTGACCTTGATGATGAATTCTAATAACTGTAAATGAAATGAGATGTTCATCCTCATTGTCTTCTATCCATTTCTTACTCTTCATGCTTTATGTTTTTCTTCATTATGGTAATGTGTTTTTCTTTACGTGTAGGTATCCAACCTCTGTAAAGTAAGCTCTTTAATGTGTTGAGGACATAGTAAATAATCAATAACGACGATTTATTGAAATGTTTTTTGATATTGTTTGTAGTGCATTACCTTGGTTTGTACGAGGTCTTCTTTGGGAAGTCTCTTATTTTTTGAATTCAGGCATGCCTTTTTATTGTTCTGATAGGTGTTGCTTCGAAGTTTGTTGAATTGACATGGAGCAATTAATTTTCCCTTTCAGGCCTAATCCCGTTAGAATTCATGGGCTACTGTAAAGGCTTAATTGGGAACTAGTTGTCTTGGTTATCTATCATTTTTTGTATTTTGTAAAATAGTCATATTGATTTGAGCCTTATAAATAAGTAGGACTTTTATCATTTTCCACTTCTCTACCATTTTTGTTGTCCAAATTCTCCATCTGTATTTAATTGTGCTTTTGTTCTACCTTTAAAATTTGTTAAACTATGGCTTTGAGACATTTAAAGGCAAATGTAGGTTTGAACTCTAATATCAATGATTCCTTAGAGGTTGCTGGTGGCATTTCTAGAATTGGCTTTGTGCATGCATGGAGGGTTGCTCCCCTTTTAAGTGTTGCGACATGGATGGTCGCGACGACACTAGTGGAGTTTGTGAGGTTCTTTCCTTAAGATATTTATCTCAATGATGAAGAAGGGAGTTTATTGATTGTAAAAGTTTTTACTGTGGCCACTGGCCAGTAATCTTGTAAAGGGTTTAGGGCCATACAAGAGATAAGATAAAACTTAGAGATGAGGGGTATACCACTTTTGATTTTGGCTAGTGATGCATGCTTCTTGACAAGTGGCAATTTAAGTTGGTGAGCAAGTTAGATTAGGTTCCTTTTCATCATGGGAACCACCTTTGTTTGTATTTGGAATTCTATGACTTTGGTCTTTGCCTTTCATAATATTCACTCATTTACTTCACATATTCACTCATTTACTTCTTTGTCTTATACATATATACTCATTATATATGTATATTTCTTTCTTCTTCTTTTTTTTTTACACTTAATGATGGTTAATCTGCGACTAACTGAGAGTGGTTGGCCAAAATAGGTGGGCTATTTTTTTTTAATACTTGTGTTCTATTACTATTTTATATTATAATTTTTTTATTATTTCAATTTTACAAATGTAAATTATTTTATTTTTTTAAAGTCCATTTAACTATTCAATTCTAGTGACATTCCATGTACTTTCCCCCTTAAAACGATTATTCATCATTTTTTATTATGTAAATATGTATAAGATTTTCCTTCTTGTCCCATATAGACAAGTCTCATTTTACAATTGCAAATTTACAAACTTGTATAGAATGAATTTGGAAGGAACAGGAGGTTACCGTAGAAGGAGAATCGGTTGGAGTAGGCAAGTTAGTGAGAATAAAATGGTACGATGGTGATGGTTTAGAATTAGAATATGAGGATAAAGGGAACTAGGAAATGGTCAGAGGTGGTGCTGTTAAAGCGATTGTGGATTTCTTTTTTTTTTTAGCTGCTATAACATGGGGAAAAGGGGAATCGAATCTGGTATTTCTCACCTAAGAAACTAGGAGAGATGTCTTTAGACTCTAAGGGTATTGGTGTGGATGTGGACTTGTTGGTTGATGGTTTTTTTAAGTGATTTGCATTGAAAAGGAAGTGGCTTTAGATTACGATAGTAATGATGAAGCTTTTGTGGTGGCTTGGTAGTCATATACATGATATTCAAAGTTGTGTTTGAAGGGGAGTAAGGAAGGGGAGGGAGTCATAGGTTTGTTATCTTAGAACAATAAATTCGTAATTTAAGTAATTAATTTATACAAATACTATAAACTGGCAAAAGCTCCTAATAATATGTTGAATTGACATATCTCTTTTTATTGTTACTTGTGTTTTATTTTTTAATAAGCCACCACTTAGCTATAATTATATTTTGTTTTGTTTTAACCACATTCTCTAATAATAAATCTCGTCACTTGCATTTTCAAATCACTTTCACAATAACTCAATACATAGTAATAACTTTGTCTTATATTACAATTATTCTTATAACATCTCTTTTAATAATCCACACATCCTTATATATTTTCTCTTATTAAATGTTATCCACTTTCTTTAATTAATTATGATGATGGGCTAATATTGTTTTTTTCTCTTTTATCTTATTTTCTTTATTATTTATTTATTATATAAAACCTAGGATATTTTGATGCATTGCTAAAGATGAGAATGACACATGAATATGGGGTTATGAAAGAGAGTTAAGAAAATTACAATTAGGTACAAAAAAAGTCCATAATTATATAGGTCGGACTTGTCTGTATTTGATCATATTCAGCTACTACTGTTAGACTACTCACTTAGAGTTGTGCATATGGGCCCGCATAACCCATAAAAAAATGCGGGTTGGGCTAAAAATTTTAGCCCGTTTATTATGAGGGCCAAAATGACCCACCTCACATAACCCACAGGTCGAAGTGGGTCAACCCACTATGGATCGGGCTGGCCCGCGAACCTGTACTTAAAAAATATTTTTTAAAAAAGAAAGAAATATAAATCTTATAAAAAAACCTAGTACATTACCCTCTTTGTTTCCTCTTCACTTTACATTTCTATTATTTAGTTGTTGAATATTGATTATGTAATTTTTATGAGGGTGATATTTTAAATTTTAAACTTTTATGTTTATTATATCCTTAGTTCTTTTATCAATGCTTTTTTCTTTTATATTTATTAGATATTTAGATGCTTCTATTTAAAATAAACAACAAAATATCAATTGCTAATTTTCATGATGTATTTTACCTTGCCATGCCAAAGAAAAAAATTAGAATGAATTCTAATTTCGATTAGTTAAAATAAATCCTCTTATATTGAAATAAAAATTTTCAAAATAGAAGTATATAATTTTTTTATAAACGATTATCATCTAGGATTAGTATATAGGTAATTGGTGAGATAAAAAGAAATATGTTCTATATTTAAATTATTAAAAATTTAAATTTGAGTTCTTATAAATTTTTTAATAAAAAAATATATTTGCAGGTTCTCAGACCAGTCCGCATAACCCACCAACCTGTGCAGGGAGGGTTGGGCTATAAATTTTGATTTGCATAATAATGCGGGCCAAAGCGAACTAGCTTGCATAATTTGCGGGCCAACGTGGGATGGGACTGGTTGGCCCGCATAACCCATTTGAATAGCTCTAACTCACTCATGCTAATAATTCTAATATTAAGTTGAAATAAGGCTTCTCGTAGGACTAAGATACAATATCCTAAAGCATTTTCCTATTAGTTACATGACAAGGTAAGAGAACTTTGTAGCTAATCTTGTTGCTGGCATTAACACATACCCTTATGGTTGAAGAATACCTTGCTTTTATGCCTCCTTCAAAGATTTTGCCTATTCTTCATAAGGGTAGCGGAGTTGAAGTGTACATTAGGGAGAAAACTTATACTTAGATGGCAACCGAAGCTCAATTTGGAGCCTAGATTTACCTTTTGTAGATTGCTTTGTATTTCCTATTGTACTTTTTATCACATAATATAAATATGGTGACTCTTCAAACCATACTCGTTGAAATCTTAACCGCATTATGTTATTAGCATAAAATTGAGGTTTCCAAATGTTTAAAGATAGATTAGATATATATTTTCTTATTTCAATTGTGGAAAATTTCAAATTTAATGTCTGAACTTCACATTAAGATTCAATTTGGTACTTGAACTTTTAAGTAATCAATTTATATGTAATCAAATGTTTGTGATTATTTTTACTATCTCACTAATATTGTTTGTTTTGTTTCTAAACGTGAAAGAAATAACCTGTCAGTGCTAGATAATGTTCGAAGAAGTAGTAAGAATTTAATGATACGATGCTTAGTCCAAATCAGTAAATATGATTGGTGTTAATAAACAAGAAACAAAAATAATTGTAAAAGATTTGATCGGGTATTAAATTGACTACTTCAAAATTTATATACTAAATTGAATTTTGTACAGAGTTTATGTGTCAAATTCAATATTTATCTAGAAAAATAATATCCATCCAAGATATAAAAAACAGAAAAAAAATTAAAAGTTTATATACAGGCATTAAATCTGAAACACATGAGAACATTATAAAATCTGTTTGTTTTGGCTTTTTTCCGGCAGATACAGACACTTTTTCAAACTTTTTTTTAGCAAATTATTTATCAAGAAATAGATATAGATAAAAAAAAAAGTTGACAGTTCTCATCAAAAGATCAAATAGAACAAATATAGATAAAATTTAGATGTAAATCGGATATATTTTGCACATATCATTTTAAAAAAGATACAGATACAGATGAAAAACAGACAATCCAAACAGACCCATAATCTAGATATATCAACGTTTGGTTATCTAATTGGACACATCACTTTCCATTAAAAAAAAAGAAAAGAAGAGACGTGACAACAACTATCTTATTATTTAAAAAATTATGATTTCTTATAACCAATCTCCTGCAAAAAGACATTTGAGAACCAGATCTGTAAATGGGATATGGGACGTCGAGTTAAAATGAAAAAAAATCAAAAGAAAAGCTGAATTTATGCTTTATAATCTGCAGCTTTCAATTTTTTTCTCTTTATAATAATTGCTACTGTTATTGCTTGAAATCAATTACACGGGTGAATTCAAGTGTCCTATCATTACCAACGTTTGCAGGAGAATATCAATCACAATCACTACACTACTGATAGTGGAAATATACTTATTATTGGTGCAGTACTTTAAGGACAAGTATTACGACACAATTATCATTTTGTCATAAATTTAAAAAGACGTCAAACTAATGAAACTAAAGAAGGAAAAGGAAAATTGAGCCCCTTAGATAAATATTTTACAAACCAATATGAATTTTAAGATAATTAATACGTAAGGAGGCATTAATGGTGTTTTAGAGGCACTTGCGTTAAGATAATAAATAAATAAACTTTTTACCTTTTTACTTGAGATAATATTACAAATAGCATCTGAATTTTAATAAGATATGCAATAAAATACTTAAACTTTAAAATTGATTAAACATTAAGATTGATCAATTTAGTACGTAAAAAATTTTGAAATTGATTAATTTAGTACCTGAAATAACTTGACATAGGTATCTAAATTTTGAAATCAATCAATTTAGTACATAAGAGAATTTTATATGCACACAATAAATACTTTCGTTATATTGGTTAAAAATACTATGTGGAATGACGGTGTTTGCTAAATTGGTGAAAGTACCATTGACATGTATGAATTTTTTTTTTTAATTTTAAAATAATTAATTTCAAAATTCATGTCCTTTAGATATCTAATTATATATTTTATAAAAATTCAGGTATTATTGATGATATTAGCGTTATTTTTCACATCTTCAAGACAATAATTTTTCCTATTTACATCAGTTCCCTAATTACCTGGTATTTACAAGTTTACAACACTTGTTAATATCCTTCGATAAAAGATGTACTATCTCATCATACATTTTACGAAATCAAGTACATAAAAGGTGAATATTATTTCTCTTATTTTTCATCGATTTACTTACTTAAAGTGCTATCATATAAAATTAACAGTAGATTGTAATAAAGTAACATACCATAATAATATCATATATATATATATATATATATTCTAGAAGTCTAAACAATTCAAACCATTAATTTTTAAATGGAGAAAAATTGAGAATGTCCTTAGACCTTGCAGTTCACATTGTTCCATAATAAGTTATCGGGATAATAATAAAAATAGTACTTGAATTTTTACAGAAAGAGCAATTAGACATCTGAAGTTTAGTTTTGAATAATTTGATATATGAACAAAGTGTTTGTTTACTTTTTCCATAGCCGAAGTTTGATTTTGATAATTTTGGTACCTAAACAAATTTTTCATACGTTTTTTTTTTTTTTTTTACCTTATTTCACTTGCTTTAGGTATAAAAAAAGTCAACAAAAACTTTATTCAGGTACCAAAATTATCAAAACCAAACTTCAGGTATAAAAAATACCAACGAAAACTTTGTTCAGGTACCAAATTGTTCAAAACTAAACTTTAAATATCTAATTGTTCTTTTTACAAAAATTTAGATACCATTTTCGTTATCAACCCATAAGTTATTTGCATATGTTGAATCTATATTACAACTGAATGTAATTAAATTGCCAAGTGTGCAACATTGTCAGTCCAAAAGTAATGGTAATGAGAATTATAAAACACTACAAGAAAATTGGCTTTTAGATATAAAAGTTTTGTGAGGGAAAATGGGTAAAATAAATTATATCACTATAGATAGAATAAAAAACGATGGTTTTCACGACAAAAATTTACGTTTAGAGATAAAATTTTTATTTCTAAAGCCCATTTTTTTATTATAAAACAAATACACAAAGCTAACACAATTTCCACATACTTTTTTTAGCCTAATATGTGTGTGTATATACATATACATACACATATAGTAAAAAAGATATGGGAAGAAAACAAATCAAATACATTTAATCTCATTGTAAAATTAATGGTTATCTATAATAATTCATAAATGTTCATAAAAGATAGAGAAAAAAAAAAAAAGAAAAAGAAAACTATTCTAGGTCTTATAATCAAATTGAAAGTGGGTCACTGAATTTTTCGAATAGACAAATTGTAAAACCGCGTGTGGATACTTTTGCTTAAATGGTAGGTCCAGGCTGACTTGAATTGCAAAACAGTCTTGCTTCTCAAAAGCAAAGCAATTGCACTTGCACAATGCCAATACTTAATCCAGTTTCGGTGATTTCCAAACTACTACGCTAAATGATCCAATGTATCTGAAGTAGGAATATGTTGGTAAAAGTTATAAAAAAACCCATTATAAGTATAGTAACAATTTGGGGAAATTGGTTGATTACCAACTTATTCAAATAAAAATTATATAAAAATAATTATCAAAATTCCGATATAAAATCGTATTTAGTATTTGTATATAAATCGCATATTACGCATGCAATTTATGTCCAACGTAAATCTCATATATTACATGTCATTTATTTGTTAAAAAATAAATAAAATCACATATAGTAAATACGATTTTACAATTGGTAATTGTGTAATTAAAATTATGTCATTTGTATTTAGGTAAGTTTGTTTTTAGAGTTGGTAGAAATGTGTTTCACCCGTAACAATTTAATCCAACGTTTACCATTTAGACAATATATAGGGGTTATTCTTTCCTCCTTTTTATTCTTCTTCTTTTTTCTCTTTAATTGTTCCGTTTATGTTCTAATACTGCGTATTATGCCATCAAATTCATTTCCTTCTTTTTTTCTGTTTTTTTCCTTCTTTTTTCCCTTTAATTGTTCCGTTTATGTTCTAATACTGCGTATTATGCCATCAATGGGCATCAACCTAGAACTTCAAAATTATTGTCTACTAGCGAGTGGAGGGATGCTAGCTAAAAAAAAAAAAAGGAATAGCACTAACGATGTTATACGAGTGCGTGCATTTTGTTCATAAAAGATTGAGAAAACCATATTCAAAAAGGCATTATGGTGAAAGAATTGAATTCTTTTTCAACGGTAGATAATGGCCGACAAGTGCATTATCAAAGTATCCATAGCTTTCTTTGGTTAAAGTACATTTGTGTGCCTAACTTGGACATGGGGCTGGATAGCTATTATTAAACCTTAACTTTATTTTTACTCTCAGCTTAGGTGGGAACTTATACGATTTCCCTCCTACCAAATAATAATGATGGCCGACAGGAACACATATTGTGAAACTTCATTCGCATCTTGGGGTTTAAAAAAAAATTCTTGGTGGGGCTCCTTGTCCAACAAAGGCTTGAAAAGTTCGCCTAAAAGAGAAGGAAAGGCAAGATCTCATGTATCCTAAAGTGAGCATCTATGGGGTTATGGTTATGTGGTTACTTTTCCCAAATAACTATACTATACAGATCAAAGATATGATACCAACACCCAAGAACTGAAATAATCTTATTATTATTATTATCGCATTATATTATAGGTACAATGTAAATGCAATATCTACACTTTTGCCAAAATAAAACTAGAGAAAAATTTTGGTGAAGCGAAGGTGGCCAAATTAGGACAAATGTTGGCTGATCTGAGCCTAGACATAGGCATGACTTGGTTCTGAACCGAAAAAGTCATAATCGGCTCTAGAACAGAAATTAGACTAGTTGGTCGATTCCAGAACCGGCTATAGAATCACCGGTTTCATGGTTCCTAAGTGGTTCTTTAGCCTAAAATCGGTGAATCCAGCAGTTTCACTTGGTTCCATTGAAAAAATAAATAAATAAATGGAAAATATTATTAAATATATAATTATTGATATTTAAATTATTTTTATATAAATAGTAAATTTATCACTTGTTCACAGTATTTAATATATTATTATCAACAACACAAGTAAACATAATTTAAAATCATATATAATTAATTTAAATAAAATCTTCTAAAAGCAAAATTTATTTCCTTGATAACGTAAAACTATTTTTTGCATTGTAATTTTTTCTTTACCCTCTAGAGTATTTTACAATTACATATTAATAACTTCAATTGATATTGAATGTGTTTGTATCAAATAAATGTGCATTCTAAACAAATTTTTAAAAAATCTAATTAAATAATTTAACACTTTTAGATTGAATAATTATTTTGAGTTTAAAATTTATTTCATTAAAAACTAAAATTCATTTATTTATTTTTATTTGAAAAAAAAGACGGTTCTAAGGTTTTAAAACCGGAATCGAGAACCATACCAAAACTATGGGAGGCGATTCTTATTTTGATTCAAAGTTTCTCAATTTCAAGACTCAGAATCAGTAGTTCCAGTTCTGATTCGGTTTGGTTCCAAATTTGTGCCCTTGTATACCTAAGCCTAAAGGGGCGATGTATGGTTGCATTAAAGTGGACTAGAAAAGCTTTGCCCAATTAACCCCTAGCGGCAACTAAATCAATCACGGATACTTGCAGCAAGTGTGTTTATCGCTGTAGCCACATATCAAATCAATGACATGTTTTACAAGGCTATATATAGTAAGCCAACTTATCTCAATAGCTTGTTAAACTTTCATTTTCTTTTTTCATTATTTATGTATATATAAACTATATTAACTTTTGAAATCAATCACGTGTTAGGTATTTTTAAATTGAAAATAGCTAGAAAAATTAAGTTTAAATTATAGCAAAACATATTATATTCAATTTAAACTTAATATTTGGCACAATATACATCAATGCGTAATTCATATAAGTTTCATAAAGTATAGAATGAAAAACAAATTATATCTGTAGAAGGGTCCTCCTAGATATAGCTTCTACCCTCCATTCCCCATGCTAGAGCTCATATATACCGTTTATGCATGGGACGATAGTGGTGGGGTAAGTAAAAGCTCAAATTGCAAGGGAGAATGTGAATACGGGGTGATTGCAATGACTATGTGTTAGGTGATCCACCTTACCTCAGAGAGACTAAAAGTGGCAAGTGGGTGAAGAAGACTATGAGATGACATTCACCCCTTAAGGATGAAATAGTGCATCTAGTCTACTCTAAATAGAGTTAGGAGATGGTTTAAGAATCAGGGCACTGAGAATGACATTTACCCCATAAGGATGAACTAGTGCATCTAGTCTACTTTAAATAGAATTAGAAGATGGTTTAAGAACCGTTGATTCATTTGCACATATATTTAGTTCTAAAATAATGTGACACTCTACATATTTAATGCATCGAAGTTAGATATTGATGTATTAGTACCACTTAAACCTTTTTCTCTCTTTAAAAGTCCTGAATTGATGGTTAAGCTTGCTAAACATGTAGATGATGGTGTAGGTTCACCATAAATTTTAATTTCAAATGAAAATCTCTTATGAGGAAAGTAGAATCCAAACCATTATCAATATCAACTTCACAATTGTACTAAATCATGAAACTCAGTGGATGTAATTGCATTTATGTTACTTAATGTGCTCAAGCAATTGCTCCATGAACCTTACCACTCAACCACTTATCATGTCCATATGTCACTAGCTCTAGAGACTTAAACCTTTAATGTTTGAGAGACTTGAATCACCTCATTTACGTCAAGATCATCTTACTCAAAATCAAATTAAATATAAAATAAACAAAGGAGAGACCCTCAAACTTTGCACAATAGAAAAAACATGTTTACACTTCTAATCCATTTCAAGCATAATATTGCCAAGTAGATGGTATAAAACTACAAGCTCTTTATTTTCTCTGCCTTTTCCCCATTTTTCCTTTTCTTTTTCACTTTGAGCACACATGCATCCCCTTTTTGGATTTAATTTGCATTGATGAAGCTCTATTTCTCTCAATTTTTTTTTCCTTTTGCACACATGCATCTTTAAACACATGTTCATGAAGCTTTTTATTCCTAACCTTTTTCATAGCAAGATCATAAGACTTCATCAACTCCATATGTATGATTGTCAAACTCGAGTTTCTACCTAGAATCGCTAAAAGGTCGTAGAATCAGAACGTAAAATCGAAACGTAGAATCGTAAGATTCTACAACTAATATAAATTTTCTTGCAAAAACCATCGATGTACTTATTAAACTAATAAAACTTTAAATAAATCATGAAAATAAAGAATTTAGTACTAAATTAGTTACATACAACCAAAATTTAAATTTTTCCAATCATAATTCACATACTGCCATTAATATATTTAGTGAAATTTTATAATTAAAATAATTATTTTTATTTAATGATGATTCATAATATATAATTATTAAGATGTATTGCAAATCATTTAAATTATTATGTGTGAGTAGCTAGTTTTGTACAGTAATGAATATTTTCATGTTCACTATATATTTGCAAAAAAAATCATTGCATTTATGGCAAATAAATTATATATAGAACATTATTAAAAAGGAAAAAAATATAGCACTATATATATTAGTTTAATTTTCATTCAAATTGTTCAAAATATATCAGATTATATAACCTAAAAAAAAACAACTTTCTTGAAAATACAAAAAAAAATGGAAATAAAAGGAAAAAATTTTTTAAAAAACTAAAATTAAGTTAGAGTAAGATAAATATCAAGAACTAACCCCAAAAACCCTAAATTTAAATATATTAAATTGATTGCATTTTAAAATTCAAATAGAAAAAAAAGTGTAAAATTACAACTTTACGATTTTACTACAATTCTACTTACGATTCTACCATCGATTGTCACGCCCTGAAGGGTACCCCAAACGCGACAGTCCGCCACACTCGATATTTAAACTCAAGTATGACAACCCTAATCACTCCATGAGTTTAGACATCGGGTGTAAAGCTCACGTTCAGCATATAGGAGACCGTACTTTGAATCAAAATAACTTAAAGAAGACATTTATAGTGATAAGAATATAAATCATAACAATTATAACCGGATTAATCTATTACAAGATCTAAGGGGCATACCCCCGTCAAAATATCAAAAGTCCTTAAGTCCTCAAAAGTCTCTTACAACAACATAATATATATATATATATATATAAGATTAAAGAGATTCAACTAGAAGTCTATGCTTAACATCTAGGTCCCAACTTCTTCAAAAAGCTCCTTAAATTCCAAAAGGTATACCTACGGAAAGTGGCCTCTCGGAGATAGCCATAAATAATCATACTGCAACAGGAAATTATAGGGGTATAAGCTTACGAGCTTAGTGAGTTCCACTTCCAAATTAAATACTTCATCATACAATAGGGCAAACAAGTTATATTATCAACCATATGAAATGCACAAGCACGTGAGCATACAATACATAAGACTTTCTGGGAGTCCTATGTTGAATGGATTTATGCCCTCCATTCGGGGTTAGGTGTTTTAGGCCCATACGACCATATATTTCAATTTTTCTCATTTATATAGTGGTTGATTCAGGTGCCTACCCACTCACTAGTTTTATAGTTGATACAAGTGCCTACACCACTTCCATTTTAATTCAGGCCATTCATGCCAACATTCGAGTTTACAGGCCCCTCGTTGCCCAGCTATTATGCATTCTTCCCACAAAGGTATAATAACAAAAGCAATGTGACTCAACATATGGTATGCAGGGTCAATTTAATTGTAAGATCATGGCATATTATTTAAGCGAATTATAGGCAATCATAGATATGACTGACACTTCAATTCTATACTACATCATACAGGTATTCATAGCACTTCCCATCTCGATATTCTTATTATCAGTTCAACCAAATAGAACTCACATGGGGGGGGGGTTACGGCACAATGAGGGAGAGAGAGGAGAGAAAAAAATTTTTTGCAAGAGTTTTGTTTAGTAAAAAAGTGAGAAAGTGAAAAGTGAAAAGTGAAAAAAAGGAGTTTATATAGGGAATGGAATTAAGGTTTGTGTAATAAAATAAAAATTAAATAAATTGAGAGAGATCATGGGAAGGGGGTGCCAGCTCCTTCAAGAGAGAGAGAGAGAGATGTGTGTGTTGTGTTGTGTAAGTTTCAAAATTAAATTAAGTAATTTTAGTAGTAAAAGTTGTATTGGAAAAGTAAATGTAAATAAAATGATGAAATATTGTAAGAATAGATTGTAAGGATGTAAGAATAGGGGATGGAGTGTGATTAGAAATCAAAAAGTAGATTAGACAATTAAAGTATTGGTAGTAAAGAAAATACGATAAAAAAACTATAACTGTAACTTTTATAATCCGAAAAATTATATAACTGATATATTTGGAAATCTTATGAAATTACGAATCCAACGATACTAATAACATATTTTTAATATCTCGAGCCTCATGACATGCTTTTCGAAGTCTGTATCCGATCGGGTTCGAAATTGGTTGAAATTTTACTCATATGATATTTTTAAGCATCCTAATATTATTATGAGCCATTCTACACTCTTCACTCATATTTTGACTTCTTGGTTTAAAAACACAGGATTGTCGGATCTAAACTGCTAAGGTTTCCTAGGAATTCATTAACTTAAGGTTTCCGGGTGACTTTCTGGTTTAGGGTTTGAACTTGATATTATCCTAAAAATTAGGGATTTATAAAGATTCTACTTACGAGTTTACTCAAAAAATGATTTTATATACGAGTTGAATCGAAATCTCATCATTAACTTGTAAACTCGTAGAAACGTACGAGTATTTCGTGAGTTTGACAACCATGCCCATATGAATTATTCATTCATAAAGATGTGCCTTGCACTTATTGTGTAGGCTCACAGTTTATCTATATCCATTTTCTTTCTTTTTTCATTCTCTCTCTCACACACATACTTTTTTTTTGTTCTTTTCATTTTGCAACAAGAGAGCATTCAAGCTAAGCTAATACATGATTTACATAATCATATTAGGCTTAGGAATCTTCATACATGACATTCATCTTAAAAATGCAAGAACCCAACCTCTAATCAATGACATTGCCTTATTCCTAAAATCTCAATCTAGATGAAGAGTAACTAAACAAAGTAATATCACCACGATTTAACTTTAAGGAAGTGACAAGTTTCCAAATCATGATCAAGTCCAAAAAAGCAAAAAAATGAAAAGAAAAAAAATATAAAAAGATGGACCAAAATTGTGGTATTTGGTGAGAGATACAACTAAAGTTTGCTTATTCGAAAAAATTTGGCACATATGAAGTGAATATAAAAAAATTGCATGGATCAATTGCATTCTTCACATTAAACACATAAATCAACTTGTAGTGACTCCAATAAGAACAACAAATGACAATAAATGAGACCAACAAACCAAACGTAGTGAATGTAACTATCATGTGCAATATGAACATAAATAGTAAATGGTAGTAGGTGGGCAACTATAAAAAAAGCTCATCACAACTATAAATCAAAATAACCTCCATTTACTCATCACTATTCATCAACCACACAACCCTTAATATTAAAAGTAATAAAATCTTAAGGGTTTTGATTAGGAAGAGATTTGAATTATTCAACTTAGTTTTAGGGGCTTTTCATCTAACAAAAGACATTGATAGGAATCATGGATCAATTGGTCGTAAAACACAAGTTAGAGCTAAAGGAATACATAACTTAGATTAACGAGTCTTGTATGAGGAACTAATTGAAGATGAAAGTGAGTTCTTTTAACTATTTAATTCATTTTGTAGGGAAGTATGGTTTAGTTTTTGTAAGAGTGGAGAATAAGTTGGAGATAAGCAAAGGAGATGACTTGAGAATCCCATACCCCAACCTATTACTTGTGTCCAAGATTGTGGCATTCTCTATGCTCAAGTTGACGGAAGTCAATGAAGCCTATGCTATAGCCATGACCTATATTGTGGACTGTGTGACCAAACCACTGCTTGGTCCATGGCTTGTGAACAAGGCCATGTGAGCTTAGTAATCCATTAAAGTTGGGAACTAAGAGGGGCGCACCCTCGGCACGCCTCGTATGCAAGGTCATATGAACATCAAAGTTTTGCGTCATTGAGGTCTGAAGGTTCTATGCCCTATGCCATGGCCTATGCTTGGATTGTGGAGTATTCTTATGAGAGTTTTTTATTATTCTATTATTTATTGTTTTAATATATTAGTTATTGATTGACAATTTTACCCTTTACCCTAATTATGGGATATAAAAGGGATTATTATGCATTGTTTAAGTACCTTTTGACACTTTTGAATCTTAATGCAACTTGAGAGTTATCTCAAACTTTTTATTTCTCTCATTCTATGATTGAACAAGAGTTTTGTTGATAGTGCATCATGATTAGTTAAACAACTAGTTCGATTATTTTTTTTTAGTGTGTAATATAAAATAAATTATCATTCATATCCTTTACTTTTTTGTTGTCTTTCAACCATAAAATCTAAATATACAACAATATATTAATTTCTTTATAGTTAGAGAATTGGGTTTATGTTCAAATAATGGTGAATCATTTCATCTTTATACTTATCTATTAATAATAACTAATATTAGATTGTAAGTATATGTTTAAAAAGTATATACTTCCAAAATGAGTAGAAACTTTTAATAGACTTGATCAAAGAGGCTTAATAGTTATCCAAAATATCATGAAAAGAAAAGTAAAAAAAATGAATGTTTAAATAAAAGCGAAAAAAATTGGTGAAGGACTTAAATGAATAAGTTTAAAAATGTGAAGGATTTCAATAAGACACTAAGTCAATCAATTAGAATTTCTAAAGAACACCAATTTCTAAACTTAAGTCAATCAATTGGAATTTCTTCCTAATCGGCTGCAACTTAGAATTTCATTAAAAATACGAACTCTTTTGGAAACCCTAATTATTACAAAAGATTTTCGTTATTATGTATTTAGAATTACAAGCAAATCCCTTTAATTGCATAGATATATTCATAAAAGTAATTTCTCAATTAACTACTATGAAATCATACATAAACTCATGCACTAATAATATGAATTTAAGAAAACATAAGAGAACATGCGATTGAATTTTAGAAAACTAATAATCAAGAATCAAATCACAATCTTAGTTACATGATAAAGTTGGGATTCCCTAGGATCTAAATATAAATGTTTACTTATAATGCCTTAAACTTTATCAAGGCGTATACAACCACATATAATACTAATATATTGCACGCTCAGGCTTCCTTAAAAGAATTTGTTTATGTTGAACATGTGCTGGCAAACTTTATATCTTGAAATCATTTAATTAGATTTTATAAATAACTAGATTTAACAATTGAAAATCAAACTTTATGAAAACATTCTGTATACTACTCCATGAGTAGATCCTCTATCAGAAACAAAACTGTACCATCAGGTATCTCGTATACCTTTCATGATATTAAGATAAATTTTAAAAACTTAAACTTCAAAACTTGGGCTCCATAGGCTCTCAAAAGAACATTACAAATTACAAAATATAAATCAAGTCCTTCATACAAAAATAAAACAAAATAAAATCCATGGTCTACTTCAATTTCACTCCTCCTCCCATAACTCCCATAATTTAAGACAATCATCATCAGTCATTAATCATCTAAGCAAACCTAGAAAAGGACAACAACAAATAATGAGCTGAAGCCCAACACACAGTAACACAACCACACATGAAATGCCATACGAGTTTAACTAAATGCAATGCAGCAATGACAAGTTATTATCTTTAAATTAAAATAAACAAATCAATAGTAGAGCACTTACACTTCGAAACAATCCTGGGAACCTAGGGGTCCTGAGCAACAGCAGTTGCTCAGGAGGTTGATACAAGCAGCCCAGATACTTATATCTAATCGACAAAGAGAAAATAGCTTTATCTAAGGTTTACAACTGTTGCTTGCTCTTTAGTCAATCTCAGTCTATAACATCATTTAGGTCAACATACCCATAAACGTGAATTAAATCATTTTGCTTCACTTTAAACTTAAGTAAACGTTATGCTGATACTATTTATCCCATCAGCTATCTACCGAGCACTTATAAATGTCATTACATCATGATAGGGGTAGTTTAAGTGCCTAAACTACTGTGCTCGCTCTTGACAAGGTTGTCACTTCCAAGACCGGATTAAATGACATAAACACAAACAACACTCAATAATTAGACCGTCTTTAAATTTTAGTTCATTAGAAATGTTCTAACAAACAACAAGCACGTCACTGCGTATCTTATCTAAACTAGACGAAGATCATAAGACAATCCACAAGAAATGGAGACCAGATCCAAACTCTGTTCAAAAGATTAAATTATATAAGTACTTCAATTATATTAACTTATATCCAATTTCATATCTGTAAACCCCTAAATTTTTTCGAAATCGGTTTAGCATAAAACCCTAACCGGAAGTCAAACGAAACCTAAAGGTCAACAAAACCCTAGTTTTCGTATAATCTAAATCCGGCATTGCCGTTTTCTTTGGCCCTGAAAAACGAAGTTGGGATAATTAGCTCAAATAGTCCGTAATAACCATAGGTTTTATAAAAGTCAGTTCGCGAAATTCGGGTGTCCTTCGAACCGATCGGACACAGTTCTCAAAAAAACGTGTCCGGAAGCTCGAAATAGTAAAAATATTCCAAATATACCGTTAGATCGTAAAAAATATAAAGTTTTCCAAAAATATCAATTTCGTAATTTTTTCGGTGAATAAAAATAACAGATATAGCTATTATACGCGTATTTTCTACTACCGGTACTTTAATTGTCATATCTACTTTACATTACACTTCATTACTATTCTACATATTCTTTTATCTCTACTTTTTTTTACACCTACTCTTACACTCTACATAACCTATAATCTTAACTTTTTACCTTTCCCATAACTTTATATCCCATCTACCTTACATATTACATCTTTTATCTTTCCAAAAAGTCAAAAAATTAAATCAAATGCCCTCCCCCATGCAATGGCCGGCGCGCCCCCCCCCCCCCCCCCCCCCTCTCTCTTGCCCTCAATTTGTTCCAATTTTGCATTTGTTTTAATCACACAAAAATCACTCCTCAAAATCCTATAAATACCCCCCTCCTCTTTCACTTCTTTCACACATTCACTACCCACAAATTCATACCAAAACTCTCTAAATTTTTCCTCTCAAAGCTCTCTCAAATTACTATCTCAAAACTCTCTCAAAATAATTCCACAACAACTTCCACCAACAACAAAAACCCATAACCACATAACCATATCAAAGTCTTCTTTAGTAACCCCTTTATAATTCTTTTTCTTCTTCATGTCATGTAACTTTACATGACCATAGTGTGAGTTTCCAAATATGTTCATGAATTGTTCTTGTTCTTGTTCATGAATTGTTCTTGTTCATCCAATCCATTATGTTTATGTTGATTTATTATTGTTTATATATCTATACATATTCTTTAGAGCATATAAGCTCACTTGCAATTTGTTTATTTCATGCAAAGCAATTTATTTACTTTCCATTGCAATTTATTTATTTATTCCTTGTTGAAATAAGACTAGTCTCTAGTCTTAGACTTGTCCTCATCAAGTCAAAACAAGCTTTTCTTTCATTCATTTTTTTTTTCATTATGGGACTAGTTTATTTCTTAGTCCCGGGAGCCTTGAAAAAGCTAAGACTCCAATACTTGACTTTATTATTTTTCTTTATGTTATTTTGTTTATTGTTATTCTCATAATCATGTTTATTTAGATTGTTGTCCAAAAGTTTTATTTTCTAAAGATAATCAAATAAAAATAAGCTTTTTGTCACTTAGGAATAAGTTTATGTGAAACATAAAAATATAGGATAACGAAAATAAATTTTCAAATTGCCAAAAAGAATTCATTATGAATTTAGAAACTATTTTTACTTAAAAAGCTACTTAATTCCTTGTTACTCTACCTTGTTTTCAAAAGAAAATACCTTTTTGACAAAACGGTTCTTTCATAAAGAAAGTAGGATGAAAGACTACGGAAATTTTAAAAGACCTTGCAAACAAATAGGCAAAGAAAATTTATGGTTTGAAAAATAATAAAGTTAATTCTTTTCAAGTTACAAGAAAAAGTTAATAAGATTATAGAAATTAGTTTTTCTACAAAAAGTCCTAAATTGTTCCACCTTGTTTTTATGAAGAAAACAAATTTTCATGCATGGATGATTATTTTTGAAAATAAGAAAAAGAATGAGAAATATCAAGTAAGGAATTTTTGCATAACAAGTAAACAAGGGAATTTACACAAGAAAAATGAAGAATAGCATATTTTCTAGAAAATTTCAAATATAGTATTAATGTATCTTAGAAAATAGAAAATTTTATTTTCAAGAGTCACTTAGAAAAAGATAAATAAAACCAACATAAAACGTTTTTAGAAAATAAAGAAAACAAGGTATTCATTTCAAAGGAAATTACAAAAACAATTTCCGAAAAGCTTCAACCCGACATTATTTTACCTAAGAAAAATAATTGGACAACAAGACACTTGAGCATGCTTAAATATGAGTTATATAGTTATAAAAAAAGAATTTTTCAACTATATAGATAACTAAGTATTTATCAAACAAATTTTGATTTCTTGAACAAAGTTGTTTTACTTGGAAAATCCGTGGTGAATTTGTCGCCACTTTTTTGGAACCTATATGGCTTTGTTTGTGGGAAATAATTTTAGAAATGGGTAGATATTTTCGAGTAGATAGAAATCGGTATATTATATGCGCGATTCCGAGTTAAAATGACCAAGTTATGGCCATTTTAAGTTGGAACATTCTTCTATATGAACTTCAACGTTCTTTGACATTGTTTTGTCAAAATTCAAGAAAATCTTCAAGAAAAACTCATTATGGGTATTTTCTTTTTAGGTGAATCCCGAGGAAGGATTTCATCACCCCAAGAACTATTACAATTAAGTGGAGTGTGTGAACGACTCATCCGCTTAGAGGAATAGACGACAAATGGCATCGTGAGTTACTTCCCGTTATTTTTCATACTCTTATTGTGCTTGTAAAATTAGTTGCACTAGAATTTAAGAAAAATCAAAAGGAAGTGTATGATAATACGTTGAAAGAGTACTAAGTATATCGAAACTCGATTTGTTTGTAATAAAGTTGTATGTGAATTAATGTCTTGAAATGTTTGAAATTGATTGATCACTTGAAATAATTTAAATGTAACTACTAGACTTTAATTGGAGAAATTACTGCACTTCATATGTTGGGTCACATTGCATTCGCTACTATACAATTGGTGGGACAAGTGTATAATAGTGGTGGTAGACATAACCGGTATATCATGTAAGTGGCGAGTAGGAGCCGTAAGAACTACAAAATTGATGGCTAGTAGGAGCCTGTAATAACTACAAGTTTTTGATGGCTAGTAGGAGCTTGTAATAACTACAAGTTTTGATGGCGTATAGAAGCTGGTAAGATCTATAAAAATTGTTTTTAAAAGTGGTGGCTGTAATTGGCCTGAATCCCCAACCCCGAATGAAGGGCATAAATTCATTCAACATATGATTCCCGAAAGTCATATGTCTTGTATGCTCACGTGGTTGTTGTATTTCATACGTTTGAATAATAAACTTGATTGATAATTTACTTCGAGTATGAATTTTTGGGATTTACTCACTAAGCCTAGTAGCTTATACCCCGATAGATATCTTTTGCAGTTCCCTTACTTATGGTTAAGGCCGCGTGGATCATGCGGGCAGGTAATCCCCTTTTGAACATTAGAAATCTGGATAAAGTATAGCTTAGTATTGGCATGATAATATGTACTAGATTAGTAATTCAAGGAATTGTCTTTAAGCTTGTAAAGTTTTGCCATGAACAAATGATTATTGTGAATCCTCTTTTCTTAATATGTTTTTATATCTCCTTAAGCTTCATAATTCCATGTATGGTCCTCTAAAGTTGTGAAAGTACGCCTTACTCTTAATATAAAAGCTTTTGGGAATGGCTAAGGTTGTCATACTTAAGCTTTAATATTAAGTGTGGCGGGCTGTCACGTTTAGGGTACCCTTTGGGGCGTGACAATATCAAACATTCATTTCATGTTTTTATTTGATCAGACATGAAATGGGAACCCCTTGATGGTTGAAATAAGAACCTTGCCATGGCTACGAAGGTCGTCCTGCCAAGATACAGATAGTTTTCCATGGTTTGTCAAATTATTTCAATTAACTTAGCTTTGATCTAACATATTTTAAAAATTACATACTCCTTATTATTTAAAGTTTAATCTTACATATTAATTGAAGCAAACTATAAGTTAGATATATATTATATATATATCTCTAATCTTAGCTAATTACAAGTTTTAAGCCTATATTAACTTAACTTAGCCAAGTTGGTTAAGCCTATATTAATTGAAGTTCATTAAGCATGTTTAACTTAGAATTATTAACTAAGTTCATTTTATATCTAGCTTCTATATTTAATCCAATCATGTATTAAATCTATAAATTCACTTAACTCATACTTAATTATATAAATTAACTAACATAACATTTTAACTATCAATCATCTATTTTATTCTATCTTTTCTTTCTTTTTTTTTTTTTTTAATATAAGAACAGCTCCAGGGAACAGATTACGCTCGTGATGGGGGTCATGATCCCCATCCCTGGCCTCATCATGCTCATTATAGACACCGTGATGGTCACCACGGGCCTTATCACTCTCGTGATAAGGGGAAAATTCATGACTACAGGAGACTATGCCCCTCGTACAGCTGTAATATAGGACGTTACCTTTGAAAATCATGATAATAGGAGATCACAGTCTTCATCATGCCCGTGATCACCATAGATTTTATTTTTTACTTCTATCAAGAGTCATGATACGGCTATAATGCACGGGAGATTTTTCCTTTGTCTTTTACTCTAATTTTAACTACTTGTATTCAACACACATCAATAAAAACAACTTGTTAGTAGTATACCCATGCCTAATTTTATCCTATAAACACTTGTATATATATTTCTATATCATATTTCCACAAATCATTTCATCAAACATGTAATTTATACATGTATATACATATCCATGGTTTAGCATATATGTTCATATATTATTAACCTATCAATTTTATCACAAGATTTACATCTATCCGGTTATAATTCAACATTTTCATGCATAAACAACAATTAAAACAGGGAAACGACTAAACTTATCTTTTTAGCAGATCCAAGGAGATTGATCTTCTTTACTACTACTCTTCCTTAGTTATTATATCTTCTTCATGCATAAACTTTATTTTCTATCTTGTTTTCCTAACTCTAATATCCTCTTTAATATTTTTAAGATTGAAATTTTGTGTTGATTTTAAGAGACAAAGAAGAAGAAGAAGAAGAAATGCACAGAAGGAAAAGGAAGAAGAGAGAAGAAAAGAGAGAGACGGGTGGAAGAAAAAGGAAAAAGTAAAAGATGAATATATATATATATATAAATTTAAAGATATTTTAAATAGGGTATTAGATTTAAACCTTTTTGATAATTATATTAAGTATCAAAACTAATTAGGAAATAATTTGAAAATCTATATTACATAAATTAATAACTTGATTTGGAAACATAATCTAGACGTTTAGTTTACAAGAAACTGATATCTAATTTGAGTTTGGATTTAAGAACGGATATTTTTAAACAAGCAGTTCATTTAAAAAATTATAGGGATTTAAGAAAATGAAATTTAACTAAACTTAAAGGGTTTAGGAGTTTGCAAAATATTTAAATATTTGTTTTGAGATTTAGGAATTTGAATTTGAAGTAAAAGGAGTGTAAATGAAGGATTTGGCAGAAATTGATTGGTTTGATTTATTATGAAAAGTTATTGAGGAAGAATAGATAATTTGGTTCAATTCAAATCTATTTACTAATTTAACTATGTCAAATTATCTAAACATAATTCATTATTTGTTTTACTTGAACTATTTAACTATCAAAGATAAATTTCTAACTAAGCTCAAATTCACTACCATAATTAACTATCTATTATGTTATTCGATTAAATCATTTCCAATTCAAATAGGCGAGGGTTTGGGGTATTTCATTACTCCTCTATAGTCTAAAGATAAACAAAAGTAAACTAAAATAATGGACTAAATTCATGATGATAACCTCTTTAAATCAACACATTAAATTCTTGTGATTCTTAAATTTTGAGGATCTTGACTTATTCTCTTTATGTCTTCCATAGAGTTTTCTTATGAAAGTAGGGTAAGATGTGCTAGGTCTTAATTAAAGCTTAGTATATATATGCATGTGTAGATATAAAATCCTAAAAAACCTTGATGTAAATCTTTAAAAAGACACGTGGCATGTAGATATGGTTTTAGGCATGGGCCTTGGCAAGGACTATAGCATCTCTGACTAGTAAATCACCCCTCTAACTGGCCATTATGGAGTTTATGGAGTGCTTTAGCCATCTCCTTCTTCCCACCGTACTCCATATGGGTAATAGTGAAGCACATGGAAGTCTTTGCTCATTTTCTAGGTCAACACAGTCTTCTATATGAGCTGTCACTACCAACTTTACAACAAGACATCTTCTTAGACTCTACCATTGTCTTTGGCACCACCTGTACAGGCTCCCTTATTAATCTAACTTCAAGTTTTCTTCATCAAATTCAAGTGAATTCTTTACCAAACTTCAATTTCTTCTTAAGTTAGTCCTTAAGCACCTGTAATCAACAATTTAATCAATTAATATACAATGCCTATTAGAGGTAAGGCAAGGCTTAAGTATTTTGACCCATTGATCAAACAGGTTAGTCTAGGCCGGTGGAGCCTATGTCCAAAGTGGCCTATCAACATTTCCAAATATGAATTCTTTCACTTTAGATACCATCCCCTCACTTTATTTAAACATCTTTAAAATTAAACCTTGCCATTTCTATATATTTGAGAAAAAACACAACTTCTCTTGAAATCCCATGCTTCTTAGATCTTCTAATAAGTTAAGACTCTCTCATAAATCTTTATCCATATTTCCCTCACAATCATAAGCAAATTGATAGTAACACCATAAATTTTCTTGTTGGGAAACCACCAATAAAAAATAGAATGACCATGACACATGAGAAAATAATAATTTGTTTAAAAAATAAAATTATGGCTTCTCATAAGTATATTACATATAAAATAAAAGCTATTAAATGTAAGGAACATTACAAGATAGATTAAGAATTCAATAGCATAGTAGGATTATTGGTTGCTTATGCATTAAGGTATGAAGCTTACACTAATCTTATTACATTATACTTGTGGCTTGCTATGTAGAATTGAGAAAGCTATAACAAGATAAGCGATGTCATAAAACATGATAATAAACATGAAATTGGAGATTAAAGAAAACTTAAAGAGAAAGTAAGGGAGAAACTGGATCCATTAAGGATTATTATCCAAAGATCAAAACTTGATAATTATTTAAGATAATTGGTACATATTGCATATGAATTGCTGAAAACTAGATTAACTAATGAATTAGGTGATAAAAGAGTAAAGATTAGATTTTCATGCAAATATTTAGTGAAAAATGTAAAGAAAACATCCCTACTAATAGTTTGGTTGTCGTGAGAAAAAGAATGTAGAGGGATAAATTTGGATTCTAGGTTTTAAAGCCTAGAAATGACTTAGGTTTGACAATTTGGACTAAGTGACATGGTCTAGAAGTCAAGTCCATGAAATTGGGATGACTAAGGGAGATTTCACATGATGAGTTTGAAGTAGCTATTATTGATCGGGCCAGCTTGTCCGCCTTTAACCTTTCTCAAGAAGCTCATGCACTTAATGAGGTCTTTCATGGGTTAGAGGGCTCATGGAGAGATCCATCGTTAGGATGACTCATCTTGCTTTTTGATAGTCAATATAACCTAACAAATGTCATTAACAACTAAATTCTATGAATACCCATAGCTCCTTCTCATTTGGTGAATTAAGAAATTGATAGAAACCGTTGTAATGCCAAAATACTCCCATAAGAAGAGATTAAATAGAGCTCAAGGCAAAGAATACACAGTCTCTTCTCTAGAATAATAGGGTTAATGCTATATAACTCCTCTACCTATCACTCATATGTTCGAGTTCCCCGAGACTACTTGCTCTTCCTCCCTATCTTATTACTTTTAGTCATTCCTTGTATGTGCTTCTGCGTTACTTCTCAAAGTGTATGAATTGCGTGAGACCCACGTTGAATACATTTGACTATTGCGACTGGATCCACCCCACCATAGAGATTTAGGATGATTTGTGTAAGAAAAAGGAACTTGAGAAGACAATCGAGTTGATTTAATCGGCTGCGGCTAGTCAACAACACTAGGTTGACTACCTTCGATTGATCACCCTTATATAATTAGATTCCTTGCTTTGAAAATTAATTGGGAACTAGTCTAACCTATGCATAATTTTTAGTAAAACTTGAATTTTAAAAAAATTAAGATTAAAATTGATTTGTTTTTTTATAGACAACTTGATCTTAGGCATTGTACTTTCGAGAATAAACTTTTGATACAAGTTTATCTTACTTTTATGTAGGAAATGAAACATTAAGCTTTTGTGGATATAGGGTACGTATTTAGTGTTGTTTGTTGGTTATAATGTAAGTTTAGCCCATTAATCGGATTACTAAGTATTTGATAAGCTACTTGTTATCTTTATTTTATTTTTTGTGCTATAAAGATTTGTGAAAACGTTGGAACATATAGGTCATTTGTGTCTTTATAAATATCAAAAGAATCTCAAATTGCTTACACCAATTTTATAAACATTTCTTAGAACCCTCTCTACTAGATGTGATTGATAGTTTTTATGCTCTAGGGCAGAATGCTTATTTCTTGTGTTATGATGTTAAAACCTATTGTTCTATGGTGAAGTATGAGTTCATGTTTTTGAGGATGCTAGGTGTGGGGGTTGCTAACAAGTTCTTGACTTTCCTAAAGTTGGGTTTAGGGTCTATTCCAATTAAGTTCTTATATTCTGTGAATTAAGTTAATACAATTAGTTGGTGTTGTGATTGTTCATTGTATGTTGCATGAAATTTATTAAGTCACTTGTTGGATGACTAGAACTCGAGACATGACGATCTGGACTCACCTAGTCAAGGTTCAGGTCTGCCTTGATCCAAAACTGGCTTAGATTTAAGGCATGTTAGTTTGCTACCAACCTTGAAATTCTTTTTTTTTTTTTTTTCTGATAATTCAATTTTTCCCCTCTACTATTGAAATTTTTTGCATGAGTATGCATTAATAATTTTTTCTTTCTCCTCACATAAATTGTTGTGTTTTCTTTGCAACATTTAGTTCTAGCTAATTAATATAGGCTATACATAAGTATGTTTTAAATCTCTCTATTATTCTTTTCTCTCTCTCGCACTCCCTTAAGTCATGATTCATATAACTAGGTCAGGCCAGGCTAGAATGATGGGTCTATCAATGGTCAGGTCGAGTTGGTTTAGAGGTCCGACCCAATCCATATCGAGATCTAGGTCTGTCATTGTGCATAATTGAATGTAGCATTTCATATTGGGTGTTTCTACTTACACTTTATTTTTTAGGTGTTGCTTATGATAAGATGAAGGAAACGGGATTGTGAGTACAAATAGTATGGCATGGTGGTTATATATCTGTAGCAGGTTTTGTGTAGAATTGAGATAAATTTTAATTATTATTACGTAGAAGATTTTATATAAAACAGGATGAACTAATTAAAGATATCGAAGGCGTATATAACTATATTTTACTACTGGATTTTGTAGTGGTTCTAAGTTTTGTATGCTTTGACATCTGTGGGAGTATGTGGTAGAATGTCTCGATCCAGAGACGTAGCACCATACGTTTTATAAGCATGCGTGTATGATAAGTAGCACTGCAATGAAAGACGAGATGCTGGTGCATTAGTAACGTCCGTCTATGCTAATTGGACCAAATCCTTTTAGACCCTCAGTAAATCCATAAGTGAAATTCGAGATGCTCAGAGAGACATTCTAGTTCAACCTTAAATAATACGAGGAGTTTGTTGCTCATCATGGCACTCTAATGATGAATAAGATTGACAAAAGCGAATAAAGTCCTCCGACACATCACATGACCAATCCGGAAAGTAATTACCCTCAAAATATAGACAAATGAAGCCACCCTTTCTTATTTTCTTGTATGCTTCAATTATTACACCCAAGATTTGAAAGTTAGGTTACCCAAGACTATATTTAATTCTATATGAACCACCAAGGAGCTATTATTAATTTATTGCCTACCAAGGCCTATAACGTGAAAAAGATGAACATCATAGGTCATAGGGCTCTATAATTTTGTGAATATATATTTGCAATCTGCGGATATCTGTAACACTAGCTTTCCACTTTTGTTTGTGTAATAGGCACAAATAAATCAAATCAGTTCACAAACTATTCGAGTCAGGCTCGATGTTTATTCTAGTTTGATTCCAAAATAGTCCAATTGAACTCGAATTCAAACTATTCGAATAGTTAATCAAACGAAACTCGAACTTTATATGTTTGTTTTCATTGGTTCACGAGCCTAATCGAGTTTTATTGTGTATAAATATTAATAGAATTCGAATCAAGTTCAAATATTAATATTATTTTAATTACAATTTAAAATATATTTTTTAATAAATCGAGCCTAAACGAGTTTAATCGAGTCGAACTCGAGATATATAATTTTTATTTCGAGCCAAACTCGAGCTTAAAATATTAAACTCGATCAAACTCGAGCTTTGAAATTTTGAATCGAACTCGAATTTAAATTCAGTATTATACCGTCCGATTCAATTGTAATCCTATCAAAGCATGTGAAACCAACGTGATTTCTAGCAATAATCATTGTCTCTAATCTAAATTTTGAGGGTTATAGTCACGTGAGTCTTATGATTAAACGGATATAACGTATAAGTGTCGGTAGGTCATAGGTGTTTCCAATGCATTTATTATGCGTTCAATTTTTCTCTTCTAGTACACTTTCTAATATAAATAATATATTTTGTGGAAGCTAGGTAAGTATATGTGGGAAATAAATTCTGTATTTGGGATTTTTCATGCCCACCGGCCACACACTCTGATGATTCTGCCACAGAAGCATTATTATATATATATATATATATATGTATATAGATACTTACACTTTCCAACATTAATAAAACATTTATGAAGAGTATGTAATGCTCAGAAAGAAAGAAAATAATTTTTTTCTGGTAGTTTTTATCACGCTCAAGACCGGGAGGAGTGGGACAATTTCACCCCAGGCATTTACTAGAGCATATAAGGTTCAAAATATTACTAACTCTAAGAGGTTGTTTACTTCATACAATAAGGGTGAAATTGAATCATGATTCAATATATAGTTATAGAAATATAATAGTTATCACTTATTATGAGCTTATTACATTTTTTTAATTGATATATAAATAAATTTAAAATAAAGGTAAAATATATATTATATCCTCTTATGTTAAAAAATAATTTATTATGAACAGAGGATAATTTTGGTGATTTTTTCAGGGTTAAGGTTTTTATGATATGAATTAAGCCATTGAAAAGTAATCCATAAGGGTTGGGATACCGATTACTATTTGTTATTTTTCATAATTATGATTTATAGATAAATAGTTTGAAATGCAACTAAATATCATAACAACAACTTTATATGAAATGAGGAAAAATTACTAATTATTCCAACCAAGTGAACATATAACATATCTACAAATAATGTACGTCGACAAATTTCTTTTAAACTATCCTATTAAGTAATTCTTTTTGTTTGTAAAATCTTCAAATGATACAACAATGGAAGATAATTAATTAGCTTAAGTTTAAATTAAATCTTCTATATTTCCATGGTCTTTTGTTGCGCTAACCTGTTCTTAATTTGTGGTCAAGGTTCATAAGAATGTTCTTTATCACCTAAAATTTAAATCCAATAAGTCCTACTCTATAACCCTATATAGAATGTACATCCATGCAAATACAAATATGACAATACTTGGAGGTCTAAATAATTACACCAATACATGGATCATATCATCTAACAAACATCAATAATGTATAACATATATCAGCTTTTCATATAAAAATATAATTCATGAAAAGAACTTAACCAAATTCATCATCAAATTGGGTCAATAGATATCAAGAATACATGACATTGAATCCAAAGATTTGAAGACTTCAAATACTGTTTATAGGTGAAGAGTTCCAATATCTCATAACAAAAAATATTCACCATACTACATTAGATCACAATAAACACATTACACATAACATTTATATTTAATATTTTATCTTGCATACACAAACAACCAAGAACAACAATTCACATATTTAGAATGCACTTACAATCTTCATATATAATTCATATAACTCCTAATTCATGACCTAATATAAATTAGTATCAACTGTTCTATAAATCATAAATCCCAAGTTCTTTATTATTTGTTTTCCCACTTAATTATTTATGATTCTAACAATTATAGGAATTGCTCGCTGACTTGGAGTTCTTTGAACAGAACATAAGGTCAATTGAATTAGGTTGGTTGACCAACCTAGTAGGACAGTTCCCCTTCCGACCTCCTAACAGCCTAATTAACTTAAGTTAAGCCTAAAGTCAACCTTACTGTAATCGAACTCGTATTTTCCTTCTTATTTTCTTCAAAGATTCACATTCCTTTAAAGAAATATAATGTTAAATCCGTTTTAAACCTTTCTTTTATTCCAATTCATGTTTTTCATCACTTTTTTTTATTAAGTCATTATTTTTTTGCCACCTCGTAATCAAGTATTAACTTAAATTCATCCTATCTCTCCCATCATATTTAGTTTTTAGATCTTAAACAATGACTTAATAACTTTTATGGATTTGTAATGTTTTTTGTTATATTAATTGCTCAACATAGATTTTCATTGGTAAAAATATGTCAATCCATTGGAATTGCGATGCACATTCTTTAAGCCTAACAAACCTTTAGTCACTAGTCTTGGATCTGCAAGACTAAAATTGATTAGTAAGTACCTTGGGGTTGCTGATATGACCATTCTAATGCTTAAGTTAGTAAGTGAGTAGGAATAATATGACACTAAGATGGTTGGAGAGATGAGAGAAAGAACCCTCCTTACTTGAATTTGACTAAGGATATTTATAGTAGTAGGCTCACCAATGATTAGGAAAATAGATTAACCTAGATAAAGGAAGTTTGTCTTTTGATTGTTTAGGAACATGTGTTCTAGAAAATTAGGCAAGTGCACCTTTATTAATTAGAAAACCTTACAGAAATGTGTTGTGCAATCTGGAGAGAACCTATGGAATAATTTACTAGCCTAAAGTATTTTGATCTTAGCAATTAGTTGCTAGGCTAGTAAGAAAGCGCTAAGCATTTACCAAGCTAGATAGCTCAACATAACCCTATAGACCTTTCTTAAGGCTAATCCATAATCCAATAAGTTATCCTATATCATAGACAAGTTCAACTAGGCCCTAGAAATCCATAACCAAAATTACCTATCAATGTTGATAAATGAAGATTTCTCATCTTTGGTGTGCTTTTTCTTTTTAAATCCGATTATTTCTTATTAAAATTTTTACAATGAAAAATTAAAAGCTCTAGCTTTAGGGACTTACATGTTATGGCATGACTGTTAAATTATTATCTTTCATATTGTAATAAGATATTATCTTACTGGAATGAATTATGAGAGAGCACCTATGGTCCCCTTTATATAGAATGGCAGGGGTCTAATGGATTTAACTTGCGAATGTTTCCTAATAATTTTCCTATTTTATGTTCTATTTAGTTTATATTATGTTAACATAACCATTATTTTATGTGTTTGGTGCATCGTTGAAGATAAACTAATAGTATTAGTTTTTATTCACTCAGTTGATTATTTATGAATACATTATTTTATTTAAATTCATGAGTAGGGGGCATTTTAATTTTACAACTGTCCTCCATCTATCCACTATTAATTTTTTATTTTATTTAAATGTTATTCTAATTTTTTTTATATATTTGAGTAGTATGTGTAATTCTATTGAGGTTCATTTTAATGGGTATCTTAGACATGTGTAGAAAGATATAAAGAGTAATTTTAGACCAATTAAAAATAAATGAATGTTAAAAAAAATTCTTATTTTGACTCTCAACAAGTATTTTGGATTATTGACCAAAATTTTCTTTCAATTGAAATGGTGCACTAGTAGGTGTGTTGGAATATACCAAGCATTTAGATTGAATGAATTTGACTAGAAGCTTTAAGTTAAGATCAATGAAACAACTCAATGATACAAAATGGATTTGATTAACAAGAAGAGGAAGTAGTATTGATTAATAAGCCAATTTAGGAGGTTAGTTCATCATTTTGTTTTGCACTAGTTTATCTACTTTTGAGCTAACCTGAACAATCATGGATGCAAAACGCTGGCAATTGTACCAAGATAAAGTTGCATCTATATTTATTCCTTCATTGAGAGGGAATACAATAGATCATCAATGGCCAAACTTTAATGATTTCAAATTTTTCACTTCCACTCATGGCCACTTCTAGTACAATGAGAGATTACATAACCCTACTTATAACTATTTTCTCCTATTGGATGGAACATAAGAAAAATAATATATCATTCATAGATAATTTTTTATCATATCTTTACTGTAACTTATGATTACCTTCAACACAATTAACAACTTCCACCTTCACCACCAAGTCTATTTCTAGCGCTAGCATTCTTGCCTAATATAGTAATGCCAGTTAAGAAGTTGACTCATAAAAATGTAAAATTAAATGTTGGGTGATCTTTAAGGTTTGGAATGCAAGTTTTGAATCACAATAATGGGAAATTTTTGAATGTCTATTTACATAACTAAAATCGAATCTATAAATTTTCTTGTAAGTGAAAGGTAAATTTATATAGAAAAGTAAATTTGTTTAAGTGTGAACTAATCACTTAATAAGTAGGTATAAGAAAAAGAAGGAAAGCGTTTTGAAAAATTTTAAATACAATTAGGAATTTGCTAAATTGCTGTTTAGTATAGAGCATAACTAACACAAAAAACTAAGCTAAAATTCTAATTTTATGATAAAGGAGAATATTTTTCTAAATATTAGTGGGAATATATATGTGAAGGGTCTATTTCTTTCCAATATTTCTTCAGATACTCAAATTAAGTAGGATGGTCTGGTTTTCTTTGTTCCATGATGGTTTGAAGTATGATTTTCATGTTTCACAAATGAGGACTTTGATTGAGTAACTGGACTCCCCTAGAAAATTGAAAAACTATCAATCAGGGAACTTTACTTGTAGGAACTTCGTAAGATTAAAACAAAGCATCATTTGCAATTCGTTAGTTTTAATGAAAACAATAACACATTCAAGTAAGTAGATGTGTCTTATTGTCCCTAAACATCATAATTTATCATTGAAATAATTTAAAATTCATATAAAAGATTTAATGTGAAGTTAAATAGTTGTATCTATTTAAAGGGGTACATGTAACATTTTAACAGTTAACTTTTCACTCTAATTTTTGCACATCTTCCCATTCTCTTTGTTGAAGAAACCAAATAGACGAATTCCTAGAAATCTAAGCTCGGTATGTAAGAATTGAGAGATTGCTACTCATTTTTCTCAAACTTAGTTGCATTACAATGGAAATTTGCTAGGAAAAAAAAAAACCCTTACTGAACTTCTATCTAAGAGACATAATATATTAAGGAAAGCAAACTATTCCACTTTAAATCTTACGGAAACTCATTCATTTTAGGCTCAGTCATCAATCTTAGTGAGCTAAATCTCTTAAATTAACCAAATAAACTAATAATGAACCCATACTTTTCACACATCACACTAAAATTGCACCATTGTCTCTACCTTTGCACAACCACATCATACAATCATCTTCAATCATCCCACTATCATCACTCCTTTGTCAATCCAACTATCATGTATTTTTTTTTTTTTTTTTTTATATCAGCACATTCAACGACCATTTATTATCCCATTGCTAACTCTTCTCTATTGGCCGGCCCTACTATCATGCACTATTAGTTACATTTCTAAATTTCATTTTCATGTTTTGTTTTCATTTATTTATTTCTTCTCAATTTTTTATTTTAACTTGCACCATGAAAAGCTTTTGACGAGTAAGCAAGGACAAATGTAGAATCTTATAACTAGGAGGTTGGACTTACCTTTTAAAATTAGTACTATAAAATAGTTAGTCAAATATAGAAAATAGTTTGAATGCTTTGAGGTGTGGAAACAACTTTACTAAGGTGATATTACTATTACTATAATGAGCAAGTTGCCATCGGCATTAAACAAAGTGATAAAAGTTATATTCCATTCTATACATGTTGAAGAGATATGGCATTTAAAATTTGAAAAGTTATAACTTTTTGCCATTGATTGTATTGCTTATTATGTCTATTAAAAGAATAGACACAACTTGCATCAGTATAGCTAGGTTTACTTATATCCATTGAAATTTTACTCAAGATTTACAGTTTTGTCTTGAACTATCCCAATACACTAGAAATAGCTTCCAATGATCAACACTAGGTTTACGTATATATCGAGAAAGTTTTCATACAACAAATGCTATGTCTAGTCTTGCATATTGTATTGCATACACTAGGTTTCCTATTACACTATATACTCTGGTTCTAATATTATTTTTTCCATCATCTTCTACTAATTCAAACTAGAACCCAATGGAGTACTCACTTCTTTGGTATTGAAATTTTTTAATATTCACAATAACTTGTCTATATATTTAGATTGACTTAGCGTAAATCTCTATCATGTCTTCTTACTTTGCTTCCTAAGATAGTATCAACTTTATTCAAATTTTCATTTTAAAAGCCTAAAGTTAGAAATTTCTTAGTCTCAATTATGTTACTCGTGTTTATACTAAACATGTCATCAATATAGAGGTATATGAGTATTGCATACTCTTACATCAATTTAGAATGTATGCCCTTACTGACGATGTTGTGCTTGAAATCCAATGATTCAATTGCATAATCAAATTTTTCATGCCATTCCTTAGAACCATATAGATCCTTAATTAATTTACAAACTTTCTTCTCATTTCCATGAAGTATAAATTTCTTGTGTTGCTTCATAGATACTTCCTCTTTTAAGTCACGAATAAATTACATTAAAATATATTAACATTTGAGGGTAAGTTTATTTAAGATATTAACGTTTTAAGTGCTTAAAAAGAAGTATTAATTTTTGAGGGATAGGTTCATTTAAGGTATCAACATTTTAGATTGTTAAAAAGAGTATCAATATTTAGCAAAGTAAGTCAAAAAAGATATCAATAATTAACCATAATGAAAAATTAAAGAGATTTAATTGAAAATAAATTTAAATGTTGATACCTTAATTAAACTTTACAAACGTTAAATACCTTATTTGATACACTTTACGAAATGTTTATACCTTCTTTTTAACTACCGAGAATGTTAACACTTTAAATGAATTTAGCTCCAAACGTTAATATCTTTTAGTATAATTTACCTTTTTAGTCATCGCTTGAAAAATGGCAATCATTTCATCCATTTATTGTACAAGTTGTTAGTGAATTATTGTCCACGCCGCGGGGGGTGGGGGGGTGTGGGGGAAGGTGGGGGTGGGTGGTGGTGGGGTTGGGGTGGCACGGGGGGTGTGTGTGGGTGGGGTTGGGAAAAGTTCTAATGTATATAAATTCTACCTATTGAAGCATATGTATCAAAATGATCTATTCCTTCCTTATGAGTAAAGCCTTAAGCAACCAACCTTACTTTAAAAGCTTGAATAGAACCATCCATGTTGTATTTTCTTTTATACACCCATTTTCATCCTATAGATTTGGTCCAAATCCACTAAGGCTCATGTATTATTAGATATAATTAAATATATCTCATTATGCAATACTTTCTTAAAAAATGGAGCATCTCTAGATAACATTTTGGGATAAAGGCAAGCCTAGTGCCAATACTTGTAATTTTTGATAATTTAGTGTCTCATATTAAGATTTTAATAAATTAGTGCCTATACTTTTAAAGTATGTGTAATTTTATACTTTTGTTAAATAATATTTGACGGACCTTCATTTTAATGACATGATAATATTCAAAGTATGTGCAATTTAGTATCATCAAAATGCACATATATCAATCATTATTTAACAAACCATCTTATCAAGGTGTGGATGGTGCAACTTTGGACATATTATTCCATGATTTTCACAATAATGACAAAAAGCTATGGGAAAGTATTCCCATTCTCTAGCACTAGGTAAAATTAAATTTTCCTTTACTTTTTGATTTGTACCCTGAAAATTTGCTGTAGGCTTCGGTTGTCAACAAATACACAATGGTGTACCATGAATTATTAATGACAGTTATAAAATATCTTTTACCTTACATTGTTAAGAGACCATTTAATTTACAAATATATTTTAATGTACTATATTTAACAATTGTGTCCAAGTCATCTTTTTTTGAGGGGCAAAGGCCATAGCATGAAGACAAAAATTACAATTATTGCTTCAGCTAAGCAGCAGATGGTTTCATCCTAACCTTTGTCCCGTTTCGTGTAGGATTTCGTCGCATGCAAGAGAAAAATCTATGTGTTTAGTATATAATATCTTGCAAGATATGGTAAATATATATTGCTACGTGTGGACGTGACAACGGAATGAATCGGCCTCGTGCCTGGCTACACATTTCCATTCTCAGGTCCCAACCACGATTTGGTCCATGGATGGTGATGATTCGAGTATAAATTGATTATATTTTGATTATTTTGGTATAATATATTTTTGTTATTTTCAAATAGATATTTGAAAAAAAAATAAATATAGATAAAAAGTGATAATTTTAATCATAGATTGATAAAATAGATATAATAAAAATATAATATAAATATAATACAAATAATTTATAGATGCAGACTGGATATAAATATGATACATATATAAATCATTTGTGCTTTCATGAGATTTCTCACTGTTTATCCCTCAAAGGATTCTAGACAGCAGGTCCAACCAAAAAATAAAAATAAAAATTGAAATAAATGAAAATACTCCGACTGTACCTGGCTCAAAACCTGCTCCATGTCATCATCTGTCCGTACCATACATGAGATGCTAGGATAGAGAATGAACCAGTTTGGTTTACTTTTCATTAAAAATCAAATCACAATTAATGATTTAAAATTTTTTCAATCTTATTTTAAACCTGAAAGTGTTTTTGAAATCACCACCCTATTTTTTGTGGTGAGAGCCTTTCATATATATATATATATATATGTTTATAGATGGTATAATAGAATAAATACACATAAATATTGATTACAAAATAAATGAAAGAATCAGCCATTCAAACTCCTATAAATGATTGGTCAAAGGGTGCATTTAATTGAGAGTCAAAGAATGCATTTATGGTACGCCTTATATTAAGCTAGAGAATCCTCAACACCCCCTCCGCAAGCTAAGCATCGGATTTGAGCAGACGTGAAGCTTGGAGCGGAAAAATTGAAAAAGAGGCCGAGGTATACTTTTAGTGAAGATATCGGCAACCTGTAAGTGAGAGGGCACATACTGAGTGCGAAGTTTACTATCAATAACAAGTTCACGAAGAAAATGGTAGTCTAACTTGACATGCTTGGCTCGCTTGTGAGAGATGGGGTTAGAACTCATAAAAATTGCACTTTTGTTGTCACAGAGAAGAACAGACTGCTGTGGAAGAGAAATTCTAAGGTTATATGAAGAAGATGCGTGAGCCAAAGAAGTTCAGCGGCAGTGAGAGCGAGGGCACAATACTCAGACTCACAGCTTGAACGAGAAACAGTAGGTTGCTTCTTGGCACTCCAAGAAACCAAGTTGTTGCCAAGGAAAATAGAATAACTAGAAGTAGAGCGATGAGTGTCAGGACATCCTGCCCAGTCGGCATCAGAGGAAGCAACTAAAGCACTAGGAGCAGCAGATGGACTAAAAGTGAGGCCAAAATGCAGTGTGCCCTTAACATAGCGAAGAATGCATTTCACAGCAAGAAAATGGTCTTCAGTTGGAGAGTGCAGAAATTGACTAACAAAGTTTACGGCGTAAACAATATCGGGACGCCTGATAGTTAAATACTGGAGAGCACCAACTAGAGAGTGGTAAAAAGTGGGATCCGAAAACAGAGGACGTCAGAAGACAGGTGCTGAGAGACAACCATGGGGGTGTGAACAAGCTTGCTATCAAGTAACTGAGCTCGTGTGAGAATACCACATGCATATTTGAGCTGACTGATAAATAGACCATCAGTGGTGGATGTAGCTTCTAGACTAAGAAAGTAACTAAGAGAACCCAAATCCTTAGTAGCAAACTCAGAATGAAGCTTACGAATAAATCTATCAAAAGAGAAGAGTTATTGCTTGTAATAATGATGTCATCAACATAAATGAGCAAATAAATAATGTAGACTGCTTGTGAAAGACAAAAAGTGATGTATCGGCACACGACTGGAATAAAAACCAAATTGATAAGAAAAGAGCTAAGTCGTTGAAACTAGGCATGAGGAGCTTGTTTGACCATAAAGAGCTTTCTTCAACTGACAAACATGATTGAAAGCAAGGGTCAATATACCGGGAGGCTGTTCCATAAATATAGGTTCAGTAAGATGACCATTAATAAACGCATTCTTCACATCAAGTTGGCGGAGAGGCCATTTGTTGGTCACAGCAAAAGAGAGTACAACACGAACAGTAGTAGCCTTGATAACGGGCTAAAAGTATCAGTGTAGTCGAGACCAGTACCTGTGTATAGCCTTTGGCAACAAAGCGGGCTTTGAAGCGCTCAATGGATCCATCAGGCAAGTATTTGGTTCGAAACACCCATTTAGAGCCCACAATGTTGGTGTTGGCAGGTCGAGGGACCAAAATCCAAGTACGATTATTTTGCAGGGCTTGAACTTCTTCATCTATAGCAATGAGCCAAGCAGGATTCTTGGCAGTAGATTTGAAACATTTGGGTTCAGTGGATGCAAGGAGGGTAGAGAGAAGATTAGAGGAGCCTAAAAGAGCAAGATTTGCCCAGTAGCGAGGTTTGAAAATACCAGCTTTGGCTCGTGTAATCATGGAATGAGAAGCCATCGAAGTAGCCGTAGTAGAAGCAGGAATAGGCAGCTCAGTGGGGAGCTCAAGAGAAGCGGAGCTAGGATCTGAGGTGGCAAAGATGGCCTGCAAGGAGAATTATTGACATACAAAGTCTCATCCATTGGATCAGTACAAAGACCACACGAGTTAGATCCAGATTGTGTAATGTGCTGAGGATAGGGTGCAGATAAAGATGGAAGCGTGTTTGTAGGGAGAAGACTTGGTTCTAGAAAATTTGAAAAGTGAAGGACGATATGGATTGAGCCTGGGAGGTATTGAGGAAGGGAAAGTGAGTCTCATCAAATTGAGCATCTCAGGTGAAGTAGATCCTAGAGGTGGTGGGGTCAAGACAACGGAACCCTTTATAAGAGGGGCTATAACCCATAAAAATGCAAGGAATACTACGGGGGGGAAATTTGTTAGACATATAATCACGTAAACAAGGATAAACACGACAACCAAATGGATGAAAATTTTCATAATTCGGAGAAGAACCATATAGAAGCTCAAAGGGAGACTTTCCTCCAAGAAGTGGCGTTGGCAAACGGTTGATGATGTAGGTTGCAGTGCTAAAGGCGTCAACCCAAAAGCGAGGGGGAGTGTGAGAGTGGAAAAGCAGGGCCAAACTGGTTTCAGTCACATGACGGTGTTTTCTTTTTGCGTAACCGTTTTGGGTGGGAGTATATGGACAGGAAATTTGATGAATGCCAAAAGTATGAAGATGAGTTTTAAAGCAATTGCTAATAAATTCTGCACTACCGTCACTTTGAAATATTTTTATACTAGCAGAATGTTGATTTTCCATAAATTTTTGAAATTGGATAAAAGTATTATAAAAGTCAGATTTGAATTTTAATGGATAAAGCCAAGTGAAACGAGAATAATCATCAATAGATAAAACATAGTAGGCAAAACCCAAATTTGATTTTACGGGTGAAGACCCCATATATCACAATGAATAAGATCTAAAACATTGATCGAACGTTCATTACGAGAATAAGGCAAACGATGATTTTTTGCAAGTTGGCATGTATCACAATGTAGGAGATGGTAATAAAGAAGTAAGATGAAGCTGTCCTTTTTTATTTAAAAAGGAAATAACAGAATGGTTTACATGTCCAAGGCGAGTACCATAATTCATATGAAGCATGAAGAGATTTATTTTTAAGGACAGAAATAAAAGCGGAATGTCCACGCTCTAGCACATATAAGCCTCCATTGTTTACGGTTGCCACCACGTCCCGTTTGACGATTTGAACAGTGAAAAAATCATTGGTAAATAACGGAAAATCATGTGTTAATTTACTAATGGACAAAAGATTTTTTGTGAGGTGAGGGACAACTAAAACGTCTAACAGATGAAGATTTGGGGAAGGAGAAATTTGACAGTGTGGGTAATGGGTAGAGACGCACCATTTTCGAAAATCACACAATCCTTTCGTATAGTTAGTGGATTGGCCCAAAGTGAGAAAGCTGAAGTCATATGGGTCAAAGCTCCTGTGTCCAAGAACCAGTTGGAAGCGTCACTTCCAGACACAGAGCATGAAGCAGTGAAGGCTTGGCAAGTTGTGCTGATTGGTTATGTTGATGCCGATCATAGCGTTACCTACACCGATCAGCATAGTGGCCTTCCAAACGGCAGATTTGACATCGTGGCGGATGACCACCTTGAGTCGATTAGGCATGGCGATTTCCATGGCTACGTCTGAAGCCAGAGCGGCCACCCCCGCATTAAGAAGATCCTCGGTGAGCAGTGAATGTTGCAACTGAAGGTGCCAGAGTCTCAAGAGATTTTTGAAAGAGTTCAAAACTCTCAGTCTTGGATACAAGATCCGGGAAACAAGGTAGAGGCATTTGTGCCATCTGAGAAACTGGAGAAATCGGGTCTGAGACCATGAAGAAACCAGTGAACTTTGTCAGTTTCATCAACAGGGCGACCAATGGCATGAAGTTGATCGCAAACGGCCTTGAAAGAATGGACATAGGCAGTGACTGGACGAGTGCCGCGCTTCATCAATTGGAGGTCATCTTTAAGGCGTATTTCTCGGCTTTGGAGCGGTGGCTGAAGGTATTTTCGAGAACGGTCCAGACCTCAAGGGATGTAGAGAGGCCGACGGCTTCAGCCATGGCTTCCTCTGTGAGAGAGGAGAGGAGAAGGCTTAGGAGATATTGATCGGCGGCTTTTCATGCCAAGTGTTTGGCATTTGGTGTTGAAGAGGTAGGAGGATCAAATGGAGGTAGCGGCTCAAGGGTACCATCCACATGATCCAGTAGATCTTGGCTCTCAAGAAAAGAAGAAGTTGGCTCTTCCATAAGAGGTAGTTAGAGGAGGAGAGTTTGATTGTGACCATGTGAATCATGGTGTTGAAGGAAAGGAAGGTGGGAGAAGAATCAAAGACCATTTGGAGATCGTGGGATGTTAATCCTAATTATGCTCTAATACCATGAAAGTGTTTTTGAAATCACCACCCTATTTTTTGTGGTGAGAGCCTTTCATATATATATATATATATATGTTTACATATGGTATAAGAGAATAAATACACATAAATATTGATTACAAAATAAATAAAAGAATCAGCTATTCAAACTCCTATAAATGATTGGTCAAATGGTACATTTAATTGAGGGTCAAAAAATGCATTTATGGTACGCCTTAGATTAAGGTAGAGAATCCTCAACAAAACCAAACCTTAAATAACAGTTTGATTCGAATTATAAACTTTCAAAACCATTAAATGACAGTTTGGTTTAGTTAGGATTATGGATTAAATAAAAATTTTAATTAAAATAAGAACACTTATTCTATATTTTATAGTTATACAGATATTCAAATAATTAAATTACTTCATAAAGTTCAAATTGTTGGAATAATCAATGATATTTATATGCATAAATTCCAAGATTTCACGTGTAAGGAAAAAAAACTATTTACCAAAAATAGTCATGCATGAATAAAAGGGATTTGCTAAGAAAATACATAAATAATTAAGATATAAAAAAGTCATAACTAAATAAATAAAGTTCACATTTCATAGAGTTAAAAAACTTAACAAAAAAAAAAAAAACCACTAAATCACCAATGAAAAAATAAATTTCGAACTCAAATAATAATTAAAAAGACAAATATTAACAAAAATTCATCGAATAATAAATATATTAAAAACCATAAGAGTGTATGTGTGTGTATATAACATTTAATCAATAATTATAAGAAAAATTATGTCACAAGTAAAATAATAATATTATTATTTTATAAAACAGTTTGGTTTGGTTTACCCTTTGTAGAGGGTTATTTTGGTAATTGGGCTTTTAGCCCAATTTAATACCACGGTTCGGTCTTCTAAGCTAGTGATAAGGCTTAAAAGACAGAGTTCAATGAGGGATGTCATAGAGAGATTTGGCTTGGTAGGCTCGGAATATGGATCGTCGGATCTGTTCATTCTGCTCTAGGCCTAATTCAGTTTTCTCATGCACTAAAAGTAGACTCCAAAATATCTTCATGTGATGATTTGGGCTTTATTTGACTAAAATAAGTTTGAAGCCTTTTTATATTGAAAAATGTTGTTTGAAATAAATAATGGACTTCTTTTATATTGAAAAAAAATACCTTTAGGCTCTTTTCAAGCCTATTTACAAGCTTAGGCCTTTACTAAAGAAAAGAAGGTTTTAATCTCAGCCGTCGAATCTTTAGAAATAATTTAAAGGTTAGCATCAACTTCCAACATCTAAATATACAAGGCACTCTTCTCATTTGAGGAGATGTTTGCGTATTGCTAAAATTGAGAGCAGTGTGGAAACTCAATCGAAATTACACAAAAAAGAATCAAAGCTAATATTTTGCGAATAACGAGTCTAAGACGATCGAATTTATCTGGTTTGATCTTTTATCACAATCGCGCACTCGAGAAACTGGGTTTGCATATTCCTCCTTCCACGCCTTTCACTGTGACATCTCACACGTGTCATCAATTCAAAACTGCTTTTAGGTCAACCACCACGCTTGTTGCATGTGATCGATTGGCTAAAGAAGCCCCACCATACATTCTTAAAAATCAATTATAAATTTATAGATTGGTTCGAATTTAAAATATTTTTAGTTTCGGTTTGATACCCTTTACAGATTGACTTGGTTTGTTTTTTTTTTTTTTTTTTTCCCACCTTCATGCGCTGACTGGACTGTGGCCCTCGCCAGACGCAATGGAACCTTTTAAGTAATAATAAGACAACTCAGCGCGATCAAGCTACACAATCCTTTGAAAAAAAAGAAAGTAAAAGCAACGAAGAATGATTAAATTATAGGAATACAGCTGGCTGAGCTTGAAGCACGAATGTTATGCTTGCTTTATTTATAATTTTAATTTTGGGATAAAGAGATGTCGCGTCCCAAAAACAAAAAGAAAGAAAATTATAGAAATGAAAATCAATCCCATTATCCTATAATAAAACGAGGTTAGATTAAGATTATAATATATAAATAATAGAATAGAAAAATAATAACTATTATCCTATTTTTATAGTCAACCAAACATTCAAGTCATACCAAAATGTAAATAACATTGGATGAATCAATTTACATATGCTGTTTTCAATTTCTGTATGATAGCAGATTCCGGCTTTAAAAATAGATTTCAATGTGCAGGGTCTGCTCATTTATACTTTATTTAATATGTGTATCTGACAATTTAAGGTTAAATCAAATTTAGGATAAACCCAGCAATTATATCTGTCAACAAGTATTGTTGGATATACTAAGTAAATAAAAAAGGGGGAAACGAGGGAAAAAAATAAAGAAATAAAAGCTAAAAGAAAAGTCTTGAGGATCTTAGATATGGCTTTAATAAAGTACACGTGAAGGAAGCTCCAATTCAACGGAAATGCACTGAAATATATATATATATATATATATATATCGTTTCGTCATTTTATTTTTATCATTTTTAAATAAATATTTTCAAGAATCAATACAGATGAAAAATAAACATTTTTACTTTTAAACAAATCAAATATATCAGATACAGCCAAAATATAAATAAAATATGGATACAAATCGCATAAAAACAAAATATACAGATGAAAAAAAAAAATTGAATAAAATATACATACTTTTTTCAAGGTTCCATACAATAATATCATTCAAGGGTTTGCTCCAACAACACCACCTAACATATATATGGGTTTGTTAACTAATTATACCTAATCTATTAATAATTTGCGATACTTAACTCGTAATGCTGCACACGCTTTTCCGATAAACGAACTTGAAATTAAATGAAACATTATCTGCTAATCATTCATTTTGTTCTAGTATTAACTTTATAAGAGCTTTATTATAGGTTTAATATAGCCTAGAATTTAGTCTTAAAAGAAAACTTGATTAATGATTTATTGCTCATATTTATGAACTAGCACACGCTGCGCGCTAAAAAAATAATTAACTAAATTAAATAAATGAATCAATTTGCTATGTTAAAAATATATGTTTACATAAAATCATTTAATGTTGAAACCTCAAACACTATAATCATTAAAGATAACAAATATATATCTCTCTATTTAAAAAAAAAGTAATTAAATAAAAATCAATTGTGGATGAACAATCTCATCTAAAGTCGGGCTATAAACATAATTAAAAAGGAAAAAAAAAAAGGGATTTTGTTAAAAATTGAAACCGACTTCTATAATAATGGAACCATCTTAAACGTGGAAGGTATAGGCAGTTAAATTGTGTTAAGAAGAAGTTTGGTTTCATGAATGTGGATGAAATAATGAAAATATCTTCTAGAGGATTTAAGGACAGCTTTGAATAAAAATATAAAAGTCATGTGTCATGTCTAGTTATGCGATGTGTTGGGATGGATGTTGGCAATAGTGGACACTTTTTTTTTTTGCCCTTACGGTAGTGAACAATTAAATTGGAAATATAATTTACAAAACAGGCTCAAATTAGTGATCAAAAGAAAAGATTAGTAAAAAAGTAAAGAATTTAATAAGAAGATAATAAATAAAGTAATGATTCTAGGTTTTTTCTTGTTATCTTTTAATTTGTCTCCCCAACAATGATGCCAAAATCTTGACATTGATATGCTAACCCAATTCAAATAGTTTCAAAATAAAAGCAGACAAGTATGCAGTTTAACTCTGGTGAGACCAAGTCAAATCCACAAAGTGACAAAATATTATGAGTTTCACTATTAAGTTTGACACTAATCTAACAATTTTTTGCCATCCTATCTTTAGGATTACAACTCCGTTTAGTCATGCTGACATATTCAAACATATGATGTCTCAATCTATATGCATTAAATCAAACTTTAAATCTCTCTGTGTACAAATAAATGTTTAACAGCAATTAAGCATGCATGATTATATTCAAGAAAACAATAATTTCATTGAAAACAAGCCAAAACTTTTGTCACATAGTTTTCTAGAGTTCATCAATATCTTGATATACAATTTTACTCCTCCATAAGACTAGTCAAGAGAGCACAACAAAAAGTAAAACAAAAGAAATCCATAATCTAAATCTTGAAAACAATTCTTATTTTTTTCTTTTCTTTCTTCTATTCTTCTTGAATCCTCTAATTGCTCTCTATCTCTCAATGAATGTGTAATATTTGAATAAATGTTTTATAATGAAGGGAAAAAATGTCGTTTGGTATAAAATAAGAGGGTATTATGGTTCGCCCTAATATACAATTTAATGTTTTATCATATAACAAAGACGTGACGAAATATTGAAAGTTGCAGCTCAAAAGCCGGCAAAAGGCTGCCAGCCTTTCTGCGGGCATTGGACCTTTAGCCCGCCAACTTATAGTCGGCCTACATGTATAAAAATTTTATCCGAGAGTTTTCACACCTAAGCCGCCAATCTTTCCTACACGGAAATTGAATGGGTTTTTCATGTTTTCTATATAATCTATGCATCTCTCTTCTCCATAACTCATTCCTAAGCTTAGAAACCTATCAAAACTATCTCTGTTTATGATCTTAATATCATAGGAGATCAAAGATTAAGATGAAGGTGAGTTGATAATCTTTTTTTCCTTAAGTTTTGTAGGAGATAATCTTTTCCTGAAGTTTTCTTTTTGGTTTCGAAGGGTGAATTAGAGAGAAACCCTGAGTCTTGTTGGTGAGTTGAATTCTACAATCAAAGGAGATCAAGATTTCAAAATTCTAGATATGTATGAATTCTTCTATATTTGTGATGGTGCAAAAGAGATATTTTCTTAATATGTTTGGATTGAATTGAAGGGAGACGTAGTTTGGAGAAACTCTAATCTTTTGAAGATATTGTGATTACAATCAAAGGTATGTATGAATTTAGGAATTATAACTATTTTGAGCTTAGGGTTTTGATGATGGTGGAAATTATGGATGTTTTTATGGAAACATATTTTTGACGGAGGTTTGTTTATGATAAGGTGATTTTGGGTTTCTGTTCCTAAAATTGATTCAGGTACGACTTTATCTTACTTGTTGTTTGTGCTTGTAGGTTTAGAAATTATAAATTGGCCTAACATTATCAAGCCTCAAAAATTTTGTTTGCTGAATGTCTATGACTGGGTCTAGTGGATTGGGATGACCATTGCTGTTAGGATAACACCCTAATGATCTATGTGTGAGGTTGTCCCGAGTGGACTCATGCATAGAAAATTCGGTAGTTTATAAGTGATACGATTACGATACTCCAGGTGTGTGATGTTTCCAACACCAATATATGTATAAATTATCAATTTTCAATATTGTTTGTTTTTACAAAATCACGAGTACTTTGGGTTTAGGACAAACTGCAAATAGTTTTGAATTGTGCTGCTTGACTAGCTAATTAAAGATAATAACTTGTGTTTGTTACATGTTAAAATGCATGTGAATTTGTATGTTGTCTACTCATGTGCATGTATTTGTGGTATGGCGTGCTGGAACCTTTGTGCTCATTCCTTTATCTTTTTCAAGAACAAGTGAATATCTAGGAGTTTTTTATCTATCAGGATATGACATTTATGTGGATTATGGGATACGATAGTGGACCTGACTTTCCTGCTAAATCTTAGATATACTAGATTTAAGGAAACTTGAGTTGAAGATTATCAATTTTAGTTAGTTTAATGAATTCTAAAAATTCATGCGGTTTTCCTTTTTTATGTTTTGAGTTTACTTTAAGTTGGCTTTATTTTATGCCAACTAGGTTTTTTTTGAATTTTTTTTAAATATTTTAAACAGGTACCCCTTTTATATGGGATTTGATGTTATTTAATGTTGTGGGTTAGTATTGTAATAGTCCTTGGCATGTCCATATTTAGTAACGATACATGGTGGGTTGTAATGTCAGCTTAGGGTGTTACAAATGAATGACTTTTGTGAATATGTATGTATGTCTTCTCTCTTTTCAAGCACATATATGTATGCATTCACATATATGGAAACTAAGGCAAACATGGTCAATTCTAAGAAGTGCATGGCCAAAGAGCACAGGTCATGTAGTTAATCATTTTCCTCTTGAGTTAGTTCAAGTCAATGAACCTCTTTTTGGAGAGCAAGAATGAATTACACAGACGTGTAAGCAAATCGTGCTTCTCTTTTAACTTCAATTTCAATGCAAGGTTACATGCTTAGGTTTCTTCTTGAGGCTCATATTTCTTTCATGCTTCCAATAATCTTCAATATAACTTTGAAATATATGAAACTTGAATAAATTATCCAAATCAACCCTAGAAATGAAAATATGACTTAATTAAGTATCAAAATGTAATAAAACACCCCTTAAAACAATAAAATATAATATCAGAATATACCTATAAAATAGATATAAATAAACTTTATTAGTTACAAGGTTATCAACATACGATACATGCTAATTAGTCTACTATTGCATCATGTGCCGTTGACAATTCCTTTCTTACAAAGGTCACAAGCACATGATTCCCTCTATTTGACTCAACCCTTTGCCTATTATCCTTATGTGGCAACTTTAGTTGTTGTGTTTGCTACACAAGTGCCTCATTTTGATTCACAGGTGTTGATGAGTGAAGCTTGGGTTAATGTCATGTGCAAATGCTAAAGCATCAAAGCCTAATGATACTTAGGAGACCACTAATTTACTAAAGGAAAGGAAAGTAATAGGAACAAGTTGGTCTATAAAGTTAAATATAGACTAGATGTTGCTATTGAAAAGTATAAAGTTTATTCAGTAGGTAAGGGTTATACTCATATTAAAGGAATTAACTAATATGATATTTTTCCTCATATTGCAAAGTTGAGAACTATTTGGATTTCGTTGGCTATTACTACAACTTATGGTAGGCTCTTGCATCAAATTGATGTCAATAATGTCATCTTACATAAGCATATTGATGTAGAAATCTACATGTTTCCTACAAAAGGTTATAAGAAGGCTAAACCTAATCAAGTGTGCCAATTATGATATTCTCTATATGGGCTTAAGCAAGCATATAGGTAATGGAATCTTGAGATTTTTATATTTTTTACTTGAACAGGGTTTTATGCAGCCAAAGAGAGATTATACACTCTTTACTCACTATGCTGGTGATTATTTCTATATTGTTTTACTTTATGTGGATGACATGCTTTAGAGGGTTAATAAGAAGCCTAATTTGAAGCTTAAGGAGAATTACATGTTAGTGATTTAATTAGATTTTTTGCATGGGTCTAGAAATTTATGGGTTGTCATAAGTGTTTTAGTTAATTAACACAAATTTATTCTAAACCAGCTTAATTGGTGTGAACTTAATAGCTACTTAACTAGTTTATATGCGTTTTTTCTTTTGGAATTAAGCTTAATGATTGTATAAGTTGATTGTTTGATGATTCAATTCTTGTCATCGGTATGTTGAAAGATTACTATACCTTACACTCCTATCTAAATATCTGTTTTTCAATATATAGTCTTGTCAATTTGTTACTAATCAGACATGGGTTTCTCATCTTTAGGTGTTGTTTCCTATGTTAGGATATCCAAAAAGTACTTTTTTTACTCAATCTTTTATATTCTTCATCTAATTTAGTCAACTTGCATTTACATTCATATTTAGGTTAGGGTTCTTATCCAATTAGTGGTAGGTCTTTGATGGGTATATTGTATCTTTTTGAGAAACGTTATTGTTTTAGGAAAAACAAGCATTCAATGAATAGTTTCAACTTCACAGGTTGAGATTGAGTATCGTAGCATGGCTACAATAACTAAAGAATTACATTGGAGTTTCTTACATATTTCAAGATCTTGGAATTTTTGTCTCTTCTAATCTCTTTATGTTGAGATAACAAGCCTACTAAAAAAAATTGCCACCAATCTTTATCTTAACAATCGTACCTAGCATGGTAATAATCATATTCATTTCACAAGAGATCAAATAAGTATTAGATTTCTTAAGAATTTTGATACAACATGAAAGCATAAATGATAGAAATCAACTCATTAGATGATTTTTAAAACATAGTTAATTGCTAAACAAGCAATTTCTAAGAGAATCTCTCTCAACAAGGTTTCAAAATGTATAAAAAATTAGTTATGTCTGCAAAGCCCTAAAACTATATTTATAATCTTAACAAAAAGAAAGAAATTAACACAACAACTAAAAACAATGTTGGGAAACAACACTACCAGCCTTGGGCTTGAAGGCCGGCAGTGTATGTGGTATGCTAGTGGCTTTGGGCCAGCCTTGAAGTTTGCTCTGCATTAACTTTGCATATTTCTTCATGTCTTTAACTTGTTGATTTACTCACCAAATCCATTGATGAAGCACATATATGTTTTATTTGTTCTAATTAAGTTGAGCTTATGAGAAGTTCCAACTAAAGAGAGAGGGAGGGGAAAGATGGGAATTATGTTGTATTATAATTGTTAATATGTGTTGGTTAGATTTTTTTTAGCTGGTTACATGAGTAAAGTTAATTAGATAGCCTTCTATATATGGCTCTAGTCATTGAAAATAGAGTTGGCTTTTATTATTATATTGCCATATAGAAACAAGGTAATGTGTTGGGCTGAGCTACATTGGAAGATATCAACATATTAAGTTAAATTCAAATAACACATTAGTATTTTGCATGGTTAAAAAATGAATTAATATTTCACAAACTAGGCTAAATAGGAGTCAATATTTTAGACGGTTAGGAAAACGGATCCACATTAGGTAAAAATAGTGCAAATAAAGTATCTTTTCTTCATGTCTATTTGTCACCCACTTAAAACATCGATTCTCTCTTTTTAAAAAAAAAATCAATTAAAATATTGATTTCACATTTGACCTATTTTGTGAAGCGTTTAGTTCCATGTTTTAACTACTTAAAATATTGATATTATATTTAAATTTATCCTTAAATGTTGGTATTGATAGCTTCTAGAGTAATTTTTTCTTATAAAAATGAATATTTCTCCATTGAGCATGAAGTCATATAGCTTTCTTCATCAATTATGAAATTCCACAATAGAAATGTGACCATTTAAGTATTATGACATCTTAAAGCAATGCGACAATTTAAGTATACAAATTTCTCGCTCGGTTTTATTACTAAATGGTTAAACTCAATCCGGTATAAGTTTAAAAACACTAACTTTGTGTATTTAATTTTTTTGTTACCTAAAATTTAAAATTAATAAGTGCTCTACCCAATTGAGATTTTGCATTTTAAATTTCATATTTAATTCAACTTTACTTGTCAAATTATTGTTTAAAAAGTTTAAGTAAAAGGTAAGATAATAAATTAACAAGGTGAAGATCATTTGTATAGGACATTTAGCCAATTGAAGGAAGAAAATATAACCAAAATTTAGACTACCATTTGGATATGATCCTAGTTCAATCTTAGGGAATTGAAAATTTTATGTCGGGCAAGCCAAACAAAGTTATATGTTAACCATTTAACAAATATTGTTATTAATGGTCTTATTCAAATAAAAAAATAAAAAAAAATCAACAGCAGCTGCCTGGAAAGTCATAATATATATTGTACATTATCATGATGTTTCGAGAAATTATATAAAAACAGGTAACGAGAATAAAACAAAAGAACAGATAAGCCTAATTCGGCTAATTTTAATGCCTCGAGGTGTGATTTATAACTTGTATTATACACACAAAAAACATGATAATGTTTGTCGTATCTCCGCCATTTTCGTACTACCAGTTAATAAATCATACCTTGGATGGCCATCTCGTGTTTACCAAGGGAAACTTCTGTTTATTAATCATAATTATACTTAGATAATGGGTGCCTGCGAAATTACGCTAGACGTGATTTCCAACGTCTTTTCTGTCCTTTTTTTTTTTTTTGAATTTTCTTTTTCGTAGAATAGACAGCTTTCTTCATGTTTAACAAAATTTCAATTTAATAGATACATAATAGAAATTTTATAATATTTACGAGGTAAAAAAATAAAATAAGTATTATTGAACTAAAATTTATTTATATTATAAAAAGATGATAATTATAGATGTGATATTTTTAAAATAGTATTATTTATGATAAAAATTAAAAATAAATCATTAAATAATAATTCACGTATATAGGAAGATATGATTCATTATTAATTGTGATTCTCATTATGTAAATATTGTAATATATAGTAGCTTTACATGTATTGAGGTAGAAGGAATAGCTATCCTTTCAAATGAAGGGGTTGTCCATGCAAACCTACCAGATTGATTACGTAAGAAATTTTTTTTTTTTTTTATAGTTTAAGCAAAATTTTCAGATTTATTCTATCTTTAAGTATTTTATATTGCTTCTGGTTTATGGATTATCAATGATGAGATTGGAAGAAATCCTCCACTTTTGAAATTTCCAATTTAGTTAGCTTCAATTGCATTGAGAATTTTGAGATCTTATACAATTGCGAGATTTATTGTAGAATAATTTTTTGGGAGGGTAAAATACTGTAGAATGATTAATAGTTTTTTTAGGTTTATAGTTATATTTTGTTATTTTCTCTCCGTAAATAATTGAGTTCGATTTAAAATTGAAGTTGATGAAATATATAATTTTTAATTATTGGGTTCATTAGGATAATCAAGTTATTATAATAAGTATCTACCGATTTTTTATATAATTGTCCTTTTTCTGCGTGTATTTTAAAGGAAAAGGTTTGTAAGATATATTTGAGATGAATATGCCTTTAGGTAGAAAGAATACAAAAAAATTAACCAACTCATTTGTAAAAATTAAAAAGGGCAAGTTTTGCGTTTGGTAAAAGACAACTAAAGTATTAATGTATGTATCTGAATGTAAAAGTTATGTATATATTAAGACAACATGTGTAATTGAACTAAACTATAAGCTACCAAGTCAAGGGATATTTCTTTTCTTTTATTAACAATATTGTTTACCTTCGTCAAATATATTTTTTTTCTAAATCATTGACCTCATCATTATAATTAATGGTGGATAATATGACTAATCAAACCGAACCAATTAGTAAATAAAATCATACCAAACTAAAAATATGATATTTAAAAGCAATTTGATTTTAAAAAATTCTATAATTTAAATTAATCTATAAATTTATAATTGACTTAAGGAGTAAACATTTATAAAATCGAACATAATCCATTTTAGGAAAATACAACAATATTTTACTTATAGTAATAATATCTTTTTGCTAAGTGTTGCTAGTCAAGGTTACGTGATAACCCAGATAAGTACCTACAAAGTCAGCCTCTTTGATATCTATCATATTGCATATATTGTTTCTTATATCGTGGGAAGCATTTTTTTGAGAATATTATTTACTTTCTATTTAGACTACTGCCCAATCCACTAATAGTCTCCCATATAATTTCATTTTTAAGATAAACTAAGTTAAATAACATATTTTCACGATCAATTTTCGGTTAAGAAAGATTTTCCTATGTGATAAATAAAATATATATTTAGATAAAATTCTTGTTTACCATATCATCGAAAATGTGATGTACAAACGAATTTTTTTTCCCCTCCAAGACATAAAGGAGAATATAATATATATATATATATATATATATTGGAAAAAAAAAATGCGAACAGCAAAATTATAAGAAATGAAAAATGTACGACATTCCAACAACCACTTCATAAGATGCACGTTCACGTTCTCTCCTTATATTAGGGGCTCCCATGTGATTACCGTACAAGGATTGCTTGTCTTTTCTGTGGCCAAGTATATATTTTTTTTCACTCACTACACGTGTGTCCCATTTATTTTTCCATTAATTAATAAGGAAATCAATTACGTATAAAAGCAACGAAAACGCCAAGAAGCTTCCAACGTCATCAGCCGGATAATTGCACCTAAACTCCCTAAAATTCCTAGAACTAACTACCTAATTAGTGCACATCCAGTTTATCTCCATTCGAAAACGTATATGCTTTGTGTGTCTCCTCAAATTACGCATAATGTTTCATACTTAAACCCTAATATAATATTTATTTTACTTATTTACTTTCCCAATTCCATAAAATAAAAGAAAAGTACAGTAAACATAAGGAGAACTAGTGACAAATTCTTCTTATTTAATATTGGTTCATTATATACATAAAATATTTTTGGTGGTCTTTTATTTTTTATGCACAAATAATGCACTGAAATAGTTTTTTTGGATGATTATACATATGTCTTCTTCCACATGTATTTTGACTATAATATCATTATACAACCATTATCTCACCACATCATTATAATTATTACTTTGTGTTGGACCATGTCCACCATCAATGCATCCCCACCACAACATTATTAATTATGGTAATAGTAATATGTTTTAAATAGCTTTGGTAATTATAAGATGGCAATTTCTTGAGAGCTAGTGGAAGCACATTATTAATTATGTAGTTTAAATTTTACTAATAGTGCTAAAGTGATAATAGTAGTGGTCATTGCAATAGTAGTAACGAGATGGTAATGAGGTGGTGATAGTGTGCAAGTATTGATGGTGTGCTAGAAATATTGGTGGTGATGGTTTAAGGTAGCATCATGGTGGTTTTGTGCTATGATGGTTTGAGTAGTATTACACATTGGTAGGAAGGTGTCGGCTATATCATATATATGGTTGGACCTAATGGTAGCGGTGTTACAGTAAGTAATGGCGATGATGGTTTGCTATGGATAAGCTTGTGGTGATATTGGTGAGATAATGATGGGAAAGAAGAATTGGAGGTTTTGATTGTGTGAATTTATTTTATGATGTTTAAGATTTTTATAACACCAAAATGGAATGGGCAATCCTAAACTTTGTTTAGGATTGTAGTAGGTTATCTCATATTATGCTTATTTGTAAATTAAGAGTGTGTTTGGTTAATTGGTTTGGCATTAGTTTGACACATGTTTCATGTCTATTTTAAGTAGACTATTTGTTAAAATATATACAAATAAAAAAAAAACAAACATTTTTACTCATAAACAGATCTTACCAATCAGATATAGATAAAAAAATAGACCATTTTAACATACCCTAAGTAATGTACTATAATTATTTTTTTTTTTCTAAAACCTAATTATAAGTAGAGTAGAAGTTCATGAGAACTAAAAATGCTTTTTTTTTATATAAATTGTTTACATTACATCTCAATTTAAATATATATATATATATATATATTATTACATGGAAAAGATGAATGTTACTTTTTTTTTTAACAAGAAAAAATTGACTTTATTTGGATCTAAATACTGAATGACCGGTTTAGAATACTCACCATAAATGGATACCAATGAGATAAATATCATAAAATTTAACTGTTTAGAATGATCGTGATCATCTTTAACTTTTCCAAAATACTAAAGCTACTAGAGTAGCTTTCAACATTTATGATGATTTCATCATGATCACTCAATTAATTAAAATGCACTTTACATTTGTTTGTTATTCTTCTTTTAATATTTCTTACTAAGAGCATTTCAAATGTTGTACTACATTTAGAAATAAATATAACCTTCTGCAAATTGTTTCATAACAAGATAACATTATCATTTTATAACCAGTAAGATCTTTCACTTATATTGTATCTTGCCAAAATTTGTCTATAAAGTATGTAATTATAAAAATTTAAATCCCAATGATTGTTGGGACACGTGATGAATTTAAGAAACAATGGGTACTTTCTTAAAAAGAAATAAGAGAAAATCTTTATTAAACGTTTAACATTGGAGGCCTATACACAATTGTATAGATAAGGAGACTAAAATACATAAAAAACACAAGCAATATTATTCTGAAGTCAATAAACCTACTTAAAGATGTTAATACATTACTATGAGAACAAAACTTGTTGATTTTGTATCATAAATTTGCATGAATTTATATTTAAATAATGAATAGGGAAGAAATGAGCAAACGGAGAATCTTAAGCATGATTCAATGGAGGTACAATAGAATAAAGATGTTGCAGTCGATTGCCTATAAGATGTATCGTAACCAAGCTAGTTATGGTAGATTTCCATGAGGCATGGCTGCGTGAGCTAATTCAATGATCAAGTTGTCCTATATAAGGCAACTTCTTATCTTGTCTTTTATATTTTATGCATAAATGATGCATTCAAATAATTGTTTCGATGATTATACCTATGTCTTCAATATTTACTTTGACTATAATTTGATTATACCACCATTATCTCACCACATCACCATAAATATGTCATTGTCATTGCACCATGTCCACCATGAATGTATCCCCACAACCACTTTATTAGTTATGATGGTATTAGTATGTTATTAGAAGTTGTAGTGATCATAATACGGTAATTTCATTAAGATTTGGTTAAAAAAACATTTTTAGTTATGCAATTTTAGTTTTTATAATATTGCTAAAGTAATAATGGTGACAATGGTTGCAATAATAGTGGTTAGATGGTGGTGTGTGTAATGGATGGTATGTTAGAATTACAATGGTGGTTTATGTTATGATGGTCTAAGTAGTGCAACACATTGCATTGGATGATGGTATCTATGTTGTAGATATGGTCAAACATGATGGTAGTGGTGTTGGTACATGTAACGGTGATGATATGATGGCACTATGGATAAGGTTGCAGTGATATTGCTGAGATAACAATGGGAAAGAAGATTTAGGGTTTTGATTAGGTAAATTTATTTTGTAATGTTCGCGATTTTTACACCACCAAATGCAATTTTTCTTAGGTATGTAGGAGGTTTCTTGTATATCACAAATTAAGTTATATAAAGTATGTCTTGTTTAATCCAAAATGTTTTTATAAGTAGAGTAGAAGTTCATGAGAGTTAAAAATAACATTTTTTATAAGTTGGTCACGTAAGATTTCAATTTTTTAAAAAAAAAAGGAAAAAAAAAAACATTTTCGTTATGTGGAAAAAATAGATGCTAATTTTTTTCTGAGAAAAAAATGTCTTTATTTGGATCTAAATATTGAATGCACCATTTTAAAATACTTGTTGTAAAGGATGCAGAGGGGATAAATTATTATATAATGTAACCATGCTTGGACTAATCATAATCAACTTGAACTTTTCCGAAATGCTAAAGTTAATAGGATTAGTATTCAACACTTACAATGATTTCATCATGATCACTCAATTCTTCAAATGAATTATACTTTTGTTTGTTATTCTTTTAATATTTCTCACTAAGAGCATGCATTTAAAACTAAATATAACCTTTTGCAATTTTTTTCATAACAAGATAACATTATCATTTTATAACCATTAGGACCTCTTAGTTATATTTTATTTGCCTAAAACTTGTTGATAAAATATGTAATTAAAATCATTTAAATCCCAATGAGTATTGAGACATATGATGAATTTAAGAGACAATGGGTACATTTTGATGGAAAAAATGAAAATAATCTTTATTAAATATTTAACATAGGATATATGTATAATTATGTAGTTAAGGATAGTGAAGCAAATCTTAAATATGACAAATTTAATTCAAAGTTAATAAATCATTTGCAAAGATGTTAAAGCATCTATAATAAGAACAAAACTTCTTGACTTTGTTTCATAAATTTGCATAAGATTTATTTTTAAGACAATAGATAGGGGAAGAAATGAGCAAAGGTAAATCTAAAGCATGATTCAATGGAGTGACAATGGAATAAAGATGTCATGATCGACTAACTAAATGAGCTATTGTTCACTAGGCTAGTTACGGTGGATTTCCATGAGGTATGATTAGGTGGGCTCATTCAATGATCAATTACCTAAGGTTGTTATGTACAGGGTAACTTTCTATCTTTCTATTTTTTCTTTAATGTCCAAGTTGTTTCCTGTTATTTGTATTAAGCTTCTTGTAATTGTATTATATACACCATCATTGTATTGAGTTGATTAAGTGAGATAAAGAAAATCTTAAGAACTAGAACATAGGATAATTTTCACTAATTGTAAAGAAATTAGATATCTTTTTGTTGTTTACACTGAAAGTGTTTTTTCAATCTTGCCCATGGTGTTCTTCTTCCCCTATACATTTACGGTTTCCTTGTAAATTGTATGTGTTATAGCTCTCTTCCTTTACTTTTTATTTCTTTTGTTTGCATGTGCTTTGATACAAAATATAACATTAGAATGTGATTTTGTTATATCCATTGATTTGCACTAGATTTAGGTTTTAGCCCAATTCTCGTGCACTAAGCCCATGCCTTTTCACTCGCTCTTTACAATCATCTAAGATAAAATTGGTTAATAAGTTAAGGCAAAGATATAGCTTTACGTAGCATGCCACAAAATTAAAATCATTTCCTTTTGAAATACACTACTTATATTTATAATAATCCCCCATATATTTAATAAGGACAATGATAAAGAGATCAAAATGTTGGATTTCCTCATATGAGTATAATGCCTCAAATCTTTTGTCTATACTACTATGAGCTAGATCTAGAAAAATGAGAGCTAACTTACAACATAAATGGTGAAGCTTAATGCTTCTATGGACTATGAATTTTTGCTACAAGTTAAAATGCTCATTAATCACACTATACTCCAAAAATTCCCCTTATTCATTGATCATAAAGCCATTACATTCTATTAAGTGTATATTATACAATATAATACCTTCTAAAATGGGTATGGAATTTTATTAAGAACTTTACTCAACCTTTCATTTTTTACACCGTAGCACTATACATACCATAAGAGGGGCATTATATAATAGTGCTACAGAAATTGACTAATGATTTGTTATTACCCATATGAACTATTTTATGGAATCTCTAATCACATAGGTTAGGTTCCATCATTGTTGATACATCAACTTAGCTATAGTCCCATACCCCTCAATGTTTCACTTATTTGCTTTTTCCCCAAAGGTTTAGTTAGAGGATTGGCCAAATTTACTTCTAAATTCACATAATCTATGGAAATAATTTCATTTTTTAGCGGCCACTTCACAATACCATGTCTTAGTCGAGTATGTCAATTATTTCCGTTAAAGGTCTTATTTTTGGCAATGGATATTGCCTCTTGACAATCATAATGGATAGCACTGATGATGTAGGTTTTAAATCTAATGAAATATTTTCTAAGAAGGTTTATTAACCACTTAGCCTCATTACCAGCCAATTCTTAAGCAATAAACTCTAAGTCTATAGTAAATTTAGCTATGGTAGTTTACTTGGCTAATTTCCATGAAATTGCACCACCACCAAGGGTGAATACATAACTACTAACTGGATTTTGTCACATTTGAATTAGGAATCCAATTGGCACCACTATATCCTTTTGATATAGCAAAAAATGCACCATATAAAGTACTGTAGTTCAAGGTATCTCTTAAATATTTGATTGGTCTGACTAATGAAGCCCAATAATCACGACTAGGATTATGCATATACCTACTCAATTTACACAAAGAGTATGCTATATCAGGTCTTAAAAAATTCATTAAATGCGTTGAATATCATATCATATATGCATACTCATATTGAGCAATGGAATTTTCTCTATTTTTCTTTAATTGAGTGCTAGCATGGTAAAGGGGTACTTACTAGAGTGACAACAAAGTGTCTAGACTTCTTAAAAAGTATCTTAACATAATGTTCTTATGATAGCATAATACCATCATCTTTCCTTATGATTTTAACACCCAAAATTAAAATTGCTTCACTAATCACTTTCATATCAAATTTAGAAGTAAGAAACGAATTTGTTTTATACACTATATTAAGACTAGCACCAAAAACACGCAAATCATCCACATATAAGCATATAATCACACAATCATCACAAACAAGTTTTGTATAAACATATTTATCAACTTCAACTAAAGAGAATCTATCTTTTAACAAAACTTAATCAAATTTCTTATGCCATTTTTTTGAAACTTGATTTGAACCATATAAAGATTTAAGAAGTTTGTAAACTTTAATTTCTTGACTAGGAACAACATATCCTTTAGGCTGTACCTTAAAAAATTCTTTTTCAAAAGCTATTTTGACATCCATTTAATAAAAGGTTAATGTCATGAATGATATCTAAACTTTGATAAAATTTTCAATCAAGTACTTTATTTGAAATTGATTAATTTAATACTTGAAATAACTTTTCATGCACGCTAATAGCTCCTCAATCAATTTCTTTCAAGTAGTATATTGATTGATTTCAAAGTTTTTTAAGTAATAAATTCATCAATATTAAAGTTTGAGAATTAAATTGATTAATTTCAAATTTTAAGTACCTAATTGCATATTTTATCAAAGTTCATATATCATTCGTGACATTATCCCTTTGATAAATAAAAAGTTTATAAATTGAAGTCAAAGCAGTCAAAACTAGAATAGAAGCAATTTTGCTTACTAGGGAAAAAGCACTAAAATTGTCAACATTTCACTTTTGAGTAAAATTGTTAGCAATAAGTCTAGCTTTAAACTTATCAATCGAACCATCAAGATTTAATTTCTTTTTAAAACTCTAGTTATAACCAATAGGTTTAGCTATGAGGTAAATAAACCAATATTAAAGTTTTATTTTGTAAATGAATCAATTTAAAATAGAATCAATTTCAACTTTAAAGACTTCTTTCCAAAAAGGTGCATCAAAAGAAGACATTGCATCTAAATAATTTAAAGGATCATTTTCAACAAGATAGGTGTAATATCATTTCAAAAGAAATTTCTTTCCTTGATTTTTTACTTCTTCTTGAACCCTCATTTTCTATAACATTTAAAGGAAAAATATGTTTAAAGAATTCGACATTTTTTTTTATCTCAATAATGGTGTTGCAATCCAACACATCACTTTTCAAAACAAGAAATTGATATGTAGCACTGTGTTCAACATATCCAATGACCATGCAATGAGAAGTTATCGAACCTATTTTCCTTTTCTTAGTATCAGAAAGCATAACTTTATCAAGACACCTTACAGTTTCAAATATTTTAAGTTAGGAAAATAATCTTTCCAATGTTCATAAGGTGTTGATACAGATAAAATTTGTGTCAAAATTATATAATGGATTCCTTGGATGAATATAAAATATAGAAATATAGGACTTTTGATGCTTTATGATTTTTATGGATTTTTAATAATCAAACGTAATAAAATAGATGATATGAATGATCTATCTTCTTGGATATGATGCAACAAGAGAAGAATCAAGCTAGTTATTTCACTCAATTAATATGATGCACAACCAATAGAAACAACAAAGATTAATCTCTAGAAAAACTTAATAAGGTTTAGGAAAAAATTATAGGAAATCTAACAAATGCAATTGATCACAATCCATGTCAAAAGATATCAAAATAATATAGGATAACTAACTACCATCATAACCCCAATGACCCTTATATACTCCAATAAGTTAGGTAAGGGCAATAACGAAACATAACAGTAAAAAAATAAAGAAAAAAAAGGAAACTCAAAAAATAAGCTTTAGAAATAGAACATGAAGGCACATTGCTCTATACGATCATGCGTTAGGAGGGGTCCTACATTAGTCAAACAATCAGACTCTAAAATTAGCGGTTGCATGGCGCTGGCAACGGCCTAGCTAGGCATAGCTATACTACATGTGGCATCCTCCGTTGCGACTTCTTTTCTCCTTTTCTCTATCAATGACATTCATGTGGTCTTGCATATGGGCATGTCTTCAAGCACTAGCTTAGGCAGGGCATGTTTGAGCCATGTAAGCCTCTATAGGTTCATTTTCTTGCACGATTTCAACCACTATATTGAGCACAGGTGTGAGCTTCAATATTGATGAGTTTTTCTTCGAGTCTTGCATTTCCTCCGTACTTAAACACACAAACTCATGACTAATAGCAAAGTACTTTAGATAGCCTTGCAAATACTTCATCTCATCTTCATTTAGCTTATTAATAATGATTTGTTGAGCTAAATTCATCAATCTGCTAGCTCTAGATCAAGATATCGGTCCAATTGAACCATGACCTTTATCATTTCCCTTAGACTCATGAAGATTTGCCCTAAAATCTTTGATAGTGTACTAGCTTAGATTAAAGTCAAACTTGCGAAATTCAAAACTAGTCAAGTAATAATTACTAACCAAGTTTAGTTCATGAATAACCTGCAATACTTAATCCACAAATCCTCTATAAAATAATAACTTCCAAAGCATTTCAACATCGACTCTAACCACTCAATACCATGGTCTACACCCATGATCAAAGACCTCCCCAATAATTCATACTACTCATCATGAACTCGATCAATTCAAGTTTCACGAACATGATGATAGGTATTCAATAAACACACCTCATGAGGTCTCAATAGCAATTGTTTCAAAACCTTGCCATCTTGAAGTAAGCCAACATCACCAAAAACTGACATAATACACAATTGCAGTGGCTCACAAAAATCTAACCTCTTAAAATTTTTACGTAATTTCAATCTTCTAAATACTTTAACCTTGCTTATACCAATACCAATTGTAAGCAAAATACCATACCAACACAAATAACCATCAATGTAGTCCCAATAATTATCAAGAAATGTCTTATAAGGTCTTACAGGCATGATAGAACAACGATATCCATGTAATTCCAACAATGGATCTTGATAACACAATTTGAAGGATAAAACATTGACATGCAAATACCTAAATTGCTTAGTAGTCTTTGGTGTAAATAGATATAGCTCCAAGTTAGGAGCACAAAGATCAAGAGGCAACTCCAGCATCCTCTATAACACTATCTCATTTTTTGTTCAAGTCGTTAGTAACAACTTTAGTGGGAATACATTAATACATGACTTAAAGAGATAATTCACCAATGTCTTATCTAGCACTGTGTAATGAGTAGAGTCAAATCCACACTTTACAAACATCTCTACAATACAACTCATTACATTATCCCATAAGCAAGTCTTCCACTAACATAAACTCTCCTCTTTGATGATACATAACACATAATGAGAATGTAGAAAATCAATTTCCCAACATGGCCACAGATTTACATGATGAGGTATTCCATCAATCACCTCAATCTAGAAACATGAAATTTTCTTCAAATGACTAATAGTAGAATGCGAACATAGCATCCCCAATTATGCATTGTATCATCCCAACACCACTTATAAGTCTACCATACCTGTGATATCCATTCAGTAAAACATTGACATAGTAATCATTTAAAGAAAAAAAGGACCAAACCAATAGAAATAGAAGAATTCATTGTTAGACCACCCCCCACTTCAAAGCGATGAACAAGAGAAATGGCACAGTCCATCAATTATCGACTACTACAACTACTTCCACATGTCAACTTAGCAGCCAATAGTTTGAACACTATAATATTCTCCCTAATAGTACCATGTACGAATAATATATGCTTCTAATATAAATATCTATCCAACTAACATAAGAGAACCCAACAACGTTGGCTTGGAACCATGAAAACAAGAAAAAACATAAATATCCAGTGATGTAACAACACCCTTTCCTCTAATAGCCAATTCAAAAATAAGCCACACATATAATACTATCCGCACTACTATGCTACAGTAAGACCAAATACTCCCCAATATATATAATCATTATTAAGATTCAAAAGGACTTCAACAATTAATTTATATGACTTCATAGGTAAAATATGACCAATATCTTCAATACATGCCCCAACTTCATTAATGGATTAATGGATAAATTACACTGAAAAGTAATGACATTTGTGGGTAAGTTCATTTGAGGTCACAATATTTCAAGTGGTTAAAATAAAGTCACAACATTTAGGGAGTGAATTCATTTTAGGTCACAATATTTCGAGTAGTCAAAAAGAAGTTGCAACATTTAATGAAGTGGGTCAATTGAGGTCACCATTGACATGTGCCATAACGTGCTAGATCTTCTAAGTTTTAATTTCAAATATTTCTCATATTGACATGTGTCAATAGTGACCTTAATTAATCTATTTCTCTAAATGTTGTGACCTCTTTTAACCTCTAGAAACATTGTGACCTCGAATGAATTTACCCTCAAACGATGTGATCTTCTAGTATAATTTACCCATGGTTAATACATAACCTAAAGAAGGATGGGACAAGGATATGGTAATACTTATGGTTATAAGTGGCTCCTGAAGAACGGACGTGGATCCAATTCAGGTACACAGATATCAAAAGGCAACACTAATTAAAGGGTGCATGGTACAACTCTTGTAACATCTTTTGCTCCACACTGCCCTTTGTACCTTCAACCAACATCACAATCTACATACACCTATGATACATGATCGTCCTCATAAGCCTTTTCATAAGATCCTTTGTAATAACATCAAGATACTCATTCAATGTTCACTCTAATATAATAATTTTGCCACCACAACCCTGCAAGTAGTTAATTTTTTGACAATAATATACCCTAATCAATAATTAGAGCATAGAAGGTTTCAATAATTTGGTCACCAAAATTCCCAATCTAAATAATCTTCTAGAGACCCATGCCATCAAACAGGAATTATCCCAATTTGACTAGTAATTCAATTTTTGTGTCAATCCACAATGATATTTGCTAGTTATGACTTATACTCAAATTTAATCACCATCACTCAATAATGGTAACCTTAGCCTTCAATCACACAACTCATATCTTAGGTGACAATCACCCCACACAATAATCACACCTCAACAATATGCAATAACAAAAATAGCAATACAAGATCCCCTTTTTTTTTCTTCCCTAAGCAATTCAATATAAACAATAACTTGTTTCTCAAAAAATCCAATACAATCTCTGTCAAAACCACTCCTACAGTAATTTCCATAAGACATGAGAATTGGATCTTACTAATTTATCACGTGTCGATCCAATAAAAAATTAACCATTTAATTCATCGTGTGGCAAACCAAAGCTCTAGTAATTGATTGATAGAAGGTTAAATAAAAATTTTTAGTTCTTGAATGCATAACCAAGAATGGTGAATTGATTGTGACTAAAAATTAAACCTTTTAGAATTTAAATAATGATTTAACCTCTTGATTCTACTTTATCTAATGGAGTAAACAATTAAAATAACCAATAAAGTGAATGTGGAAATTAATGAGAGTACGTAGAAAGAAGAAAAAGTAGATGTATTAATTTATAGAAGTTCCACCTTGTGCATTAATCCTATCTTCTAGCTCTATCGCTAGCGATGCGCTCATCTTCATCGGTCTTTGTTCCTCTATATCAAATTAATAACTTTGAGATTCACAATCAAACCAACTTTTTGCAAAATCTCAATATTGAGTCTTCTTAGCTACCTATTAGCTAATCACTCAACTACAATGAAGAGCTTTTAACCTCACTTACAACAATCATCCTAGTAAAAACAGGATAAGGATAATTTTGTTTCCTCTGGAATATAATATCAAAGTAATTTAGAAATATAAATTTGAGAGATTATTTAAAGATGATTCCTTCAAAATTCAATGCATTAAGTATTGATTATTGAGTATATTTAATCCAGTCTAAAACTTCCTCTTTTATTTTCCTTGTTGCAATGTCCAAATTGTGGTTGAGTAAATCTCTCTTTCAACGATTTTTTTTTCTAATATTGTAAGATACTAGAATATGAGAATTTGAACTTCATAGAAGCTCAAACTATTTTCTTTAATATGTTATTATTATCACATAATCCTTGGAGTTGTAATCTACCAATATTTTGAATTTAAGAGCCATCATCTTCATGATGATAAATCTAGATAACAAAAAGAAAAAAAAAATACTGCATAAAAATAAAGTTGTAGCCCGTAAAGATAAGGCTATAAAGCAAAAAATAAATTTCAAATGATACGACTGAAAAAAAATCCCTTGATTTGTTAAGATCTAAGTTTTAAATGCTTATTCATATCTTTCTTTAGGTATACTAGATCTTCTTGCCCATATTGTCTTTGAATCTTTAACAAAACATTTTAGAAAAACATCTTTTCAAATGTGCAACGCATCGAAAACCCTACCAAATATATTTGATAAGTGAAGCTGGGTCATCAAAAATATTAAAAATCTAACTTAAAATTTATTTCACAAAGTTTTATAAGGTCTCTTTGTAACTTTGTGCATATCTTCTACTTTACCTTATGTATGGGTTTGATAACGTTTGTCTTATTTATAGACCTTCTGCTATACCTTCTAAAAAGCCTAGTTTTTCTTACTTGGAATGCTATTTCGTATCATTGAACCTTCTTATTTACCATCTAAGAAAACTTCATCAACTCATATAATGTGTTGCATTACTTCTGAATTACTTTTTGACTGAGTTTGCACATATCCAATAACATAATAAAAACCTTAATAGTTTTCCTTTTGGTCGATCTACTTATCTAATATACTTGTTATGGATCATCAGAATTAACTTCTGGTGAAGTTGGTTTGCTTGAAATATTTACTATGGATCTTCTAATTTATTTGTTGACAATTCATTTCTTACCAATAAACTTCTTTAAAATGTTTATTAACTTACTCAAAACATTTCTTTTCATATTTAATAACATATATATAATCAAAATAAGATCTTGTAATCTCTTCTCATTAAAAAATGTTAGGAACATTTAATCCTTTTAGTTATCATCAAAACTGCATTATGAAATTATTTCATTTAATTTTATATTCCTTTTCATATTTGATAACATGTATTTAATCAAAATAATGTTAGTTACCTTTAATCCTTTTAGTTATTATCAAAACTACATTATGAAAGAACTTAACATTCTCTTCCTTTTTGATGATGACAAATCACATTTCTTAAAAAAAATTATTTTATTTTATTTTAACATGAATATAATACATAAGATATTTCATAATTATATAATTTATCCCCTTGTTTTGCAATATATATTTTTTATTAATTCATATTCTAGTGCACATGTTTTGAAGAAAAAAAAAAAACTATTCAGACAAATACATATTTTAAACAACTTATGGTTCGTTATTTGATATTCCACTTGCATAAAGTTGTTTTTTGATATCTTTAAGCACTATATTTATCACCCTTTTTTTGTTAATAACTCCCCTTAAAAATGCTATATAAAAAATTAAAATAAAACATAATAAATGAGATGAAAAATGCATTTTTGTTATAGCTAAAAGACTTCGTAACAAGCTAACATGGATTAACGACCATATAGAGTAGAATATGCTATGCATCATATTGTAAAATCTAGAGTAGTTTCAATAGATTACAACATAAATTGTTAAGTAGTTAGTCATTGTAACTACTGTAAAGTGTAAGAGTATAACATATAAATAATAAAGAGAAAAAAAAAGGGTACACTTCGTTATCACCATCAAAGAATTGCACTTGCATAGGAGTTTAGCCAGCTTGAAATAAGGAAAATACCTATGAGGAAAGAGAGAAGCGTTAATACACATCTGAGTTGTTGAATCAAAAGTAGAGTTAAGGTTTCATAGAGACTTATCTCTAAAAGAAGTGTCGAGAGAGGCCAAGGAGAAATAGTAGTGTTGAGTAAGAGCTTTTATAGTATGGTTAAAACAGTAAATATGGATAAGGCCGAAGGATATTGGGTATTCTTAAAATTTTGGTGCTCTCCTCATTGAGTTGATGGCAATGGAGCCAGTAACAAGATCAGAGCAATCTACTCAAGAATTATTTTTTAGCAATTCAATAATCTTTAGGAATAATCAATGCAGGGATTCATAAGTTGGAATTGAATAAGAATCTGCCCCAATCATCAAATTCTAGTGTTCTAAACAATTTAGATTCATCATTTTTGTGTTCTTGTGGTGCATCTAAAAACTTTCTCATGGGAATTAAACTTAAAATTCCTTAGTTTTCGAGCAGGGATGTTCTTAGATGGATTTCAAGGTAGAATAGTTTTTCACATTCCATAACATCTAAGAAGAATAACTGAGTGCATCTTTTGCATTAGACAAGGATGCATTGCCTTGGTACAAGTGGATGTACCTAAACAAACAACTGGGTTCTTGGTAAAAGTTTGTTAATGCCTTGCAAGCTAGATTGGTCCTTCAACTTATGAGGTTTTTTAAGGAACCTTATCTAAATTGGTGCAAACATCAACTATAGCTAATTATAGGTCCCAGTATGAAAGTTTATCCAAAACCCTCTTTCCCTGCAATATAGACGGAAATACAATTTTTATGGCCATAATCATTACTTGATGTAATTTGGCTTGCGAGAATGTATGAGGATAAGATCAATGATCAATACAATACATATAAACCATTTTTTGTATTGACTTCATCCAATACTAAACATTTTGCTTTACAATTTACAAAACCACACACTTCTTCTTGTACACATACCTAAACACAATCCTAAACACAACCCTAAACATATATTCAACCATTAAACAAGCCTTAAACCAAAAACTAACTAAACCCCCAACCAAAACACAATCTTCATTACCTCTTAACATTTATCACTAGAAGAAATGCAAGTCAGATGTGAAAAAGGACTTATATTTTAATTATGACGAAAAAATTCAGTAAAAGTCACAAGTGTAAAGTAAAATTCTTGATGCTATTAGGAAATGAGGATGAAATTGTTGAAGAATGTTGTGAGGAAGATGAATCATCACTCGTAGATGACTACATGATTGATTCAGGGGCAATCAACTATCATGCATTATTAAGTGATGTGAATCCTAGAACTTTATGACTCAATGTTACAATTTCTACTAAATCATTATTTGTTTTAGTAGACTCATGCAGCACGCATAATTTTGTGCAAATTTATGATTGGTAAGGTTCAAAAGTTGCAATGTAAAGGCCAATGTAATAACATGAAGATTAATAATATATATATAGGCTTTGACATTTTAGCCACATTTTTCCTATTACCAATTCAAGGTGCAATGTTAGTTCTATGTGTGCAATGGTTAAGGGATTTAATGCTAGTCACAAGTGATTATAATCAATTGACCATGACTTTTATGCACCAAGGACGCTCTATTACATTGTTAGGTGAATAGTATAACATGATAAGGCAAATAACTCACCATTGGTTGAAGAGAATGGTGCAAGTAGATTCTATAGCTACTAATTCCAGTTAGTGGCTTAGAAATGTGAGAACAATTTAAAGGGTAACATTAGCTATCTAGCATTAGATGTTATTTGGGCATATTCCCTCAATTATTTGATACATCTTCATCCTTGCCACCATTAAGGGTGTCCAACATCGAATTAACCTACAAAATGGAGTAGCACTAGTGAATGTAAAGCTGTACAAGTATCCATATTTTCAAAAAAGTGAGATTGAAAGGCAAATTAAAGATATGTTGGAGCAGGTACGATACAAAACATGAATGGTCGTTTTTCTTTACTAGTATTACTTTTAAAAAGAAAGATAGGACTGGTGATTTTGTATTGAATATAAGGCACTAAAGCAAAGTGACTATGAAAGATGAATACCTTATTCCCATAATTGGTGAGTTATTATATGAATTGAAACATGCTACTATATTTTCAAAGTTAGACTTAAGTGCTAGATACCATCAAATTTGGATGCATGAATCACACATTCACAAAATAGCTTTTCGAACTCATGAGGATCACTATGAATTTTTAGTGATGCCTTTTGGTTTGAGTAATTTCCAAAGCATGATGGATAATATTTTCAAATCATACTTACGTAAATTTGTCATTGTATTTTCTGATGGCATTGAAGTATATAGTACGAATTTGGAATTACATGTAACACATTATTTAACTCAAGTGCTTCAAATATTAGCTGATAACACTTTCTACTTAAAGAAGTTTAGATGTGCTTTTGGGAAGAATATCATTAATTATTTAGGACATGTGGTGTCAAATGGTGGGGTTCAACTTGAACCATAAAAAGGTAAAATCTATGAAGCAATGGCTTGTCCCTACTTCTATAAAGCAACTTAGAGGGTTCTTGGGGTTTTCGGGGTATTACTGACAATTTATTATAGGGTATCCATCTATTGTAGCACCACACTGATATATTGAAAAAATCGATTTTCATGGATTGAACAGGCCAGTCAAGCTTTTAGAGATTGAAACAAGCTTTTATTTTAACCTCTATATTATCATTGCTAGACTTTTCTAAGCAATTCGTGGTAGAAACTGATGTGTCAAGGTCAAGTATTAGTGCTATTCTTTTACAAGATGAACTTCCCATTTCATATTTTAGTAAAAAGTTAATGCCCCATGGGATGAAAGCATCTGCACATATAGGGAGTTGTATGCCATGGTTGAGGCTGTGAAACAGTGAAGACAATACTTATTGGGAACTCATTTTATAATTAGAATAACCATCGTAGTTTGCAAGAATCGATGACACTATAAATTGAGACTCGTGAACAACAATATTACTTAGTTAAATTATTGGGCTATGATTATACCATAGTGTATAAAGCTAGCCAAGACAATCAAGTAATTGATACCTCATCAAGGCAGCATAAGGAGCACATGATGGCTATATCTTTAACTCATTGTGATTTGACTCAGAAATTACAACATAAGTATTCTTCTCTTGCTGAATTTCGACAGTGTATTTTTTAATTTAAGCAATGATAGATCACTATGTGGAGATTATATTGGCACAACATGCTATTATTTTCTTTCCATTGCCTATTCCTTGTGCCTAATTCAAAGCTTATTCCACTTATACTTAAGGAGTTGCATGAGTCACCCATGGCAGGTCATTTTGAATTCCTTAAGACAGTTAAGAGGGTGTATGCTTGGTTTGTTTTGAAGAGTATACATAAGATGATTGCTAACTATGTAGCCTGTGTAATATTTGTTAGCCAATGAAGTTTTCTATGAAGTTGCCATAGGGCTTATTAGTATCACTTCCAATACCATCGATATTTAGGATAATATCTCCATAGATTTCATTACATGTTTGCCTAAATCACATGGATATTTTATCATTTTAGCAATGGTAGATAGGTTATATAAATATTGTCATTTATACCCTTTACTCATTTTAATGCAACTAAGGTGGCTGAACTTTTTATGAGCATGATGGTTAGATTACACGGATTTCTAAAGATGATTGTATCAGATAGAGACTCTATATTCATGAGTCATTTCGGAAGGAATTATTTTAGTTGAGTCGGACTAAGCTTCATTATAGCAGTGCTTATCACCCTTAATTTGATGGTCAGATTGTGGTTTTGAATAGAGTAATACAACAATATCTTCACTATTTTGTCATGGAGACTAAAGGATTGGGTGAGATTTTTACCATGGGATGAATTTATCTATAACATTCAATCCATGAGGGAGGAAAATTTACTCCTTTTAGAATAGGTTATAGAAGAGAGCATCTACTATTCCTTCTATTCTAGAGGAATTAGTTCATTGGAGGCAACAGATACTGATCTTTTACTATAGATGAAGTACTAGTTATTCTTAAGGAGAATCTTTTGAAGGCTCAGTCTTGTATGAAGTCTTATGTGGATCAGAATAGATCTGGCGTTTCTTTTAGCCTAGGTGACTTAGTGTATGTTGTTTGAAATTTTTGTTGAAACTAAGTAACACATAAGGAATGTAGATTATGCACTAATTATTGTCTTTCCAAGAATTTAATTCCTAATTATGCAAAACAATAAATAAACAACAATTAAAGTACAATATATAAAGAGTGAGGCTTAGAGAAGATTGCACCGAGATTTAACATGGAGTTCAGTTCTCTCTTAGTCTCTACGGTCCATAAACAATTCATCACTCAAGGAGGACCTTACACACTTTCATTCAATTCAACAACTAATAATCCAAGAGGAGCTATACCTCAACAACCACTAACACAACAACATACTTGAGTTGTACCTTTACAATAAGCTCTCAAGCACACTAGGCATAACTTAAGATTCTACTAAATCACTCAAAAACTTAAGTGTAGGCCTTATAAGAAATAGTAAACCTAACAACTAGAACTACACTTGCTATCCTCATTTACATAGAACAGCATGAAATACAAATCAACCTTTGAAATAATGTTTATAAGGATTAAATTGCAATTAATGAGCTCATTCGATCCCTTTACTACCCAAACATTGTATTTGTAAGCCTTCAAAAAGTCTAGAGGTTGCCTTAAAACTCCCTAAAACAGTCGTGTATTAAATGTGTAATGGCCACTTGAAAAATTACAACAAGGTCCAGACCTTTTCGTAATAGTCTAAATCTTTTGGTCATCTTGGAACAAGTTGAGCTTTTGATCATCAAAGGTTCAACCTTTTCAAAATAGTTCAAACTTTTAGGTCATCTTAACCTTTTTTCTTCAAATGGTATGGATTGTTGTGTAATGGTCTGGGCCTCTGGAGAACTTCTTTCTTGAGGTGTCAAAAAGGCGTGGACCTTTGCGAAACAATTCGGACCTATTGTGCAATATTACACTTGCTATAAAGGAAAAGACATACAATTTGGACCTCTGCAACATGGTCCAGACTTCTTGTACACATACTTGTTTTTCCATTTTACTTGGTCTTTTCAACTTGCTTTCTTTTCATTATTCCTTTGTAAGATGATTATATTGTTCAAAAAACGCATTTGATTACATAAATTTAGTTTTACAACGATTTATAGTTTTGCTCATCAATACTATATATGGTCCTTTTTTAAGTTCAACAACCTTCTAAGCATATAACACTAGTACATGGATATTATACAAAGTTAGCTAAGTGGTTTTATGGTCCTTTTCATGTGGTGAAGCCTATTGGACATAAAACTTATGAGTTAGAGTTGCCACCTAAAGCTAAGATCCACAACGTATTTCATGTTTTTGTTATGAAGTTGGTTAAGGGATTTGAGCTACTTTGTTTGGAATTACCCATAGAAATTTATTAGAGTCATCCAGTGATACAGCCAGTGGATGTAGTTGTGTCACGATAGATTGTAAGGAATCAAAACCCTATTTCTGAAATTTTGGTTCAATGGAGCAGGCTACCTATGAGATGCATCATGGGAGGATTTGGACAATTCTTGTTAACTTTATCCTCAATTCAATCTTGAGGACAATGTTGTTTTTCGGAGGGAGAGCTAACTATTACAATTAAAAGACTTTGTAACAAGCCAACATGGTGAAAGATTATAATGAGTAGAATATGCTATGCATCATATTGTAAAATCTAGAGTTGTTTCAACAGATTACAGCAAAAATTGTTAAGTAATAAGTCATTATAACTACTATAAAGTGTAAAAGTACAACATATAATTATTAAACAAGAAAAGAAGGTGGCTACACTTCATTATCACCTTCAAAGAATTGCATTTGCAATTTTAGGAGTTTAACCAGCTTAAAATAGGCAAACACCTACAAGGAAAGAAAGGAGTGTTAGTACACATCTGGGTAGTAGAGTCAAAAGTAGAGTTAAGGTTTCACAAAGACTTATCTTTAGAAGAAGTGTCGAGAGAGGCAAAGAAAGAACAGTAGTGTTGACTGAAAATTTATATGGTAAGGTTAAAGAGTAGACGTGGATTGGGTCGAAGGATATTGGGTTTATTCTTAACAATTTTATCCAGTAGAAAGGTTTTTCACTAAAGAACCTTGATAAAACAAAAGTAATACAAGACAAAGAAAACAAATAGATACACCATGACTTTGAGTGGATAAAAAAAATTTGAACAGTTTGAACAAGATGGAAATAGAACTGAAATTTAGTTCCCAGATCTTTTTGTTTAGGATTGCTGCTGAAGTGGAGAAGAAGTTGATGGAGAAGTTTTGCGTGGATCTACATCAATTGCGTACTCTCTAAGTTCAAATAGTTTAGAAAAGTGGTCTTGAATAATAGCTAGATTTCATAGAGTAGGTCCTGAATAACTTTACAAATACCTTTCTCCTTGTTCTCAAGACCTTGAATCCACATATTTGCTAATTACTCAACCTTTTTCAACAATTGTACCATGTTGTCAAAATCAATAGCATTGTCATCCAAGTCCTTCATGACGTGTGCCCTATTTCTTCCACTCTAGCATCTTAATTTTGAACTTTATGAATAATTTTATTAAAATTTTAAATGACATACTTATTCATCTTAGAATACATAAATTTAGAAAAGTTCTCATTTTTTTTTTCTCTTGAACATCAATAAAAGTCTTGAGTTCATCTTTTAACAACTCTCTTAATACTTACGTAACTTTTTTCTCCTTACTTCTTTCAAAATATCTTTTAATTCTTACTTGTTGATAGATGAAACTTGCATTTAAAGTTTAGAAGGTTCAAGAGAACTTTTGTTTTCTTCTTCATCCTTACATCCTTAGAGGCTTCTCTTTTTCTCTTGATTGTTCTATAGGTTGGCAAACATATATAAGAAAGGAATATTTTTAAGTTGATTTATTGTGATACCTTAATTTAAAAATATTTACTAGTGAATTTCAAATATAATATCATAATATTATATATTGATAATCTAAATTATTTTAATTATTAATTTATAAATTTAAAAAATTAAAGAGAATTAAATTTTATTATAATAATCCATTAATATATATCAAATCAAGATGCAATTTGACTGGGTCATTGAAAATCGACAAAAATCTACAAACCTAACAAACACATGACTTTATGCTTATCATTAGTACTAGTCTTGTAGAGGTTGGAGAGTAGTCTAGGCTGGACTTCGATGAATAATAGGTCTGCAAAACATAACATGACCAGTGGCACGGTAGGGTTGGGTTCGACGTGATTACTTCAATGCCTTAGTCAACAAGCATATTGATTTAAAAATTCAATGGTTGTGGGAAAGAGAAAGTATAGGTGATATAACCATTCTTGTATGCTGGAGGGGGATACTTTAATTAGAAGATTCTCCATACCTAAGAGCATCATGGGATCATGGACGAGTGGATAATTGGTAGTGGTAGCCCACCAATCCATGTTCACATGTGCTGAGTTAACCAAGGAGAGAATGTCAAGAGGCATCGGACTGAGTAACAATTAAATGTCACAAGAGTCAGTCGATGCTCTGAGCCATGGCATCATAGTGAGGCTTCAGGTTACTATTGATCTGAACTGAACATTAGCCCATTGGGACCTAAGCAACTAATAGGCCGAACTTAGCTTTGGAGGCCCATGGTCTATATTAGGCTGTTAACAACACTCATAATAAAAAATGAGATAGTAAAAATAATCTATTCGAACATCAATTTTCTAATCAAACTAACTTGAACTCAATATTCTCCTTTTCAATGTCATAATGAATAGTAATTGAAAAAAAAAAAAAAGAAAACTAGATAAAAATATGTCCTTTTAATTTAATACCAGTAGGCCCTGCACCCTTAATATGAATGCTAAAAGAAGATAACTAATTGAATAAATTAAATTATCTAATTTATTTTTCTATAAATATATATTTTTATAAAATTGCCTTTATATTGTGGATCTTTTTTTCTATCCTTATTGAGACCAATCTCTTTAGCTTAACTACCTTATATAAAATATTCTTTATTTTATAAATACGAATGACACATTGCTTTAATGCATAGATCATATTTCATGTCATTCCACTAGTAACTTTTTGGAGAGACAATTGCAAAGTGATAGAAAATTAAGTAATTAACTATTCACTTTTTTGAATTTTTGATGATCACGAAAACGGGGGTTCGTATTACATCAAGTCGCCCTTATGCGACTTGTAGGGCTGATGGAAGAATGACCGTCGGATGGAGTGAAAAAAATAAGGTCCATCAGATGGAGTAATAAAAATTCACCTACCATAAAGCACCAAGGACTTACTACAAAAGATTTAGTACTTGTGAAAAGAACTATAACTTGCTTTACACCTACCACGAAACATCTAATACTTGCAAAAAGATATACCACTTACTGCAAGCACTTACCATCAAGCACCTATCATGTTTGAAAAAAACCTATCATAAAGCACTTAACACGTCTGAATGAACCTACCACAAAGAATCTAATACTTGGACACACCTATCTCAAAGTATCTAGCACTTATGGTAGGTTCATACATTTGTGTTAGGTTGCTAGGATTTTGAATTTATGTTAAGTCATTTTTATTGATTACCCGATAGTTAGATCTTTGAATTTATGGAAGTCCATGTATTTGTAGTAAGTTGCTTAGTGTGCTGGGTTTTGAATTTGTGATAGATCCATACATTTGCGATATGTACTAAATATGTTAAGTCTTTGAATCTATAATAGGTCATCTTTTACTAAATTACCTAGTTACCACTTACCTACAAGGCACCGTACATGCTCCGCACGCGACTATAGCTAATAATTTTCGCCAAAACACGGTCCAGTTAGAACTTCCAATTGGTTATACTAGATTTTACTGGAGAAATGAATTAAAGATAATGTACGTACATCTTCTCTGGTAACCGTTCACATGCAATTTGTTCTATTATTATTAAATAATCGAGGGTTTAAATCTCTTAAACTTTGACACATGCTTTTAAATTTTTAAAAGATTATTATACCCTTGGTAAAACTAATTAAAGAAATCACTGTGATTGAAAGAAAAATAAAATACCAAAGGTTAGGGGAAAAAAGTGAACTCCCATCATCTAACCTTTAAAATATAAATACTCAATTTTGATAATTAGATATTAAATAGAGTGCAACCAATATAAAAAAAGTGTATCTACAACACAACAAGACTAAATTGTATTAAATTGGCATCATTAAATTCCAAATTTCTTACCATCTCTCTATCTTCTTTGAGAATTTCAAGCTGAAATAAAATTAGGATTGTAAATAAGATAAGCTACTACAAGATACTTTGATTTCTGCTCGCCTAAAGCTTTAACTCACAAGTAGCTTGGCTTTATTCAAGCTTGATTTGTAAAAAACTGAACTGGGTTTAAAATAAAACTTGTTAAGTTAAATAAGTCGAGTTCAAGCTCCTATTTATACTTATAAGCTAACTCGCTAATAGACTCATTAAGGCTCACAAGCAACCTCAAGTAGACTCGTGAGTTGTATACTACAAATTATAAATTAAATTTAAATTTAAATAGAAGACTATTTATATATACACACAAGTTGTATTTTATTCATTATTCATTATTTTATTTATTCATAACTTATTTATATTGTATATTTAATTTCTGAAATTAATATAAGTCAAGCTGCTCATGAGCTATTGAAATTTAGCTTGCTTTAAACTCGTCTCAACTCGAGTTCAATTTCTAAACAATCTAAGCTTATTAAGCTCAAAAGAAAGCTTGTCTATTTAAACGAGCAAAATTAGAATCTATATTTTAGGCTTAATAAAAAAATTAACTCAACTTGAATTCAATAATTATTTTTTTTTGGCCGAAGATTTCAATAATTGTTTAAATAAGTCATCCCAACTTTCAAAAGTTCAGCTCTGGTCATTTATAGCCCTATGATAAAATGTTATTGTCATCACATTTTGACTGTTGGCCTCCAAAACGTGCAACCTCTCTCTTTGTTGCGCAACTCCTACAATAAAGATGTTGTCTTAATTGAAATAATAAAAGACTGGTGGCTTTTTTACATGAATAAATAAAAGCTGTGTCAAACTCTTGAATTAATTTTTTGTTCGCTAAAATAATATAACGATGGTAAAAAATAGTGATTTTTTTCTTTTTTTTTTTGATTTTAAGAGTTATTTTTTGAAAAATTTTGTCATTATGATTGGCAGTTTCTCTAGTAAAAAAAAAATAAAAATTCTTTATTTATTTCATATTATATTAAATAGACATTCATTATTGTTGAATTTTTTTATAAATCAAATCAGGAAAATAATTATTCTGTAGTAATAGAGAGAGAGTGATAATTCTAATTCTATCAACCAATCACAACATTAGTATCTAATCAAATATTTTCAATTGCTTTTTTTCCCCCTTTCTTATATGGATTTTCCAATCATAAAATCATATGTGCTTTATTTCGTAGTTAACTAACCTAACAATATAAAAATTTTGTATCTTCCAATAAAAAAATATGCTTATTTGACAAAAGCAGATTCCAGACCAACCAACCCAGAATCCTCTCCAGTTACGGGATTGATTCAACATTAATCAGCTCTAGTGATAATATTTTTGTAAAAGTCAAAGCCATGATACACGCTATCTAAGAAAATATTGCTAGCAGCCTAACGCAAAGATGACATTGCCATTAGCCAATTATAACTAGGGCTGAGGAACTGAGGATTCTGGTTCGGTATCAATATTACTTAATTGTTGGATAGTTAATTTTACATCCTTATATAATAGAAAAATTATATCCAATTCCTCAAACTTTCAAAAACTATTGAAAAATTCAAGTCATTAGTTTTAACAAAACTTATCCCATCGATTATCCAACGGTTCACATTATACCAAACCGTAATTGAATTACTAAAATTATTAATATTTTAATTACTATATTTAATTTAACGATTAGATGATTGACTAACAGTGTTATCAAATGGGTCGTATAAACTCCAAAACTATTTACATCACTTACAAAATAAATTGAGTCATTTTGGTATCATCCTGGTATCGTCGACAGGGCGGTCCCAACTCTACTTGTTTCATCATTTCTAGATTATTTTAATATAATTCTATTATCGTTTTCAAATTGATGTTTGTCAACAAATTGATACTGATGAAGAATTGACAATTTTACTTGTAAACTGACTAAAGATAATCAATACTGAACCAATACCGATATGATACATATAAGTTACAAATGATGAGCTAATATAGATACAGATATAAACAAAAATCTGACAATCCAAATGGGGGTGACTGGTAAAGTGTGTGAAACATATGACATTTTATACATATCTAACCTGAGGAGGCTAAAATTTAAAATGGAACCTATCTTATAACATTTTTTACCCATTTTATATGGGTACATGATATATTATGAAACTCAAATTTTTGCATGTAACCTGTAAAATATTATTTTATTTTTAAATTTTAAATTTATAATAATATATATGGTTTCATTTAATTAGTAAAACATTATTTTCATATATTCACTACAAACAACTTGTGAAATAAAATTTTAAAAATAATTTCTTAATACAACAAGTTTTACGGTATGCATAATTTGTTTGTGTGATATAAATATATATATATATATTATAAGTAGTTTTAAAAAATTAAAAAACTTTTGATGTATTCCTGTAATTATTATTCTCAAAAGATAAATGAACACTTCTATATAATGTAGAAGTACAACGCTCAAAACCAAAGTTCTTCTAAAGTATAAATATAATATGATCTTCTAAAATAAGGTAGTACATGTTTTTATAAATAAAAATTTCTAGAATATGGTATACAAATGATAATATTGAACAAAAATCATCACATAATAAAAAAAATGGAGCATAGTTATTTGGTTTATTTATAACTTTTCTTTTTATAATTTTTAATAAGATAAGTATAAAGTACTATAGAATATGTATCTTTTATATACTAGAATACAAGTTTTAGGATTGATATATTGTATGATGACGGAGGATTTTGAAAGTTATACATATATTTTACTTTTTCAGTTTTAATTCTATCTAGAACTTATCCGATTGTATAGGTACATGCGGATATCTTATACAATATGGTTACTCACTCATCTCTAAACTATAGAGTCATGTATTAAAATCCAACAATGTAAATAACTAAACCTCAAAATACTATGAATCATCTCAAACATAAAAAACATCCTTCGAAAATCAATTAATGGTTGATTTCTAGGGTAGATGGATAGGAACTAGAAAGATTATTCCTTTAGAATTACTATTTTTATGAACAGTTCAAAATTTACATTCGATTTATTTTGTGTAAATTTTTAACGTGTTTTTACTCATTATAGGGATCCTGTACCTTTGAGTCCTTTCACATGTGCTGGAGCTTGCGCCATGAATAATTTTGTTCACAAATTGCCATATAATTTTTTAACTTAGGTGTGAGATGTTTGAATGTCCTATGTTCAAGAGTCATTATGAATTCATGCCATATTCTTTTCCTTTACCATCAATTATACGTTTCAGAAGATGGGAAATGGAGAGTTGTACCTATTTTTATGTCTATGATCAATCATAATGTAAGGGTTTTGGTAATTCAGGCCACATTTAAAAGAAACTATATCATTTTTTTTTTTACATTTTATGATATTTTAAAGAATTATTATTGTACTTTTGATAAAGCATCTTGAGATGGATGTTAAATCTGAAACTAAACTTCACATAAAAATTTAGTTTGATACCTAAACTCTAAAATAACTAGTTTAATATTCTATTAAACTTTTTATGACTATTTTTAAATATCTCCACTAATAAGTTGCATTTAACAATAGCAAGATGTAATTTCAACGTTAGTAAACAACGTTAACTAGGGCAGTGAAAATAACTAATAAAAAATATTGATTAGATATTAAATTAACAACTGAAAAATTTAAACTCGATTAAGTTTTCATAAAACGGTTAATGTTATAAATGGTACCTGAACTTTGATAAATATATAATTAGGTATAAACTTTAAAATCGATCAATTTAATATCTTAACTTTAAAATTGATCAATTTACTATTTGAAAAACTTTTAAAATGATTAATTTAATACCTAAAAGAACTTAATTAAAGTATTATTAGTGTACATAAAAAGTTATTTTATGTACTAAAATGATCAATTTCAAAATTCAGGTAGTAAATTGATCAATTTCAAAGTTCAGATATCTAATTATAAATTTTGATAAAATTCAGGTATCATTTATAATATTAACCCATTATAAAAAGTTCAGTAAACTTATTAGATTTTCCGAAGATTTTTTAGTTAATTTTAACTTGTCATTTATTCAATTCCAATCAAGAGAGGGTAACAATCACATTATGGTACAACTAGGGCTTCAAATGAGTCAAAAGTATAATGCTAATCTCCAATTCGAGTTCAACCCAAAATTTCAAATTTTGAGTTTAACTCAAATTTGGCTCAAAATAATAATATATAATCTCGTGTTTGACTCAATTAAGTTTGTTTAAATTAGATTTATTAAAATTTTACATTTTATACTTAACTTGAGTTTGTTAAGTTTGTTTAGGCTTGTAGGTTAATCGAGCATAACATAAAAAGTTGAAGCTTGGGTTAATAAATTATTAGAGTATTAGAATTTGATCTTGATATGATTGTTCTCAAATCAAATTCGAATAAATATCTAATCAATTTTAAGTAATTTATATATAAATTTAATTTATTTGCACGTCATGTGAACCCATTAGCTATATCGAAAATTACAAATGATAAAAGTAGGACTCATAATGACAATCATCCCCATTAAAATCAGCTAAAATATGTTGGTATCTTCCGCAGCCACACGAATTAGTCACGGTTAATTCTTTCTTTTACATTGCGGACAAAGAGCAGATTAGGAACAGAAATGTCCAGACAATTCAGTGTTTATCGATATTCAGGTAACACTAACAGAGTCCTTTACAAAAACTACAAAAAGACACCAAACTCCACCCAAGCAAGAACAATTGAGAGTATACAGTATACGCCCAGGAAAAAAAAAAGTAAAAATAGAAAAAAAAAATTAAAGCAGGAAAAGAAAACAAAAAAGTTAGAAGGAAAAGAACGACAGCAAAACTAGAAAAAAGCAAAGCATTCAGCATTCTCCTATATAAGCCAAAACCAAACTCTAACAAATGTCTCTCTCTTCTCTGTCTCTGTCTCTCTATCTCTCTCTATCTCTCTTCTTCCTGCGTTCCTAATCTGTTTCACTCGCAACAGCAACACAACAGAACATAAGACGAAAGCAAACACGACCAGGCAAATGGTACAGCATCCATCACCATTACCTCCACTACGACCCCCATCACCGGGCCACCTCAACCTTGAAATTGAAAGCCTCCGAGTCCTAGAAGTCCTTGGGAAAGGCGCTATGGGGACGGTCCTCCTTGTCCACGACACCGTAACGGACCCAATTGCCGACTCCCCATTTGCTCTTAAAGTTGTCGAGAAATCCTCCCCAAGCGCCAAACTCGACGCCGACCGACGCGCGCGCTGGGAGATGAACGTACTCTCTCTTCTAAAGAACCCGAAACCGCACCCTTTCCTTCCCCACCTAATCGGATCCTTCGAGTCCGACGACTTCCTCGGATGGGCCATTCCTTATTGCCCCGGTGGTGACCTTAACGTCCTTCGCTACCACCAAAGCGACCGCGTTTTTTCTCAAGCAGTTATACGGTTTTACATCGCAGAGATCGTGTGCGCGCTGGAGCATCTCCATAGTCATGGGATTGCTTACCGTGATTTAAAGCCGGAAAACATATTGATACAGCAGTCCGGTCACGTGACTCTCACGGACTTCGACCTATCAAGACAGTTTAAGAGAAAGAAGCAGACTAAAGACTTTTTCATAATTCCACACGATAACGAACCAGCAATGCCGGACAGGAAAGTCCCGCATAGGAAGAGCTTCTCCAGGTTTATCGACATGGTGAGCGAGACGAAGGGTCTGAATAAGGTGAAGTCATCTAGGGTGTCTCCGGTGAGTCGCCGGAAACCGAGCTTCTCCGACGGTGCCGAGAGGAGTAACTCTTTCGTCGGGACGGAAGAGTACGTCGCGCCGGAGATCGTACGTGGCGTAGGACACGAGTTCGCCGTCGACTGGTGGGCCCTGGGGGTTTTAACTTACGAGATGTTATACGGTACGACGCCGTTCCGTGGGAAGAACAGGAAAGAAACGTTTCGGAACGTGCTGTTTAAAACCCCTGAATTCGTTGGACAACGAACGGCTTTAACGGATTTGATCCAGCGGCTGTTAGCGAAGGATCCGACAAAGAGATTGGGGTACTACAACGGCGCTAGTGAGATAAAGGGACACGTGTTCTTTAAGGGGGTAAGGTGGGACCTACTCACGGAAGTTGTACGACCTCCGTTTATTCCATCCCGGGAGGAACCTTCCTATGACGATCAGTTAAGGGTAAAGCCAACGGGAGGAGCAGGTGGTGATGGTGGTCTTGGCATAAAAGAATACTTCCAGCGACTGAGGCAACCACCGTCGATTCCGCCTTCGCCGTGTCAGAGAAGTTTGTCACTGACGGAGTTCTAGCCACACACGTGTGAGGGTTGACACGTGTAAGACTAATTATTATAGATTTCTTTTTCTTTTTCTTTTTTTACCCCTTGTAATGCTATGTTCTCTCTCTTTCTTTCTGTACATAGAATAATTGTAGAACGTGATAAAGCTATAAAGTGGAAGAAAAAGGAATAGTTGGTCTCTAAATCTTTCCATGGAGTAATTACTCATTACAATTCAAACTCTCTTTTCTTCCTTTTTTAATTACTTTTTTACTCAGCATAATTATCGGTGGCGCGTTGGATACACGCTCCCCAAGTGGAGGTAATAATTTCTAAAATTACAAATGCTTTTTCTTTGTCTTTTTTTTTTTTTTTTTTTTTTGGCGCCCTTTCTTCTGTCTTTCTCTAACTTAGGTTGTAAGATAAATAGCGGTAGGGATTCTTGGCATACCAACTTTAAGGTACGATGTTTTGAAGGGAGTACAAGGAAAATATTACTTGAGACAGAAGCGTGTTTCATCGTCATGGACGAAGAAAATTAGAAGAGGAGAGCATTCGTGAATATTAGGTCTCGCTTTACGTGTTCAGTGACGCTGATGTAACTGATATATGCATAAAGATAGAAAAGGTATATTCCGATCAAAACTTAATATTTAATTTATAAACTGATAAAAAAATATAATTATTACTAATAAAAATTCGATAATTGACAAAAGATCATAAGAGTAAGATAGTAGATATAAGAATGTGAATAGTCTTAAAATATTAATAATGAGATTTAAATTATAAGATAGTAGAAAGAATACTTTTAAAAATATTTAGTTTTTGTTTTTTTAATACATAGTATATGTAAAAATATTAAAAGTTTTGTTGTTAATTACGTGTTCCGTTCCGTCACAACTCACATATCCAATCCTGTCCATTGCTCGGAGCTTTAAGTTTCGGCAACCCAGAATGTTGCTTCTATTGTAGTTTTGTAGCTGTCATAATATAACTTGCGGAGCATGAGATGAGATAAAGGTACGAGGACGCGTGCGCCTATAGCGAAAAATTGAAGACTAAGAATAAGGAAATAACGTCAAACCATATAGTATCGAGACAAAGAAAGAAGCTCGAAGCTCTTAGGCTCCACGTCATGAAGTATGTAATTTCTGGAGGAAAAAGAAATATGTAGTTATGTTGGTGGGGAGAAGAAAATACATTATATTTATATTTGAAAGAATGAAACATCTTATGGTGTTAGATATGGTGATTAGTTAGATGTCACGACTTTATCATATAAAATATTTTTCTAATGTGATCACTAAGCAAACAATATGCTAAATTTTTTTTTTTTTACTTCTTCCAACTAATATCATAGAGATATAATGAATATTACTAGATGTGTGGAAATTGACCAGTGGCGGTGGGTTGTTGTCTTATGGATCCATGATAGTAAGAATTATATATATATATATATATATATATAAATGAAATTAACAATACTAGATCCATAGATTTAGAATAGTAAAAGAAGGAGATGTTTAGAAATGAGGAGCAATTGCGCAGATAGTTTATTTATATGGAGATAATATAGCAGAAATAGAATATTTACTCTTGCAATAAATCCTATTACCTTATTTACTTGTAAAATGAAATGAAAATTTTTATTTTTAGTAATCTTTCTCTTTTCTCCGTAGAAAGAATAATAAAACTCACTTGTTAAATGGTTTTTTCATTCCCTTTCTAATCCCTCTCAAGTAAAAATAGAAAAATGAATAGCGTGATTGTTGATGGTCTAATATTGATCACGGGTCTTCCAAGGTTGGGTGGACTAGCTTATTAGGCTTAGGCCCAACTCATGACGACAGGGCACAAACCCTTACAAGAACAACTATCACTTAGGCTTGGAGTGCCAATTGACCATTATTGTATCCATATGGCACCTGATCCAATCTCACTCAACATGATCTCTTTACTCAAGCTCAGTACGAGTAATATGGCTTAGTAGGCTCATCTTACGTCCACTGTACCTATTGTTAATCCCTACTCACTCACAATCTCATGAACAGAAGAAACTTTATCAATTCAAGAGGATTTGCATTCAGGTGATGTTAGATTCTCTTAAAATAGGTTTTGATGATAACAAAAGAGTAAAAATGATAACTAATGAGTTCATTAAGTGTGTAGTATCAAATTGAAGAGAAAGAAGAAATATGATAAGAAGTATTCGGAATCCATAATATTTTCCAGAAGGTTACTTTAAGGATAAAGAATTTTTCCAGAAATCCAGAATCTTTCACAGAACCTTTCACTGCACTTTTGACAGCAGCTCTATATCACGTGATTTTCACTGTTCATCTTCTCTAACTTAATGCAAATCATTTCAGTTTGGTGCAAAAACGAATCTTGAAGACCTAGCTCCGAATAAATGAGTTTATTTGGATAATGTACTCATTTGTTCCATTTAAGTTGGTTTAATCTAAGGGGATTTAATGTTTTCATCAAAGTTTCTCTCTCATCAAAGTCTTCACCAATGCAAATCTTCATGAATAGTACCAAACTTTCTTTGAACAGCTGCTGCACGTTTTTCTCCTTCCAGACAAGTGAAATATCAGTATCTACAATGTTTCAAGATAAGGATAAGTCCATCACTTATCTATTTTTATGGGATTCATGTGTGAGTTCAAAAGAAGAAGAAAAAAAAAGGACGTTATCTACTTTTGATTTAGATAAAGAAGAAGAAGATCTTCAGATTATGATGAATCCGTTTCGGTTTTCAAATTTCAAATCAAGATAAATGTCACCACAATATCTGGAAGAAACATATCTCATCTTATATTCTACCCAATTGAAGAAACGGAATAATTCAAATTTGAAAAAGAGATAAAGAACAAAAGATTTTTTTAACCGAGATTTTTCGAAAGCTTATCCATCTTCCAAATAGCTTTTGGAACGAAAAGAAAGAATATATAATACAGAAGACAAAGAGAAAAAGAAAAAAATCGAAGAAAAAAAAGAGGGAGCTGATACTGTTCACGCACAAAAAAAGAAGAAGCTATTTTTTCTTACCCAGTATATACAGAAAAAAACCCAGAACAAAACCCAGAAGTTTCATTTTGCCTAGAATATTCATAATTATTTCTTACGGTTCAGCAAGCGAGCTGATCTCTTAGCTTTCATTCTTTAGCTCCGTGATTTAGATATTTTATCTTGTATAGAAGGAACTTGTTGTTGCCTTCTTTTTTGATAGTTAAGTTACAAGTTTAAACTCTGTAGATCGGTTATGGCTAGAGGGTAGCTGTGAGAATCGAGTAAAGAGAATTGTACAAGCTTGTAATTTGTTTTAGTTGGATATAGTGAAACAAAACCCGTAGGATAACGGGGTCCTCGGCTCGGAGCTGGAAGAGTGAACTGACGCACAAGGCGGAACCACTATAAATCACTGCGTGATTTTCTATACTCTATCTTTTCAATTTCCGCAATTTATGTTCATATTTGTTTAATTGCATATTTGGTGCTCATTTTTAAAATTGAAGGGGATTAATTTTTAAAGGCAAAAATTTTTGTTAATAATCAATTCAACCCTGCTTCTTGATTATTTTTTGGGATCAACAATTGGTATCAGAGCCAAGCTCATTTTTTAAAAGAGTATTTGTTTTAAAATCTTGATACCTACAATTTGTATCAAAGCGAGGCTCTGTTATTGATTTGAGTGATCCAAACAAAATGGTAGAGAACAATATTGCAATTAATCGTGCTCCTTTCTTTGATGGTTCAAATTTTTCTTATTGGAAAATGCGAATGCAAACTTGCATTAAAGCTAATGATTACGATTCATGGCAGGTTATTTCCACGGGAGACAATGTAATTACTTTGAATGAAAATTCAGTCCTATCAGACTCTAAGAAGAAATTCATTGAGAAGAACAACAAAGCAAAAAATCTGTTGTTGACCACTATTGCTCCATCAGAATTTTATCTAATATCATCATGTGGAAGTGCCAAAGAAATCTGGGATAGATTGTGTGAGACATATGAAGGAACCAATACAATTAGAGAAACCAAAATAAATGCTTTACTTCAACAATATGAACTGTTTAAATTTAAAACTGATGAATCTATCAAGGATGTTTTTAACAGGTTCACTGCAATAACGAACGAGCTAGCATCACTTGGCAAAGTGATTGGTGATCCTGATCTAGTGAGAAAAATGTTGAGGATTCTACCACCATCTTGGGATGCAAAGAAAACCACCATAGAAGAAGCTCAAGATCTCAACAAACTTTCTCTTAGCCAACTAAGAAAAAAGCCAATGGCTTATGAATCTCATAGAAAGTCCACTCAAGAAGCAGAAAGTAGCACCAAAGGAATAGCTCTCAAAGAAAAAGAAGTTGTGGCTAATCAAGTTGAATCCGATGAAAGTGAGAATGATGAAGAAGACTTAACTATTTTGGCCAGAAAGCTAAACCGATTTCTGAAGAAGAAAGGTAAGAAGATTAATACCTATAAAAAGTTTGGTTACAAAGATTTTGATGCAAGAAAAGCTCACAAAGAAAAGGAGAAGAAGGAGATCCAATGTTATGAATGTAAGAAACCGGGTCACATTAAGTATGAATGCCTAACTCTCATTAAGAAAATTGAGAAAGCTTCTATTGTAGTTTTGTTGCTGTCATAATATAACTTGCGGAGCATGAGATGAGATAAAGGTACGAGGACGCGTGCGCCTATAGCGAAAAATTGAAGACTAAGAATAAGGAAATAACGTCAAACCATATAGTATCGAGATAAAGAAAGAAGCTCGAAGCTCTTAGTCTCCACATCATGAAGTATGTAATTTCTGGAGGAAAAGAAATATGTAGTTATGTTGGTGGGGAGAAGAAAATACCTTATATTTATATTTGAAAGAATGAAACATCTTATGATGTTAGATATGGTGATTAGTTAGATGTCACGATTTTATCATATAAAATATTTTTCTAATGTGATCACTAAGCAAACAATATGCTAAAATTCTTTTTTTACTTCTTCCAACTAACATCATAGAGATAAAATGAATATTACTAGATGTGGGGAAATCGACCAGTGGCGGTGGGTTGTTGTCTTATGGATCCATGATAGTAAGAATTATATATATATATATATATAAATGAAATTAACAATATTAGATCCATAGATTTAGAATAGTAAAAGAAGGAGAGGTTTAGAAATGAGGAGCAATTGCGCAGATAGTTTATTTATATGGAGATAATATAGCAGAAATAGAATATTTACTCTTGCAATAAATCCTATTATCTTATTTACATGTAAAATGAAATGAAAATTTTTATTTTTAGTAATCTTTCTCTTTTCTCCGTAGAAAGAATAATAAAACTCACTTGTTAAATGGTTTTTTCATTCCCTTTCTAATCCCTCTCAAGTAAAAATAGAAAAATGAATAGCGTGATTGTTGACGGTCTAATATTAATCACGGGTCTTCCAAGGTTGGGTGGACTAGCTGATTAGGCTTAGGCCCAACTCATGACGACAGGGCACAAACCCTTACAAGAACAACTATCACTTAGGCTTGGAGTGCCAATTGACCATTATTGTATCCATATGGCACCTGATCCAATCTCACTCAACATGTTCTCTTCACTCAAGCTCAGTACGAGTAATATGGCTTAGTAGGCTCATCTTACGTCCATTGTACCTATTGTTAATCCCTACTCACTCACAATCTCATGAACAGAAGAGACTTATCAATTCAAGAGGATTTGCATTCAGGCGAAAGCAACAACCACATAGGAGGTCAGACACTCCACGTAAAAGGTCTCTAACTCGGCTATAAATGGCCACCAAGATGCAAGACATAATAGATCCCAAAAATTCCCTCAGAGCTTAAGGCAGCTTAAGGCATGCCCTGAAGGCATGTGCCTAAGCAACTATATCAAAGCCATGTCCAGCCTAAGGCCATTCGCCTAGTGTGCCATGGACATGCGTGGTCCTTTCCCTTGAACCATAAGCCAAAAGAAATTCATAATAGGAGCAGTTAACTACTTCACTAAATAGGCTTAGGCTCAAGCTGTCTCCAACATCACTGAAAAGTGCACTGAATCATTTGTGATCAATCCTACCTTATGCAATTTTGGGGCAGCACATATCTTGATTGTTGACAATGGCACCCAATTTGACAATGACAGATTTTGAGAGTTCTGCCAATACTGTTACATTGAGTTGAGGTACACATATGTGTCTCATCTTCAAACAAACAACCAAGTCAAAGTAGTTAATAGAATAATCACCGTAACTTTTAAGAAAATGGTCAACCATGACAACGTTTAGTAGGTAGAGTGACTGCCCAATGTGCTTTAGGGTTACAAAACAACACATAGGACATCCGCATGAGAAACCCCCAACTAAGTGACATTCAGCACCAAGGCAATCCACCCTGCGTTCCAAGCGATGGTAAACGAGATAGGATTCAAGGCTAACCTAGACTATCATACCCAAAAGGATACCCTAAACATAACAGTTTACCATATACCATATGGGACTTAGGAATCACTACCACAATCATTCAGAAGTCTAGTATTAGATGCAAGGTGTTCCCTTACGACAATGGAATACTCGAGCAATTGGAGATAGATAGTTTAATTTGATAAAAAAAATTTCAAAATACAAACCACAGATATTCAAGATCATATACAAAAATTAAGGGGCGTTCCCCTGCAAAAAAATAATAAGTCTAAATAATAGCTTTTGATATTAACTTGAGTATTTAGGGTTTCCTATGAAAGTTTATACAAAAGCTGAACATAAACTTCTAAGGGAAACTCCTATACTTACTTTACCTTAGTTGACAAATTCTTGAGTTGCAACCACAGATAAGAGAACTGCAATAAAAAGAAGTTGTGAGGGTATAAGCTACACTAACATAGTGAGTAAATACTTCCAGAATATACGTATCTAACAATTTCATAAAATCAAGTTGTTTTAATCATCCATATGAAATGCAACAACAACATGGGCTTGCAAGACATATGATCAAACCGGAAATCATATATTGAATGGATTTGCGCCCTCCATTTGGGGTTAGTAGATTAACGAATCCTGTGGTACTAACTTTGAATTTACTGTTCCGTTTTATGGTTCACGAGCAACCCATTAACTATATCGTTTTATAGATCATGGGCAACCCATTTCATTTATACCATTTATGGATCACGGGTAACCAACATTATTAAATGCACCATCCCCAACGTGAAATGATTATGTCCATGTTATTTGTTAATTTGAGTAATCATTAATACAATTCCATAGGTGACCAAGTAATTCGCAAACAATCATAATCATGGCATATGGACATCCGTAAATTGATCACCCGGTTTCGATATACTTAACATGTTTTTCTTAATACATCAAGAAAACATATATAATCTCATAATCGCCCATCATGTATTTTCCATTTTTATCTTTGCCTATCACCCTAATGCAACTACGAATTATAATCACAATAAGGAATCGTAAATAAGAAGTATGACTCACTCGGCCATGGTCTCCTATCTTTACTCGTAATAGTCCGGGGGCAAAGAATCCTCCGATTTGAAATCACTTAAACGAAAGAAATACCCCAAATGAGTATTTCAAACCATAACTAATCCTAACTTAACAAACAAAAACTTTCAAGTTCGTAATTTTCGTAGCTAGAGGAAATTCTAACTTAAAACGGCCATAACTTGGTCATTTTAACTCGGAATTTAGTATATAAGTAGTCGATTTCTATCTACTTCGAAAGATCCACCTAATTCTAATGTTATTTCTGGGTTTTGAAAACTTTTAGGTCTCGAAAAGTTCAGATCAGATCTGGTCAGTAGGTAAAAACCATGTTTCCAAAATTGTTTTGTGAAAACTTATATTGTTTCTACCATGTATATTAAATGTACATGTAATATCAACAAGTTAATATCATGAATGATATGTTATGAGCTATCTATATGTATGTTCTTGATGATATTTGGTTAAAAAGAACTTTTAGATAAATTTCACTTTGTGAAAACTTCAAGAATACTTGATTTAGAAATAATAGTTTCGTTTCTCGAAAAATCATTTTCATTTTTACTAAAATAAAGCCTTGATGGCCTATATGCCTAATACTCTCATTATTTTAAGAAATTTCTTCATTTGGGAGTCGGAAAATAGATGTTTAATTGAGGGTCTTGCCTAGTCATGATTTTTTTTTTTTTTACAAGAATTGTTGGTGATGAAAATAGAGTTTGATTTATGCGTTAAAACTTTTCCTTTGTTTTAGAAATATTCTTTGATAAAATTCATTTTTTCTTGCCACAATTAAATCTGTACTATACCTATTCCCAAAGGCTTCCTTTTCTCAATTAAAATCCTCATTTTTGAATTTGAAAATAGGTGTTTAAATATGGCTCTTTTCTAAATCCGAATTTTGTAATTTGTTTTGAGATTATTTCTTGGGTAAAACTCATTTGATCTTTCTAAAATTGAGTCCTAATCAAACATATTTCCGAAGGCTTCCAGTTTTTAATAAAACTCTTATTTTGGGTTAGAAAATAGGTGTTTACACATCAACTTCTCCTAGTTACGAAGTTTTTGTTCTTGTTGGAGTTGAGAATAGGTTCTAATTTAACTCTTGCAAATCTTTCTTATTTTGAAAAATATCTCTTAGTAGAACTAGATTTAACTCATCAAAATCATTTCTTATGATGCCTATTCCATAAGCCTTTCATATTTTATATAAAATCCTCATTTTGGAGTTGGAAAATAGGTTTTCACAATAGGTGTCTTTTTAAATCCGAATTTCAAAAATTGTTTTTGATGGAAAGAAAAATAGATATTGAGCTTTTGGCAACATCCTCATTAATACCATCATATTACAAGTCTTTTATTCACATAAAACAAATTTTTATGACATTTATATACTCAAAACAAAATAGGAATATGATGACATTTATGTTATGGATGCAAATGCAAGTTTGGAAGCCTTAGATCATATTCAAGGCTTCCATAGACTAGAAAGACTAGTCTCAAGGGTTAAATTAGCATGTTGATAATGTTAGATGCATGAAATGCAAGTTAAATCATTATGATGATGAGGTTAATAGCAAGATATATCCACAAAAATATCAACAAAAAGATATATAGCAATAATAACTTAAAATAAGAGATCCACAACATTGTGATGGCATCAAAAACTTGTACAAGTGTTTCAACATCGTTACCTAAAGCTCATGGGGATTTTTGATAGAATCACATATGTATAATCTTATCATTACATGTTTTATATGTGGTAGGGTTTAAATCTATTACCTAATGAGTGTTTGAACTAGAGAACTTGAAAAAAATTGTGGGTGTAGAGAGGAGAGGGGGGTAGGGGGGAGAGAGGGGGGTCACGACAATTGTGAGGGAGAGATAGATGAGAGAAAATAAAATGCAAAAGTTTTGTTAAGTGAAAAAGAAATAAAGTAAAATGAAGAAGGTATAAAGGGGTATTTATAGAGAATGAGATTAGGATTTGTGTTAATTAAGTAAAAGGTAAAAATAAAACAAAATAGACAGAGAGTACAGAAAAGGGGAGGATGTGTGGTTTTGAAAAAGGGGGAGGGAAAGAGATGTGTGTGTGTTGTATAAGATTTCAAATTTAGTTAAGTAGTTTTAGTAATAAAATTGTATTGGAAAAGTAAATTGTAAGAAATAGAATATAAGGATGTAAGAATAGAGTATAATTCGTTGTACTTGGTGAAAAGTAATGATTAGAAATCAAAAAATAGATTAGACAATTAAATTATTGGAAGTAATAAAAATACGATAAAAATACTATAACTATAATTTTTATAAACCGAAAAATTCTTATAGTCCTACAGAATATTTTTCTATTTTTAAGTACCAGGGACCAGTTTTTGAAAACAAATCCCGATCGAGTTAGAAACAGATGAATTTCTTCGAAATCTAATCTTTTTCTATTTTGATATATTATTTAGGATTATATTATAAAACTAACTCATTTTTATTGTTCTGGGATTTTGTTCTCGGTATTGCTAAACTTAGGGTTTCTAAGTTTCATACTAGCCCTAAGTATTCTTTTTAGGGTTTTGGTTTCCAATTTCGGTTTCTAAAACCGAATTTGGTTTGCTAAGAAAACGGGAGCTTATATATACGCTATTGAGAAAATCCCTGGATGATTTATCAACCAAGAGCTATCCATTATTATGATAAAAAGGTCAAACACAAAGAGATCTAGTTAAACAAGCTCGTGTGATGTAAATAAACCAATATAAGGTTAACGAAGGCCAAAGAAAGTAGTCCCTACCTGAAAAGACTCAATTTGAGTCACAAAGCCGATACTTAGGACATGGAATGCAAACAACTTCAAAAAGTATTTTGCTCAACTTGCTCAAGTTTCAACTCTTTTAAGTTTCATTTCCTTGATGTAATTTTCATTGTTTTAGCAAAAACACTATAAATACCATTGCTTGGTACAAAAACATATTTGTTACATGTTCCACATCTTTATGTAATGTGATTTAGTTATTCTCTTAGAAACTAAGTGGCCGTAATTGGCAATGAGAATCTTGATAGCCTATGGACTTACTCTATACTATAGCAAAGAGACTTCCAATCCCTTCCTCTTTGTGCTCCTAACATGACCTGAGATAATGGGGCTTCGAACCCCTGTTGTACACTAAAGTGAAAGACAAGTGGTTTTGTAATATGATGTGAATGGACATTACTTCACACACTACTCCTTTAGTGAAACTCCTATTCACCAAAATGATCGAAGAAATATGCCCCCCAAGAGCTTAACCTCTCTGACCAATGATGACAGTCGAAGGCCATATTTAGGCTATAAGAACAAATGCAATCTACTATGGCCAAAAGAAGCAAAAGACTTTCTTTTAACAATAAAGACTTGAATGGCAAGCTTGATTTATAGACGTGAATCTGACAAGATTAATAAGTGTTCAGATTCGACTAAATCTTCAGAAGATCATTCATCATACACCCCCATTTCTTAGATGAGTAATGTAACATATCCGATGGACACTAAAGAAATCCCACATTGGAAAGTGGATAATTATTGTGGCATAAGCCTCGAACCACCATAGTTACATGGCATGAATCTTAGAGGGATGACATGCGTAAGAATCTTGGGATATGGATTCATCATTCTGTCTTTTCATATGATTAAGTCATACCAAGCAAGCACAAGACACAAACACAACTAAACAATAAAGCTTGGGTCCTATAAGAACAATCTGGACACTCAAGTTAATCACGAAAGTCCAGTAGTGACGACAAATCGTAGAAATACGTAGAGAGAAAAACAACCAAAAACTAAATAATATATATGAGAACAATAGAAAGGAAGGAATAATTTATTCCATTCATTGTAACAGTTAAACTAACATCCACAGCAGTCGGCATTTTGATTGGAGATTATGAAGAAAGAACAAGAAGAAAAGAGACTGCAAGAGATAGAATAGACAAAAGAAAGGCAAATTACCTAACAATACAAGTTAATTACCCTTAGCAAGGTCACTTAACTCCTCAATCATGCTTTGAACCTCCTGTAGATTGGCTTCAGTTGGCGTAGAAAAAGAAGGGGGAACATCACTCGACACTTTATCAAGAGGCCTGCTCACATCGACGACCATCCCATCACTTAGACAAGCTAGAACTTCTTCCACTTACACATAAGTGACCGTGACTCGACCTTTACGAGATTCAACTGAAAAAGGTAGAGGTTTTTCATTTGTGTCAATGCCCTTGTCCCCACTCAAAGTTTGTTCACTTGGTCTAGCAGAAGGCAAAGTGGTTTCGGTATCAACACCCCCACCTTGACCAGTTAAGTCGATTGAGCCACCAAGATTTTCAACATGTGGCTCGATGTTGCCCTTACTTCATCCCTTTTCTCTACCTTTCTGCCTATCTAAATCTTTAAGATAGACAACAAAGTTGTCCTAATCAACCTTACCACAAACACACAAGATGTGCATGACTTAAACAAACATGCTGATTGCACTACATGATCTTAGCTCCCTTATTCTACCAGACCTCACTATGGAAATACTCACCAGCATAGCCTATGAATCTCAAAACTTTAACTTGGCAATCTTGGCCTCTAAGGCTTTGTTACAATCAACTAACTTATTGACCTCCAGTTTGGTTTTTTCATGGGCCATCTCCTTTGGTTGCTACAATTCAAAATGGCTATTCACTAAAAGACCCATTAGTTGTCTAATATCTAAGGTAAGTCCCTAATTCAGCTTGTAAAGTTCATACTTGTAATCCACTTAACAACTTTCAGTTTGGGCAACCTCCTCCCATTCGTTTAGCTGCTTTTACAAAGCTTCCACCATTTTCTCAACACCATGTTTCTCTTAGTGATAGCAAACCAAGATGTTGTCCTTCATACTCATTTTCTATCGAAGAATGGTATTATCAACTTTGAGGTTAGCCCATAACTCATGATAAATCTCATCCTTATGAGCAAAGAACCAGTAAAGGCTATGGTTTGGACCTATCTCAAAAGTTACCTCAACATAGTTGACAAATTTGGCCTTTGTCTCGACCTGGTCCCTCTAGATCTCCCTACCCTTGACTGATGCCTTGGCCATCTATGCATAAGCTCTCTACATGACAAAAATAACTATCAAAATTAAAGCACACACGATTGTGAATATACCAATTAAAGATCCCTACTTACATGTATAAAGTATCCTAAAGGGTCACTTATCCTGCTTGGCTCCTCCCATCATGTTTGCCTTCCTCAAGATCAAGCATAGTTCCTTGAAACATAACAAACAAGAAAAATAATATAAAACAATATAAATTAGAAGGAGTAGCATCCAAATGATTGATGAAAAATCATTCAAGCCAATATAATGAGTCCAAATAAAAAGAAAAAGCATAATCAATCTTTGTCTTCCCCCTTTGCATTATCATCAAGAACAACATCATCACTTTACCCCTCTTCATCTAACTATAATCTCTTGATCTCATCTATATCATTTTGTCATTGTCCTGTAGCTAGATAGGTTTGTAGTGGTGCATCACATACCTATACTTATTCGAGAAATCCTTCAGCTTAAAGCCTTAATGTGACCTAGTTTGATATTCATTCCATCCACTTTCTCAATCATATGTCTTTTAAATGAATTTTACAGCATAGGTTTGCATGTAGAAAATGTGGTTAAATAGGTAAATCCTCTTTTAGCTTTGGTTGGGTGAACTCTAACTAATACGTGACCACCACACTTGAAAATAGGATCTTTGTCTAAGGTAAAGCGCACTTCTTAGGATTTGTTTTCTCTTTTGAATGAGTGTCTTTTTCAATGCTTCTTTAAACAATAAAATAAAAACATTTAAAATCATGTAAGTGATACTTTCCCATACTCGAGTATGGTTGAATACAATGAGGATGACAATAATTGTAATTTTTTTATAAGACATCAAGTTAACTTTTAACACAAATTTTAAACAATGCAAAACCAACATCAACAAGTTCAGAATTATTTGAAACAAGTGATTATATAATCATGGAACTCATCTAGAACAACAATACCTCAAACTTTACCCACTCCATGTATATTCAATAAAAATCTTAATCACAACAATGTTTTAAAGCAATGCACAAATCTAATTTATTTGGTATCCATGTAAAAGTAATATTATATGCAATGAGAGAAAAGAGTAAAATAGTTGAAGAAAACTTACCTTTGATGAATTTTTATGATGTGAGTGATGCAAAAACTTAATTGTGATGTGAAGGTGTAGTGCATATTTACATGGTAATGTAGGTTGTTTGAGTGTAGAGAGAATGAAATATGTTTTGTGAGTGAAAAGTTGTATTTTAGCTTTTTTTGTATTTGTTTTTGTTTTTTGTTTTAATCATGGTTTTCAAACTCACAATTTTATGTAGAATCATGAAGGAGTCTAAGAAATCATAATGTAGAAACATAAGTTTCTACAATATATACAAAATAACTTTAAAAAAGGTAAATTACATAAGAACGTATCAACGTTTGAGGGTAAGTTCATTTAAGGTTACAACATATCAAGTGGTTAAAAAAAGAAATCAATATTCCACAATATAAATCAAATGAAATATCAACATTTTGTAATGTTCATTTAAAATGTCATTATTTAGATTAATTTTTAATTAAGTTTCTTTAGTTTTTATTAATGGTTATATATTAATACCTTATCTAACTCACTTTGCAAAATGTTGATATATCTTTTTAACTATTTAAAACGTTGGTACCTTAAATGAATTAATTTGTAAAAATTGATTCCTCTTTTTAACCACTTGAATTGTTGATACCTAAAATAAACTTATCCTCAAACATCATTACCTTTCTATGTAATTTGCCCCTTTGAAAAACTATAAATGTGCTTACAAAAGTTGTAACAAACTTAAAATACATAATTGGATTTAAAAAAAAAAAAAAATCAAGTTCTCTCTTTAATAATGACTCAATCCATAATATAACATATTTATATATAAAGAGTGTAGAGTCAAAATTAAGGGTTTTTTTTTCCTATTGTTTTGTTTAAAAGAGGTTATAAATTAAATGAAGATCTAATTCTTTAACTTTTATCTTCAATTTTTAATTATATAAAATAAATAAGTAAGTTTTATTATAAACTTCACAGTTATGACTTGGCTTGAATGAATTCTATAAATATAGAACAAGAAGTTAGGGAGAAGGAGTAAAAGAGATAGAGAGGGTATGTGAAAACATAAATTAAAATTTGATAGGAAAGATGTATTATGTAATAGTCGATGAGCTTGTTAAAATAAGGTTGTATTTTTTAAAAATATATTTTAGCCTTATTGACAAATCAGTAAACTTATTTAAAAATGTAAGATTCTATCGAGTTTACTAGTGACTCAATTCAAATTGTAAGATTCTACAAATAAATAAAGAAGGAAAGAAAGGAAAAACCAAGTTTATACACGAGTTAACTTCAAAAGGACTTCTTAAAATCGTGAACTCGTAGAATCATATCGGTAAAATCACAATTTTAATAACTATGGTTTTAATTCCTTATAACTCTTTATCATCAAGCACATTGCTTCAAGCATGAGCATGTCAAAAGCCGTGTAACTCTTGATATTTCAAATTTTCACTTATTTTTTTGCATTATTTCATCATTTCAAAGCTCTTAACTTTAATTCACAAAAAAATTTGGAATTACTCTTCATAATTTGAAGTGCATGGAAATTGTTTTATAGCTTTTATGCAAAATGACATGCAGGTTACCTAGAAAAGGCAAATTTAACATTAAAGAGATTTAAAATTGAGGATGCTTTTTAAGAAGCACTAGCTTTATGTCATTACCTTGATATTTAATTCATCCACCAGGATCCCATGGGAAGATATTGCATTCCCATAACTCTAAAAGACATGAGAGTGATTCTACTCTTAATTAAGGATTGTCTAAAGTGAGCTTAACTCCTCCATTTGGTCGCATATGATTTAATCGCCTAGAGAAAAATTAAATGTGGATGTCTACTCAAACTTAAGTATATAACTAGGAATCTCTTGACACTGCAAATTGCATTCTATTTGTTTCTATCTCATACACCTCATTTGAGTTAAGGAGGGCTTTAAATCATCAATAACGATGTAATGGTTAATCTCTCTATCATCCTTATTTGGTATTAAAATATTACCATTCATCTCGATATTCTCCAAAAGCAACTTTATATCCAAGGAATTAAGACTTATATCTTTATAGTCCACAAGTTCCCCATTAGTTTCATCTGTTTCAACCTTTAGTTATTTGGCTATGTTCATCCACCCTACTTTTCCACACTTCCATTGTTGTTTAATACCACAAAGATTTAAAACTTAGGCTGCTACCCAAGAAGGGCTTATTTTATGTCATTAGCTTGACGTCTAACTCATCCATCAAGATCTCATGGAAGGTATCCCATTCCCATAAAAGTTCATGTCGCAAATGAAACTTCAACTTTGGTAAAATATGCAATTATATAACTAAATATTAAAATTGATCAATTTAGTACTTAGAAAAACTTTTCGTGTACACTAATAGTATCTCTGTTAAATTATTTAACATTGCTATCTAAGTTAGTGTTTTTAACCAATATAATATAGGTCTCTTTGACGTGCACAAAAATTTTATTTTTGTACTCAATTGGTCGATTTTAAAGTTCAGATATCTAATTGTATATTTTGCTAAAGTTTAGGTACCATCCACAACATTTACCCTTTCCATAACTAAAAAAATACATGAGAGAGATTCTACTCTTGATCAAGGATTGTTTGAAGTGAATTTAACTCCTCCATTTAACCCTAATATGGTTTAATCACCTAGAGAAAATTTAAATGTGGTTATCTGTTCAAACTTAAGTACATAACCAAGAAGCTTATGACACTACAATTCTAATTTATATGTTCCTATGTTGCACATCTAATTTGAGTTATAAAGGCTCTAAATCGTTAATAATGTAATGGTTAACCTCTCCATTTGACTGATCTGGGATTAAAACATCCTTATTTAGCTCAATATTCTCTTGAAGTGACTATGTATCCAAGGAGTTAAGACTTATTTCTTTCTATACGATACGTTTCTCATTAGTTTCACATATCTCAAGTTTTAGTTATTTTATTGTTGTCATCTACCCTGCTTTCTACACTCCCACTGGTTTAATCACCAGCTTAATTATGAGAGCTTTGATAGACATAGATAGACACATGATCCACTCAGCCTTCCAAGGAAGATCTTTCAAAATTCTGCCCCATTATCTTTGATTTCCTAATAGTATCTGAAGATGTAGTCTATTTAGGTTTGCTTTTGAGATGATTCTATAAGGTATGGAGGCTCATAGTATTTTGGTTGTCATCCTCTCTACCACTTTTTGCAATCGATTTGATGAATTGCCCCATTTGGTTCTCCATGTCTTGAAGGGAAGGCATATGGCCTATCATAGATGACTTAATGCTCTGGAAATGAGCCGTAGTTTGTTTAACACATTTGTTTAGATGCTCTTCATGACTTAGCTAGTTTTATTTAAGTTGAGAACACTAAAACACTAAAGGTGAGTTCTAATCCACAATCACTAATCATTGATCAATTAATTGAAAACAAATGGTTACACATGTAACCAATTAAATTTTGTCTTCTTATTCTTTAACCATGGGAATTTCTATTGTTGATTGGTAGAGGCTGCTCACATCCAAAATCATTAATTGTCCATCAATTAATTATACCTTTCCTAATTAATTACTTTAAATTCCATTACCATACTTTTTAGGTTCTCTCTAAATAAGTTTTGATGATAACAAAAGTAAAGAGATTACTAATAATATGATTAAGTGTGCAAGAATTTGATTTATAAATGGGATGAATTTTATAAGAGTAACATGTTCCTAGGGTATTACTTAGAGCTTACAAGTATGGAAGCTTTAAAGTAATAAGCATAACCAGAGCATTACCTGGAGTTTAGGACATGTCAAAGTTAAGTATCATAAGTTACCAAGAATGTTATCTAGAGCATGCACTACACAGTTTGAAGAAGCATAATTAACATAGAGTCTACCTAGAGCGTTACACAAAGTGTTATTTGGAATATTCAATAAGCTACATATTGTGTATAGATTGAATGGAAGCACGATTAAAATGTTTGTTAAATGTGCGTAATCCTCGAATTTTTCCTTAACTTAACTTTAGAAATTAGAAAGTTACTTTCTCATAGAAATCAAAGATAAGATAAGATTACATGATATAGGTAAAATTATACCCATATGTTTATATAATTCTAAAGTAAAGTGTGAACAATTAAATTTTTTATTCTATATTAGGTAGTTAATGATAGTTTAGAAAAAAACTGCATAAATATAAGACATTAAATATTAATTGAAAATTAATTTTTATGAGATTTAGAATATAAACTCTATCTTTAATTTTATTGTCTTGTAATAATTAATGATTTGTTTGATCTCATAATTTATTAGTTTTATATATCTTATAGACTTTAATTTTCATCATCTATACTTCAATTTATTTCAAAACTAGCTAGAAGTTTTGCAAAATTTGTTTCACCATAAAATATAGGGCAAGGGTAAACTTGTCCACTTTTCATAAAGTATTCTTCATTAAATACTGGAGATGATATTTTTCAAATTGGGTGAATTACACTGGAAGACCCTAGTATTTGGAGGAAGTTCATTTAATTGCCTAACTTTTGAAGAAATGGTCAATTTGGTCCCCAAGGATATGTGTCAATAGGAGATAATATTTAATTAAAACTCAGAAGACTCTTATCTTGTTGACACATGTCCTTGGGGATCCAAATTGACTCATTTCTTCAAATGTTGGGACCTTAAATGAACTTACCCTCAAACGTTGGGACTTCTTTTTAATCACTCGAATTGTTGGGACCTTAAATAAACTTACCCCTAATATTGAGATGTTCTAGTGTAATTTACCCATTTCAAATTAAGTATATCATACTTTCTTTCACTTGCAAAAGAAACAATTGAGATTTGAAAAATTTACACTAGCTAGACATCATCATCATTATAAGATAAATACAAAAGATTTTAAAAATATGCTACCAATTTTATAGTGAAGCCCTTTTTCCTATATTTACAACTAAGATACAACCCACTTCGTCAAATTTCACTTTCAATATCATAAAATCTCAAAGAAATCAAAGAAATCATATACAAGCATTACTTTTAATGTTTTTGAAGAAGAAGGTAAAGCAATCGCACAGAACACACTATCCAAACTAAGATAATTTTTATTTTTAAAGTTACAGTAAGTTATTTTTATTAAAAACACTAAGTATATACATATATGTTTTACTGTTTATGAGTAAAACACTAAGTTTAGCAGATATCCTAAATTAATGAACTAAAACTAAACTTACTAAGAAATAGTAAAAACGTGTACATACTTACTCTCTAATTTTAATTATGTCTAAAGTTGTGGTATATTTGTTAAAAATTTACAAAGACATATAACTTTACTTAAGAAACACAAACACGACAGTTCATGAAGGAAAATAGAGAGAAACTACATTAAACACTCAGACTTAGACTTTAGTTAAAGGAAAGAATGACAGATTTGAGTTTAACTAGTAAGCTTGCTAGAGATAGTTATGTTTGAAGTAGTTATGTTAAGTTTATCTTTAGCCACACTTTAATTTGTGTATCAATTTGAAAAGAAGGTAGTTTGTAAAGTGGAGTAAGAAGAATCTATTGTTTGACCATGAAGCAAATTGCAGCCAAGTCGCATATGTGATTCTAAACTGCAGCAAACGCTGAGTAAAATTGAGGGGAAGTGTTTTTAGCTATAGCTTCAACTACAACTTAGATCATGCCCTTATTTTACCCCGTAGTTAAAGCTATGTAACTGCAAACAAAAATGAAAAATGAGGAGTTTGAACACAACTTGAATCGTAGCATAAATAATGCCCGCATTTGACCTTGCGGTTTAGGCTATGAGTTATACGAATGACCATAATTTGTTACCATGTCTAATCATGGTCACTACATCACCTATGATTTAAAACTATGACCTTTTTCTCAAGATTTCTTTAACCTTGATCTTCAAATTCATTTTTCTTTTTGGGGCGCTGCCTCTAAAACCCTGGAAAGGATAATGTCTCCTTAACCCCTATCTGCTACCCGGCTCGAAATTGTCATATTCATAGCGACTTATAATTTCTTAAATATAAGAAAATTACAACATGATTCTAAGTCACTTAGGTACTGATAGAAATTCTTATTTAGTTATATAATTATTAATATATGTTTATTGTTTTATAGGAACTGTATATTAGAATCAAGATTTTCTCATAAACTACTACAATAACTAAGGGAAAAATGCACATGTGAGTAATTTTGATCTTTTCAAATCATTTTTTTTGTGTAAAATAGGGGCACAAGTTCTAATTACAATGATAACTGGCTATGTATGGGGATGGGAATAATGCATACTACATGGTAATTGGATGAATGACAAACTTTAATATTATAAGTGATAACTATTTGCTTGGTTCTAATTGTGTAATGTGTATTATTGATTATTTGAAAATTTTATGGTCACTAAGTAATCTAGTATAAATTTTAATTGACAATTAAATGAAACAAACATTGCACGACTTCATAAAATTGCATTTACAAGATGTTCACATCATGTGTTAGCATCTTAGATCTATGGTAATGCAGAGTTATTCTGATGAATCTGGTTATAAAGAAGGTTACCACTGTTTTGTTGGTCTTAAAGGAATTAAGCAGGCACCGAAGTATGTTACTTGTGTTATTGACATGATGTGACTAATACTTCGTGGAGTTTTTGAGTTCTAAGGTTAAGTTGAGTTATAATACTTATATGTATCTATAAAATAACAAATAAGTTTGAAAACAGTCTCTCCTTGCTTATTTCTTAGTCCTATAACCCCTAAGAGAGGGCGTAAATCTTTATTGATTTGGATTCTGGACATCTAAACTATATTTGTCACATATGGCTGATTGTTGCATTCCATATGTTTGTTAGTTAAACTTGCTTAACATTGTTTGCATTGTGTTAAGATCTTGTTATTTGCTAAGCTGTTGTTTGCTTACCATCCTATAGATTTGTGTGATTACAGGGATCATTAGATTTGATCTATACTCAGAAGTTGATGCTGCCCTGAGTTAGCAAAGAAGTCAAGACTTAGATTGGAGAAATGTAGCATAGTATTTTGAGTAAAGACTAATCTAAGAACAAATACTTTGTATAGTTTTGATGTAATAGTTAAGAACTTAATGTAAGTAGTATGTAATGTTATTCTTGAATGTGATCTATATGTATGTAATTATTTCTTATTTTAAACAACCTTTTGATCCTGTTATAACTATCTATGCCACGGGGCATTCTAGTTGTACAATGCTCATGTACCTTTTTGGAAGACTTCGATAGTTATATATAAATATTTGTGACTCCGATTTGTTACATGATGCATTGATACTACTAGGGTGCCCCATGAGAGTGTGACAACGTGTTTTGAAGGACTAACTCTTAAGATTAAATACATTTGGGTAATGTATTTAAATGTTCCATTAAATAGGATTAATATCTATGGGTATTTGAATTTATTTTTAACAAGCTTATCAAGTTATTTCAAGTTTCAGTTGAACACGCTATTAGAAACCGCATCAAATTTGATGATTCAAGTTGGTTATGTGATTATCTGAATTTTTATCATCTAGACTTGAAGATAAGATCCAAGATAAGTTAAATTTTAGATTTAAAAACATTAAGTTGAAGTTAAAATTTAAAGTTCAACTAGTACAAGATTTTTTTCCTAATTTTTAGGGATAACATGCATATGATCTAAAAGATAACTATACTTAGGTAAGAATAAAATGTTTCCCATGATTCATCTCCGTCCAAAGAAGATATTTTCAGAAGAAGATCAATAATAATAGAGACATGTGAAAGCTCTAGATTTTTCATGGATTCACTTTTGAATTTTGAAGCTTTAGAAAGATAAAAAAATGAAGATTCTACTGCAAAAAATCAGGAGATTATCATTTGTCAAACGGTCAATGCTTAGCAACTCTTATCCAATTTCTAGTCATTGAAGACATTGATATAAGAAGACGAAGCATTGAAATTTTCAATTACACACATAAGTGGGAAACAACTATTGCTATCTATATTTTTTTAAGCTTTCATTTTCTTGTAATCATTTCTTCTTTGTTGCAATCTATCTTTACTCCTTTTCTTGCCGATTTGTTTAGTGAAGGAACTCTAGTGTGTTTCCTTCAATTTTGAGTGTATTGGTTGTTGTTGTTTAAATTAAAAATAACTCTATGGCCGATGATAACTTAAGAATAAGTTAAGGAGGTTGAATAGAGGTATTTGAGTCCAAGGTATTAGCATACTATGCGTAATCAACTTTTTATTAGATATACTAGAGCATACCTATGTGGAATATGGGATCCTCAACATAGAGCTAGAAGAGTGAAAATAAGCATAAGATTAAACCATTATACATGGCTGTGTTCAAGCTTCTCTTCCATCTCCTTTAATTTTAGTGAATTTAATTTTTTAATAAGTTAATAACAATGTAATTTGGTCTTTCACGCCAAATTTGTTTAAGTAATCAAGGCGACTTCAATTGTTGAACAAAAGGTTTTAAATTAAAAAAAAAAATCTAATTTAACCCCCTTCTTAGTTACTTAATTGGGACAAACAATACGTAATTAACATATTTGCTAATTGATTCTTTTAGATTATGAATTTCTTAACTATGTTTGATCAAAATTTGATAAATTTTGTCATGCCATAAAAAAATCTAATTATATAGATTTACTCATGTATTGTAAAATTTATCCTAAATATATTAAATCCAACCCTAACTTTCTAGCCAGAAAATTGAAAGCAAGTCAATAAGCACAACATGATTAAATCACAAGAGAAAAAGATTTCAATAATATTAATTGAATATAAAGTTATGTAGCAATTCTATCATTCACAAATCTAGACACAAGAAATTTATGGCATCATCATATATAAGAAACTAACAACTAAGGCACTAGAATATATGGTAACAAACTTCCTTGCCATTCTTATGTTTGAGCCCAATTGCTTTTCTTCTAAGGAATCTTTTTAAGAATTCTCTTATTTTTTTCTTTCTTTTTAACACTCTTTGTGTCAAAAGTATTGTCTCTTTTCCCTCTTAAGAAGAATATGTGACTATCTATGGGATAAAACTTCATTAGGGCTAACAAAAATATCTAAATAAACTTTTTGAAAAGAACAAGACTTTAGGCATAGGTGTCTTCTTATTTGTGCTTGTCGTGACAAATTAACAATTGATATGCAATCTTTAACAAGTTTATAATTAACCATATATATTCCAGTTTAACATTTTAATAACTTGTAAATATCCTTTTTTTGTGTGCTAATTCATGGGATACAATTGATAAAGTCTTCATTATATTTATAATATGCTCTAACTACTTTTAAAACTTCATCAAATATCTTCATTTCTTCAATCATCCAATTTATTTCGTAAAATTAAAATAATATAAATTTATGCCCTAAAATTACTTACAACACCCTTGATTTATATAGAAGAAATGTAATTTACCCTCAATGAAATGGCTAAAGAAGTGATCCATTAATAATTACTTATTTATTTGGATTACATATGGGAATACCCATTTATATATTATTGTTTCTTATCTTTATTGTTGTAGGTGAACTAATAAGAATTTTCCTTATATTTTTATTTCTTTTATGTTTTATTTGGTTTTGTTTTTTTATGTTGTTTTCAAGGAACTATACTTAGTTTTAAGAAGGACAAATCTGTTGATGGAATATGTCTATAGATGTTGCAAGGATTCCTCAAAGATGCCAATAATCCAGGGAATTACTTGTTCTCTCTTGTTTTTATTTGTGTGCTTTCATCAGTGTGTATATTGGGGACAAAATTCAACTTACATATACCGATAGAGACTAGAGATTTATGATTATTGATGATTTGAATTCTAGTATAATTGGTGCTTTTAATTAATTGACTTACATTACGGGATAGTATAAAAATATTTGAAAACATAGATTAATTCAATAGTGATTTAATTTCCCCTACTTAACTCTTTCTAAAAGAGAATTTCACATTACAAAGGTTAGTATGTACTAGATTATGCATACTAATTTTATATTGATCTATATCTAGTTATAAGAAGCAATTTTCTAGTATAATTATATATAATATTATATGTATATATATTTTAGATTTTTGAATAATTTTGTTTAATCATTATAACCTTTTAACAATTTATTAGACTTGATTTGATGAAATTCATGAGGATCTTAGTTTTCAATTATTTAAACTTAAACTTTGATCTTATAATCAAGATTGATGCTAGTGATTAGAAGTGGTCATTGTGCTTTTAAGTTTACTTTGTTGTATACTCACTCATTGGAATTCTTTGGACTAGGATAATCTCTAGTAAATTTAACAAGTGAAACTTGTTTTTGAGTGATCTTCCTAATTCTTAAATGGTTTAAGTGTCAAATTGAATTGAATTGGAGCTTTAATGAACAAAAGTGTCTATCGACTCCAATGATTGAAAGAAAAAAAATTCAAGTTATGAGTACCTCTAGACCATAGCCTTAGGTATGTTTTAGACTTTCCTTAAGGCATTCAATTATCAAGGATAAAAACTAAGGTTTAAAAAGTTAAAACAAAAAGTGCAGAAAATGGTTAAAATGGTTCAAAAACAGGTCTTATTGACTTGAGTAATTAAGTTTAAGAGATCTTCTCTATGTTTTGATGGGATAACACCTGAAAACTTAGGTAACAAGCTTGGATTATCAGTTGAAAGCTTGCAAGAGGTTCAAGAGAAAAGTTTGTAAATTTTGAACTATGCAAAACAAGAAAAGTAGATAAAGAATCGACTCTTAGTTGGAATTCAAAAGGAAGAGATCTAGGGAGTGAGTAGATGTAACAAGCATTTACTTTATATTATTTTGCTTGGCGAAATGGAAAGGGGAGTATACACACCTTAGATGAGTGTATAAGATATTGATAGCTCCTCTTACTTAGTGTGTTATTCTTGGTTTTAAGTTTGTTAGTTTTCATTTAAATAGTAAATGTTAAGTTTGGTACACATGAATTAATTGAACCATAGTATATTTGGATTGATATATATTGATTTGCTCATAAGTGTTTTAAAGGCATTTGAAAAGTTATTGGATGACATTATGCTTTAAAGGGAAGTTATGTGAAAACTTTTGCATGACTGCAAGATGTAAATTGATGAGTTTTTCTCAATGTGCAATGCATTGATAGACCTATAACACATTTAAACCAACTTATCTTTAGGAATTTCAAAGACTTGGTTTGCTTTACTTAAGAATAAGCAATGGTTTAATTGTGGAGGAATTTGATAAATCATATTTATATCTAATTATAAATGGAAAATTATGTTGCTTTATACAATTTAAGGGTGTTTAAATGATTTAATTGCATAAATTCATCTTTTTTTTAATGAAGAAATTGGATAAATTGAGAAACTGAAGATATTAGATTGAGTTTTGAAGATATTTGAAGATAATTGAATATATGAAGGAACATGATCATGGTTATAGCCATAAAATATACTCAAGGAAAAGTTTATGCAAGTTATAAAAAATGCAATAGAAGAAGCACGAAATAGAATTTAATCTGTGTGAAGTCATACATAATGAAGTGAAGTTAGAATACATGCATAGGTTCTAGCATGGTGGTGATCAATGCCATGCAATTCTTTGTGGTCTTGTGAGCAATTTTTGTGTAGACCCTAGCATCCACCTTAGCATATAAATAGTAATATAACCCTCTTGAGTGACATCTTGGAATTCTTTGCTACTCTTGTATTTTCATAGTTCGACAATCTTTTGCTGTCTCAAAACCGTTATTCCTTTTCTAGTTTTCTTGTAAGATTGGATGAAAATACTTCCATCAACAATCATTCGGTTCAATTTGTTCAATGTTATAATGTTTCCTTTTTTTTTCCATGTTATTATTGTTCCTATGTGTTTATCATTTGAAATTATTATTGTTTCAATTTGTTTAATGTTATAAGATTGTGTTGTACCATTTCAATTATTTTTCCAATCTTCTTAATCCAGTAATATTGTTTATAGCAACACATCTTTTGTATTTACACTTGTAAAAAGAATATGATATCCCTCAAATATAAGAAGGCAAAACTTTAACCATTGGGGTATCTTTTGGTATAATAGCTTAAAGTTCATCAAAACATCAAAATTAACGTGCTTAGTGGAGAGCACACTTAGGATACGTGATCTCTTAGAGAGCAACTAGCGCTAAGGATAAGACCATACAACATTTCATTAAATTAGATAATACCTTGGTAAGCGAAGTTCTAGATCATTATGGATGAGATCAGAGCAATTCACTAGCCAAAAGTGGGGGAAATAAGTGCCATACCTCAGTGAGCAGAGTTTTTGATCATTGCAAGTGGTATTAGAGCAATTTACTAGTCAAAGGTGGGAAACCTAAGTGCTATACAAGATAAAGTGCCGTAGAGTGGGACACCTCTTCAGCTTGTATGAGAGAACCTCTAGTACCCTCATTGCCTGGCGTAGTGAGACATGTATGACAAAATTGACAAAGGTTTTTGTTTATAAGTGGTGAAGAATATGATATCTCTCAAATAAAAGATGGTAAATTTTTAATCATCAAGACGCATGTTAGTGTAATTGCTTAGAGTTTATCGAAACTCTAAAGTTAAACATGCTCAATGGAAAGCACTCTAAAGATGGATGACCTTCTAGGAAGTAATTGATACCAAGGAAAAAATAGTGCGGCATTTCACCAAAGTAGATAATATTTTAGCAGATGAAGTTCTAAATTGTTACAAAGTAAATGATGGATCTCATATATATAAGAAAGTTCTATGTATATGACTAGATTCTCATGAGTCAAATCTAACAAAAAAATTCACAGAGTAAGTAATAAATAAAAGACCAATCTAATGCCTAAGCTAAGACTCAAGAGGGACATGAATTGGGTTTTATCACTAATTTATACTTTTTATTACTCTTGTATATACAAGGTAATCTAGTAAGTAAATTACAATAAGTAAATTGCAATAAGTAAAAGAGATAGAGATAGAGAAACAAGCTAGGTTTAACATAGAGTTTGGTATGCCTCCTAGTCTTTACGGGTTCACATATGCCTTCTAACGGAAGACTTTACACACACTTTATTATTAATCATACAAATTTTGTTCCAAAGGAGCTACACCACAACATAGCCTCCAATTCACACACATTTTAAATCTCAGAAAATGTGTGCTTTTACAATTGATTTTCTATCACACTAGGCACAACTCAAGACACTCTAATTCACAAAATATATCTTAGAATAGTGTCTTACAAAGATATGCAAGTAAAGAAACAAATGACACTACTCAACTCTCCTTTACAAGAAATAGCAAATAACACAAAAGGAGCTGAGAGAATCAATGCAAAGTTTGTATGCAATAAATAAGCTCTTCTTTAGTGTTAAATTTGCTCAACAACCTCTATCTGTGAGATCGTTGAAAAGATAGTTGTGGCTCACAAAATCTCTCTCTTTGGTTCCATCATTAAATGCTCTAATAGTTAGTTACTGTCAATTAGTGCTTGGATACTACAACTACCTTTTAGATGCCACCTACCAAACATAGCCACATGAAGTTATGCATACTATTAGTGCCAAGACGTCATACTCTAGTGTTCATATGCTAACCCACTACACCATGAGTAGAAACTTTCTAGTAATGTGAAAAATGCCTAAAGCTTAGACACTAACCCCTTGCATCCAAATTCTAGTTGCAGATCACATGATCAGTCTTCTGGTCATACTAGCATCTAAATGTCATACCTTGAGGCATGTTTAGCATCTGGATGTTAACTATAGTATATATAGGTCCTACAACTTTGTAAACACACTTGTTAAATACATAAACACAACCATATCATTTCACATACATATTTGGTCAAGTGTAACTTTGCTCTTGTAAGTGGTAAATATACTATATATTTCATCATCAAAATACTCTTTCAACCCATTAGTTCAACAATAAATTAACTTGTCAATTGACTAGTTATGTTAATGCAATTTAAAGTAATTAATTAAGAAAGTTTAAATTAAATGATGGATGATTAGAGGCTATAGAGTCTGATCAATCTCTACCATAATCTACTACAAGAATTTTCATGGTTAAGAAGAATGAAGTAACATATTGGAAATATTTTTAATCACATAGATAATCTTCGAGGTGATTCATAACCACCTAGATATGGTTTTATGATTTTTTGTGAAACTTGATAAAATTTGCATTCTTATCATGGTTGTCAAAATCAGCTCGGACTGGCTGGTTCAACCCGGTTTGACCGGAACCAGCACTAATGTCAGGTCGGGTCTTATGTAAGACTTGTTTTTGTAACGAACAGGCGAAACCCGGATTGATTTGGTCGACCCGAATCGAAAAAAATAATAATAAAATAAAAAACTAGAAATTTAAATATGTATTCATACTTTATTATAAATTTATAAAATATAATCATTAAGTCATATTTATTTAATAATTAATTGATGAATTTGATCCAAATATAGATTTAATTAAGTGATGACACATATATTGGTCTTTTATAATTAAATTATTCCTTATATTTTTACTGTTTCGTGACCCCGGTTCAACCCTTCGACCCCTGACCCCCAGCCTGTCCGGGTCAAACCTCGATCCGATTTTGACAACATTAGTTCTTATTTGATATAATCTCTCTTTGCATTAATTCTATGGTGGATAGTAGAGATGAAACATAATACTAGTAATCATTTCATTTTACCTCTAAGGATTTAACTTGTACTCATTTGCATGTTATAGATTGATTGATGCATTTGCCTTAGTAGGTTGTATGAACTTAAATTGATGATAAGATGGATGGATTTGTTAAAATTGATTGGATTTATAATGTTTACATAATTGCACAACCTACTTTGACATATTTAATTTCAAAATAGAACTAAATCATATAAGCTAAAGTAGGTTATAGGTTCCGACAAAATTATTTGCTCACCTCTGTAATGCACTTAAATGCAAACAATGGCAATAGTAACCATGGGAAAGTAATAGAAATACTCTTGCTAACGAACGTCCTAAATGTGTTAGATAATATGCTCTAAAAAAGTATCTTTTTACTTTTACAAGGTTGATTGTGTCATAGGATAAGAGAATTGCCCCACCTAGAGTTCCCCTATAGCTGTTGACTATCACTTGCAGTATCATTTACCTGTATTTTGGATGGTGGGCTAGCTTTCTCAAGGTTTATTTTGAGCCTATCCTTCTCTCAAGGAACATCATCTTGGCGTTACCACAGTCTTCCATATATTTGGAAGGGTCCATTGTTTCAATTGGTTTTGACCTCCCATAATCTTATCATGAGAGTAGCATCAACTCCTGACCAGTTTGTTTATGGGAAGCTAACTTTGCCTTCAGATTAGACTCATTGCCTAAGTAAACTGTCTTATTGATGACACTTGCAACATGACATGCCTAAATGGAACACTCCTACTTGACCCTCATCACTTAGCTCGTGACATTCTTCTTTACCTAAATTCTTGATGCTTATGTCATGAGGAAAATCTATTACCACTACCAACATCAACAAGATCAATAACCCTGTTCCACCCACCATAAAAGGAAATAAGTTATTTATCACCCGAGCATTCTACTTGTGGCTCGATTCAATCCCCTAGCCCTATGAAAGAAAAAAGAATTTCATGTTTTTCCTTTTGCAAAAGGAGGATCTTCAGTGACAAGGTTTGCCTGCTAAAATACATTTACATATATTTTGGTAGATTCTTGTTTCAACCTTAACTCGTAGCACAATTGCTTCTTTAGCTATGATGTCCTCCTTTAGTGGCTGCTCCTCACCTTGAGCTTCATTTACATGAGCTAAATTGATAATAAGAAATGCCCACATTATGAGAACATTGGGTAGCATTTAGGCAGACCAGAACTTTGGCTCTAATACCACTTATTATAAGATGAGAGGTTTTCCTCTCGTGTAGCGCTCAATCATCCCTCACGTTGTTGTATTCCGAATGGTGCCCATCAATTTTTCAAGGAGCATCATCTTGGCATTGCCACAACCCTCCTCTTATTTTAGAGGCTAAATTGTTCAAAATGGTTTTGTCCTGCCATAATCTTAACTGGAGAGCGGCATCAACTTCTAACCAATTTGTTTACAACAGGCCAAACCTACCTTTAGAGTAAACCTACTCCCCAAATAAACTATGCTACCGATGCATCTCGTAACATCACATGCCCAAGTTAAATGCTCCCACTTGCCTCTCAACACTTAGGGACATTCTCCCCAACCTAAATTCATGATGCCCTCATTATGAGACAACTACTATCACTACCCACACCCACAAGATCACCAAATATATTCCACCTGCTGTCAATGCCACCTATAATCATTCCCTTAGAACTTTAAGTTTACATAGGCTTCCTTTTGCCTTCATCCATTCTTCTATGCTTTGAGAACTCCTCTTGTTGAGTTGCTCAACGGAAGGGTTTGCCCATTGAAGAACATTTAAATATATTTGGAATATTATTGTTTCAACCTTGACCTGTGACATAACTACCCATCTAGCAACTATGCCTTTCTCATTTGGTTGCTCCTCACCGCAAATTTGATTCACATGAGCTAAATTGACAACATCTACCTACACATTGAATACACAAGCGACCCATCAAGGCCACTTCTCATTGGTTAGGAGATACTCCCCTCTTGGAGTGCAATACAACATTCGAACATCTCTTACATCATTATTTACTTGTATTGTGGACAACGAGGTAGCCTTCGCTCCTCCTATTTACCAAGTTCATTCTGAACCCATCATTCTTTCAAGGAGCACTATCTTGGCATTGGCATTGCCATCCACATGTTTGATAGGCTTAATTGTCTAACTATTCCTGGTCATCCATGACCTTATTAAAAAAGCACGATTAGCTCTTGATTAGTTTGCTCATGGGAGGCCAAACTTGTCTTTAAAGTAAACTTACTCTTCGAATAAGCTACCTAGCTAATGCTACTCACAATGTTACACACTCGATATGAACATTGCTACTTGGTCTTTAAAACTTGAACCTTGACAATCACACACTTTAAAAAGAAACACAAATTCAAAATGATCCTAACCTTTCTTTCCTTTTTTATTTATTTTTATAACTGATAATTGTGTATGAAATTTCCGTTAATGTTTTCCTACGACTGAGTGCTTGTGTAACTGTAAGTAAATTTTGTTCTAGATGACTCTCCTACGAATTGACATTGGCATCCACTATCGCACGAATGGCCAAGCGTGCTACTATCATTAACATGTCTAAAAGCAGGAAACGAGTGTACAGGTTTAACGTACCTTTGTGCTAAGGACCACTATTCCATATTTCATATTATCAGAAAATGAGGGGGCACATAGGCAAATGGTCTCGACAGAAAAGAGGGTGCATCAATTCAATCAGGCCATTAAACAGTAACGAGCTTTTCATAATTCGCTTGAGTTGTAGGGACCATGTTTCAGGACAGAAAAAAGTTACCTTACTTTGAGAACTGTACAACTCACCTTTCACAGCAAAGTAGAACCACAAACCTCGTTGGCCAAAAAAAAAAAAAGATCCATAAACATTCCATATGTTTTTTTTTCTAAACCTCGTTAGTCCCCTACTCTTAGTGGGGAAATTAATGGGTACATTTCCTTTTGTTTTTCTTTTCCAGCGCCCATAATCATGTCAGAAGATTAGCTTCCTGACAACAGGATTCTAATTCCTGCAAATTAGCCTCAAAAGCTTGATGATAATATAAAAGTTATAGTGGCTCTTTGGTTTTGCTTTTTAATACTATTGTACCACAAGTCCCAAACGGGATGTCCCCGACAGAAAGATATTATAAGACAAATATTCGTAAAAGTTAACAAACAATAAATTGACCAAACATACAATCCCTGTTAAGAGATTTGGATAATTAACAGAAATCCTAGAGGAGCTTTATGTTGATGTATAAAAAAATTAATGGGGTTTCATTTATTTATTTTTTATCATTTCACTTGTGTCATTACAATTGCAGACAGGATTTTCCTTTGGGGGCTGAAAAAAAAAAAAAAAGAAGGAAATGCAAGGAGACAACAATGGATCCCCGAATAACTATGAAGATATAATAATCCAAGTAATGTGGTATACTTTGATTATATACCTCGAAGGATATTATATATATAATATACTTTAAAAGAATATTTCACAAAATCAAATTATGAAAAACATTACAAAAATAGTATTGTTGTATCGTACTTTTATAAATTTTTTAAGAAATTATATATGTATTGCACGTTGATTGTGTAATACATTTTGGATGTGTATCGCTCGTTGGTCATGCGATACAGGATCAAGACCTGTATCGCACAACCAATGTGTAATATACAAACTCCTAAATTTTTTTTTTAACCTAGGTTACTATCTCTTCACCTAAAGATGCGATATAACAATACTAATTTGGTAATTTTTTTATACAATTTGTATTTGTGTATTTAACAAAAAAAAAAACAAAAACCCTAAACATGTTGCGATAATGCCATATATGTTTCCTGTAAAGATACCAACGCCATTAACCGAATCTTTCATGCTTATTTAGTTCTATATGTAAAATTTGGATTAGTGATATAGTTTTACAAAGGATAGAAAATCCGAAAAAAATATATTAATCAATAAAATTTCAAGAAAAGATGAAAATATGCATTGCGTGCATTTAAAGAGTAAGTTAAAACATGGGTTCAACATGGTTAATTAGTTTAGATTTATGGCCTCATAATCATGGGAACTTCAATTCAATTTCCATAAATACCAATTTCTTTTTTTTTTTTTTGTGTTAGTTACATATCATTTTCTTTTTCTGCTTTCTTTATATTATTTATTTATTAGTAGTATATAATAAGTAATAATTTTATTTTCCATATTACAAATGTTTTGGAACCATTCCAAGAAATATCAATAAGTAATAATTATCAATTATCACATTACTGAATTTAATACTCTTTTAACAACCGATATAATCAAAATGACTGTGTATACTATTGAAGAACGTATTGACCATTCGGTCATATTGTAATAGTGCAAACGAAAAATCTTGTAAAGTCATCGTTAAAGTTTGCTTATAAGAATGTTTCACAATTGCATCTATTAGCAGTTTTTTTTTTTTTTTTAGTTGATATATATATATATATAAAAGATGTAGTATAATTATAATAACAAAAAGTAATATTTTCCTTTGACTCATTTTAACATTGACTTAACGAAGCAAGCCATATTCCTTCCGTTCCACATTAGTCCCTAATTTAAATTCAATATTCGCAGATTCCCACATTTTCGTTGAAGTGAATTGCACAAACAATAGTGGAAAACTTTTAAATTGTATATATTCCTAACCTTTTCAAGATTGAATTGTTACCCCTAAATTAAACATGGACACACTTTTCATAACTGTCTAGCTTTTGAACTATTGTTTATGCTCACAAGGATACACTTTTAAGTAAAACAATTACCGCATCATTGAAATTGATAATCTGGAAATACAACCCTATTAAATTGAAAAAATAACCGCAGTCAACCCAATCTATTTGAATCCATGATCTTAAACCTCTATGACCCCAAAACAAAGGGAGGGGGGAACAATCACCTTACTCTATGATGTTCATGTCAATAGACGAATTAAAAAATAGCTTTAACACAAATGGTCTAAAAGAATTTTAAGATTAGCACTTGGAGCACAAAAAACAAACCATTATTAATCCTATAAACTAAATGGCCTTGTCTCTCTACGAATCAAGCAATAACAAAAGTTAGGGTTTGTATGTGTATTTACATTGATATACGCTAGCCTATTTTAACTAATTTCAAACTAAAGCATATACTTTATTAGAAAGTACACTACTTTATGTATGTAGTTTTAATTCTTGTGAGACCAAGTTCAACCCTCAGGGAAACAATATATTATGATTACCAATAATACCCCTTTCCTATTATCTACTCTAAAATTAAGCAAGCAAATTCAATAAAAAATCAATATCTAGACCATTGATTCTCCAATATAATTATCTATATAACACGAGCACCAACATTTCATATTAGTTTCTTAAATTATGGGAATTGCTAATTAAGACTAACGTCTCTCTTAAGATTGCTAATCCTTTTGCCAACTTAACCTAGGTTGATTAATTGAAAATTTTTCTTAATTAAAACTGTTAAAATTACATTATTTTTAGTAACGGTTAGTGAATTCCACTGTTATTTATGTCATTTAATCTCTAGAACCCCATGTAATTCTGTCTAATTATGCATAACTATTCAAACATCTGTTTCTCAATCTATATGTATAAAATATAATGTTAAATCCTACTCTCACAAAAATAGAATTAACAACAATTAAGTACACATGATTAGGTTCAAGAAGACAAAAATTCGATTAAAATAAAGTAAAATTTTTGTCACATATTTCTCTTATAGTTCATCAATGTCTAGGAATAAAAAATTTACTCCTCTATAAAATTTATCAAGAAAGCACAAGAAAGAGTAAAACAAAGTAGTACATAATTTAAATATTAAAAACAAAATTGTTTCTTTTGTTTGCTCTTTCAACTGCTTTTCTATCTCTCAGTATATTTGCATGTGAATAATGTGAATATGTATATTTTTCTCTCTTTTTACAAGGAAATATATATACACACTAATAGAATTTAGGGCAACATGTAAATTTTAGGCAGAGCAATTTGAATCAACAAGCAATCTTTTTATGGATAGCATAGGTGTACTGCATGGGCATGTACTAAGCCATGTTTCTCCCTAAACTTAAAATTTTCAATTTCCAATGCACGATTGTTTGCTTGGTTTTATTCTATGAGCTTATACTAGTTTTAAGTTCCCAATTATGCTTAAAAATAACTCCAATATTTATTAAACTTGAATACATACTCCAAATTATCTTAAGCACAAAAATCTAATAAAACACCCTTAAAATAATCAAAAGTGATATCAAAATCTACTCATAAAATAGGCATATATAAGCTCTATCAACACATGTAACATTTAGTTATTCTTAAGGAAAGCAAATCTATCTTTCAAAATCAAAATCCTCTTTAGAATAAGACCATCTCAACAAGACAAATATTCACTTAAACATTGCACAATTCACTAAAACCCAAGAAATCTTATTCTTCCATCAAATTGCATCTCCAAAAATTGAAAAAAAAAAACCATTCAATATAGAAAATTTCAATTTTAATATAACTTTATCAACCACATGGTAATGCCCTTAGCCCTTTGAACAATGAGGCATTTAATATATAAAAATATACACAATATACTAGACTTCAACATATATTTAGTGTAAATTAGAGTTAACCAGATTATTTAAACAACGATCCCTAAACTTAAAAAATTAGAATTAATATCAACTAATTAGACGAAAGTTATCCACACTTTGTGCACTATAAGTAAAGTATATACATTCTTCCCTTCCATCTAGTTAAGCATCACAATATATGTATGTTACCTCTATTTATTCCCAAGCTTCATCGTTATTTTTGAAATTTTTATTTTGGAGTCTCTCTTTTTTTTTTAATCATTCAAGGCAATTTCATCGCTTGGTAAGTTATAGACCAAAGGATCTTAAGTGCTAAGTTTTAAGATGACCTTCATAACCTCTTTACTTCAATCTATTATTCTAATTAATTAGTTTAGTTTTTCCTGACTTTTCTCTTGACTTTGTAGCAATTTCAAAGCTAATAATCTTGAGTTTGTCACTTAAGTTAATAAGTGTTATCCCCTTTAAAGGTCACTTCATAGGCTCAATTACTTAAGTTAACAAGTTCCACTTTTAAACTGTTTTGCAAATTAGCACAATCAATTTACATTAGCCTAGTGTTTATTTTAGCACTCAAACACCTAAGGTAAATTTTAGAACATACTTAAGTTAAGGCTTTTGAGATACTCAAACTTGGTTTTTTAAGCCATTACATAGATAGATATTTTTGTCCAAATTAATATGAATTTTTGTTTCATTTCTTTTGACTCCAATTCCATATATAAATTAAGAAGAATATGAAGAAACACATCTTGTTTGTTCATTCACTAGAGGAATAGATATACATAAGAGTAAACTGAAAAATATGTTTAATTAACTTCTAATCAACAATAGTTCCCTTCTGATTAAAAGCCCAAAACCAAAGTGTATAATAGGAAATCTTACACTAATTTTACTGTTCAACTATAATAAGGTGTAAAGATGTCATAATGGTTAAATAAGAAGTTATTCAAAATTGAAAAACATGAGTATATAATCATGCCAAAAAAAGGTTATAGAAAGTTGCAAACTCCTAAGTTGCAATGCAATTTAAAATTTTATTCAATGTTGAGTAAATACTTCCACATTCAATACATTTTGGTAAATGTTTGAGTAGTAGGAAGTTTGATATTTTCAATTGCTTTTCTCAAACCGAACATTAAACAAAATCAATCAATTATCAATCATAATTTCCCACTCCCTTCCCCACACTTAAAGCTAAAAATGTACATTAAGGTTAATGTGCATAAAATGGAAAGAAAGCATAGAATTGCATGAAAGTGTCATTTTCAATGTTGATCAAACAATCAATTATTTAGTATATTCATTCTCTATTCGAAATATTATCTTGAGAAACGTGTATATATATTAACATTAGAAGGAAAATGGCTATTATAATTTTCTAATATATTGTGCAATAAGATTGAAATACTTGTGACATTAATAATGTAATTATTATTTTCTGTATAAGTATAGATAGACTAATTTATTCATGTAACTTGTTAGTATTAATGAAACTTTTCTCCTCTTAAAGCATGGACTTTTAGATAATTATATTATGAAAGTATTAAAACTTCACAACTAGAAAACAAAATGTAATATTATTTCAAACCTAGATGTAAAGTTGTTTTGTTCAAATTGAAATATTTTATGGTTTCATCATTTATTTTGATGAGATTGATTGTGTCAATTATTTAACAATTTAAATTCATATAATGATCGCTTTATTAAAATATTTAATATATCAATATATATTTTAATAGTAGGATGATTGATTACCATGTCTTCATTGAAATTTAATTATATGGTATTTAAAATGGACAACAGAAGTGGGTATTAAAAAATATCCATAACATTTGGGAAAAGAAAAAAAGAAAAAAGAGGATCGTTATAACGTTGCAATCAGAATCGCTTTCTACCAGCAGAAAAATCTTGTATGTAGGATTGATTTCTACCTTCCATTTATCTTACTGCCGTGGTAGCTTGGGATGCTGTAAGGATCCAAATATGGAGGGAGATTGAACATTAGATAAGTTTAACATCTATACGAAGCATCATAATCATTCTATGAGACAAAATCCTACAATTATGTCAAGCATGAACAGTCAATAAGGGTAGCAGGAGTTGACATGTGTGAAACAACAAGTGCAGGAAGCAAGATTACCCTTTTGTTGTCTGGTTCCTGGGAAGGAGCACATGTGTATGAATCTCATCCATAGCGATTAAGACCTCTAATTATGTGGTTCATCACGTTCAACGTGAAGAAGGCTGGAAAAGTCATATCTCATATCAAAATCAGCTGGTACGTATATGACTTTAACATTTATAGGGCTCAAAAGAACTAATTGTGAAGCTTCCGGACGTGCTAAGGAATCTGTGTGCGCTCTAAAGAAGCCTACTGTCAGGTCTAAATGACTAGACAGTGGTGGTGTTCAGGTCGGGCGCATGATTAAAAAAAATTAGCGGAGTTATAGTCAATATCGTATAAACCACTTCAATGTGATTATTTTATATGGCATTTTATATAAGTTTAATGGTGTTTTATATTTGATTATATAAAATACTTTTTTCGGTGTTTTTAATAATTAGTATATGAATTAATATGTGAAGACAATCATGAGAAGTTAAATTAAAAAACTTCCACGGAAAAAATAAGAAAAAGAAAAGACAAAATATATAAAATATTTTTTTCATTTTTTTTCATGTTTTTTTAAGAAAAAAAAGGACAATTAATAAAAAACTATTTTCCCTTATTTTGGAAAACATAGACTTTTCATAACTTAGTTTTCGAAAAACGACTTAAGGAATATAAATGTGTAAGTCTTTTTTCCGTTAGTTTACGAGTTCATCTATCAATCATTACTATCCAAAAACATTTATTATTAATTTTTTTAATTATTTTTCTTTTAAGCAAATTTATTATTTATTATAATATATGTAATTTTTTTCATGTTTTATATTAAAAATATATGAGTTACTTCGAAATTATAAACACAGAAAAAGTATTTTCATAACATAAGCTAAACATTTGGAAATATATTACTTTTCCAGAAAATTTTTCAAGGAAAAACTATTTTCATTTAACAAATAATTTTTCTCAAAATAAATGGGACCTGAATTTTATTATTATCCATATTATATTTTCTTATACCTAGAATGTAAAGGGTTTAATGCTTATAAAATAAAAAGATTGTAAAACAATCACGATAAAAATAAAATAAGACAGAGATCAGTCTGCTTTTATCATTTTAATTAATGTATTACAATTTACAATTGATAAGGAGGAAAAAGGTGGAAGCAAAACAAACAGCAGGCAGCATCATCCGCTTCTCAAGGAAAGAGAAAGTTACATTGCATCTGGCCTTGTGGGCCGTGCCAGAAAAATATGAACTGCTGGGGGTGACAGCCCATCAAACAGTATTATCTTCTTTTTCCACACAAAATTCCAACAGATACTTATATTTGTGGAAGGGTTGTTTTATGGGCTTGGGGGCACCAGGACCCCTGTGGGCCAGTCCATGGTGGTGCTGTTCGATTTTGGTGGAAAGAGGATAGAGTTCTACCGGAATCCAAAGGAAAGTAGATCACTATTTCTAAGTGCTTATATCGACACACTGTGGCAACATTCTAGACAAACTAGAAATGCGGTATCAGTTTTGTATGCAATACTACATTCAGTTCCACTTTCTTATGTAGACTACCTATCCATGATGTACTTTATGCTCTAAATGTTCAACGAAATCTTGTCTCAATGTCAATCCTTCAAATATTATGATTGTGTCAAATTATCTTCAAAAGTAAAATTATTGCTAGTTGGTTCATTTGTATTTTGGAATTGAATCTTATGGCTGTAGATAGAGGTTGAATAGTTGGATACAATTACTTCTTCTAACAATGAAGAAATTTGTTTCATTTTTTTTCTATTTCTTTCAGTAGTAACCATAATATATAGTGTATCTTAAAATTGGGCTTGCAAGGCTAGATCACCTCAGGCCAAGAACGAAACAACACACTTACTAAAAGATGGTATTCTTGGTTCCACTTGAAAAATAGTTTGTGAACATTGGAAAGGCATTAGGAAATGCATTTGGCAAAGTAACTAGAGCTTAGAATTTTCGCAATTCATCCATATCGATATTTGTGGCCTAATGATTGTTATAGCCAACGTGGTGCATCATACTTCACATTTGCAGATGACCATACATGTAATGGTCATTTCAACTTGATTAAACGCAAGTTAAAAGCATTAAATAATTGAGAATAAACTTGAGTCTTGACAAGAATGTAGAGGCTTGTAGGACTAAGCTTGATAGTGAGTATTTGTACATACATTTTAAATTGGAAAAGGACTAGCAAGGTTTGTAATAACTACAAGAATACTAAAATGAAATGGTGCTCATATGATAATGAATATGACTATTTAGCATGGATGCATCAATGATGGCATAAGAGAATCTCCCCATCTCCTTTTAGGGGGTTGTTATCCGCATGAAACTAAGTGCCTTTTAAAATATCTCTTATGCATCTTATAAGCTATCAATTAATAAACAACCTTATTTTAGTAATTTGTTGTCGTAAGCCTCAACATCTTGATCAGAAAGGGTTCGTTGGATATTCTATGCCATGTATAAATATTAACAAGATTTTGATACCCATTGTAGTGGAGTATAAGTACGAACAACTTATATTTAAGTAGCCTAACATACGTATAAAATGTTAGGCCTTAGAGGTTGAAAATTTAATTGCAAGTAACTTAGAACACTTGCCACAAGTTTATGAATTAAGAAACATATGGAAGTGCACTACAAATTGAGTCATCTGATGCTAATTTCCTAAAGGATGATTTTCAATTAAAAGAGCTCTCAATGGACTTCCAATTTTATGAATTCAATGATCATGTTCTTTTAGGTGGAAAGGCTAAAAACATAGTGAAATTCTTATGATGTCTAAGCCTAGTGAGGTATTGAGTCTTACTTACCGAATGCCAATCCTTCACTTTGTAAAAGTAGCATTGGAGATGTTCTTCATTATTGATTTACACCGTGTTTGACAACTTTATTAAAAGTGGAAATGGGCAAAAATGAGTAGAAATGGGTGGAAAGAAAAGAGTGGAAGTGGAAATGAGTAGAAAGTTTGTTTTATATTTGGTAACATATAAAGGAAATGGAAGGAAAAGAAAAGAAATGGAGTTAGTAATTAACAAAATCATCTCTATATCATTTTTGTGAAATATTAGTAAGGAGGGTAATTTGGTAATTGATTTTGTTTTTCACCACTTTCTTCGCTTTCTCTCCAAATTAGGAGAGAAAAGAAGTGGCTTAGAAAGTAAACAACTTAACTTTCCACTCTTTGCTCTTCTTTTCTACAAGTTTCAACTTTAACTTAAATTTTCAAACACAATTTTTCTTTCCTTTTTCTGTTGCTTTCTTTCCATTTCCACTTTTGAACGTAGATCTTAACACAACATTAAGATAGTCAGATTTTTTTTGTCTTCTGCTAATAACAAGAAAAAAAAAATCTGGTCAGCTAAAGATACATTTGCTTATGAATGAATGAAAGCCATACAAAATGATATTGCATTATTGAAGGAAATTTAGCTATATGACTAAGAGGCCTTCACCCTAGGCATAAAACAGTTACAAATAAGAGATTTCTTAAAGGGTTAACATCATAAACGGTACCTGTACTTTCCAAAAATAGCAATTAACAAGCTATATTTTGAAACAATTGATTTAATATTTAATTAAACTATTCATGGTCACGAACATTACCTAAACTAATGGTGTTAGCTTTGTTTGCTGACATGGTAGAGCCTCTAATGCATGCATGACATGTGCTTCTCATCAATTAAATATCAATATTATTACAACAAAACTACAAACCTTCACGTCTCTTCTTACGATCCTTATCTTCTTCTCCCTCTTTGTCCTCTTCTTCCCTCTTCCCCCAAAACCATGAAAACCCCATTCCTAATCTCCACTTCTTAAAATCCTTCTTTCCATTCCTTAATTACTCTAATCACTTAGCCCTTAATCTAACTTTTTAATCTACTTCAATTCTCAATCCTAATCCTACTACTATTGATACTAATAAAAGTCATGATGATGGCAATCCTAATCAGTTGAAGTTCAAGAATTAGGAGATTGAAGGACCTACTATTGAATGTGACCAACCATTTAAGAACCCAATTTTGTCACCTTTTGGGCAGGGTGTTTTCAGCTTTTGCAAGATGGATTTTTTCCAATTTAAACCAAAATCAATAGAAAAAAAGGATATAACATCAAAAAACCATTTTGTGTTATGATTTATTGCATATTTCCCATATTTGATCAAATTAGAACTTGCATTTGTGGGCTTTTTTTTTTTTTCAATTTTTTCACTATTCTTATCATTTTCAATCCATTCTTCAAAATTTCTACTCATCTCACCTTGATGATTTCATTAAAATCAATTTTGTGGGCTTTTCTATCTAATTTGGTAGGACCATTTCAAACCTAGATTTTCTAAGTCTAGAAAAAAAATTTTCTGGATCAACTCTCTAGTTAGATCTCTTTCGACATAAAACTTCCATTCTAGCGGTTACTTGAGCACTAGGAGATTCAAGTTCTAGCACATTGCTCAATTCTTTCTAAAGTGTGTTGGCTTGTTTTTCATATTTTTAGGGGGAAAATTTGTCTTGGATTGTCAGCTTTTATAAATCCATCTCGTGGATTTTGATTGTTGTATCATTTCTAGATTTTTTGAAACACGACTACATTCTTTGATCTTGTTTCAGCCTAGTTTTGGATGTAGTTGCCATTGTATTTTAGGACTTTTGTTCATCAATTTTGTATATCTCCAAGTGACCTAAAGTACAATTACATTACTTCTATTTGTTGAAATTTTGCTATAATAATCACAATAATAATAGGAAAAACATGTTGATAATAATAAAAAAAATGGATGAGTATATTGATATTTAGGGTATGTCTATTTCATCATATTCTATTCATTTTCGTGTCAAATTTTTATCATTTTCAAATAGATATTTGTTAAAAAAACAAATATCAATGAAAAATGGACAATTTTATTTATAAACTAACCAAACAAATATGATACTGATAAGTTACACATGCAAATCAGATATAGATACGATACAAATAAAAATCCAACAATCCAAATAGACCCTTAATTAATGAGAGACACGTGTCATGCACATTGGATGGCTCCATCACATTAATAGACAAAGTTAACACCATTAGCTTAGGCCATGTTTATGATAGTGAATAGTTTAATCAGATTTTAAATTGATCAATTCAAAATATATGTGGCTAATTGTTCTCTATACAAAAGTTCAAAATGTTAAGCAAATGATTTGAGTGATAGATATAAGGTTAGAGTTATAGTTAAAGGCTGCACTCAAAAGAAAGAAATTGATTACGAAGAATTTTTATCATTGGTTGTTAACGTTGTCTTCATTCTCCTCATTATAGCCATGTACTAAATACTTGGACTTAAAACTTTACTAAATGCATGTTGAAATCATATTTTAATAAAGCACAACTAAAAAATAATTTATGGGCAACAATTTGAAGTCTCCTTGAAAAGAACAATGGTCAAAGTACATAAGTTCAAATGATCCATTTACGGTTTTAACACTCAATCATATAGATTTGACATTGCAAAAAAGAACTATTATATGTATGTAAAATGATCTAGTGGTAGTTTTGTTATCATGTCAATATTTATAGATGATATACCCCTGCCTAAGTGAAAAAAGTTAATTGTCTCAATAAGAAGAGGTTGTCTTTTAAAAATGGGATAAGGGAGAAAAGATAGATTGAAGCAAATTATGTAATTAGAATACAAATTAATAAATATTAATTTAAAAACTTCTCTGTTAGTCTTAAGAAAATTCTTAAAGGATTTTAATTGGGTAATTGAAGAAGAACTTGGCTTCTGTACGTGAATGGAAACCTTTAAAAAAGGGCTTTTGTTTCCATAAGCTTATGAAGTTGTTGGGTGTAATCCCCAAGTTTTTCCTTAATTTGAGTTAGAGGTTAAAAATTAAAAACCAATATAGATTTACTATAAAAGTTAGAATGAAGGGTATAGTTAGTAAATTAATTTATATTTGCATTTGTAGAATGAGTCAAGTGAAAATAGAGATCCAAAAATTTTAGTTCATCCTTTTCAAATTGTCTACCAAGTTATTTTACTTGCAAACTTTTTTATGAACTTGAATTTCTAGAGCTTAACTCCTAAATTATAAGGAATATTATTATAAATAGTGATAAAAAAAAGTTTTATTTAAACAAATTTATAAATTAAATTGATCAAATTTTGTACTAATTCTAAAGTTTTGTTTCAAAGCTTCAAAAGCTAAGGTTAACATTGTGTATTCCTTATACCTTCACATTAACATATAAGGTTGATGTTAATGTATAGTTAGGTTGATGATGTGTATAGTTAGGTGTAGTATAAGTGCATATGTGTAATATTAATGTGAAGGTGTAAGGAATACATATGAGCCTTATATGTTGATGTTGAAATGTAATTATTGGAGATAAGACCATAAAAAGTAGTGGGAAAGTGTAAAAATTTTGAAGCTTTGGAAATATAATATAGGGGTTGATGAATCACGGGCATAAATAAGACTCGAGTAGCCTCGAATGTTAGGATTTTCTTCTATTATGAGCGTAATGAAGGGCTTGGTAGCCTCTGGTGGTTGAAGTTTAGCTGATCACAAGCATGATCAAGGACGTAGCAGCCTTGGGTGTTTATGTTTTGGTTGATCACAACCATGAATAAAGGTGTGGTAGCCTCGGATATCAATCACAAGCATGATTATTCCCATGGTTGTGATCGCAGCCTTGATCACAGCTATGATCCAGTGATCTCCTGTTTTGCCTTGTTTTTGGAAGTAAATAAATAAATAATATATAATATAATATATGTGTATGCAGATATTAGTTTAAGATCATTTATAGGATTTTGCTTAAGATAGATCAAAGAATTGTAGTTTGAGAACATGCTAAGTTTTATAATATTTAAACTTAATTAGTTAGTTAAGTTTAAATAGTTGAATGATACCTATGTATAACGCTTTATAAATTCTTAAAGACCTTTGAATTGGGAAAATGGTAACTTGAGTTAGGACACATAGGCACTAATAGAAATTCCTATTTAGTTGTATACTTAATAATGCATATATTTATTATTTTATAGGAGACACAAATCAAGATCAAGACTTTATGATAGATTATTAAGACAAGTAAGCTAAAATGTACAGATAAGTAACTTGAATTTTCTCATATTAATTGTGATTGTAATCTAGGGACATATACTCCTAAATGCAACAAAAATTGATCATATGCATGGGGATTTGGGGAATAATACAAGTTACATGTTGAATGAGTGAATAATAATCTTTAATGTAAAAAGTGACAATTATTTGCATGGCATTGATCATGTAATATGAGTTGCGGATTATCTGAAATTGATATGGCACTTAGCAATATAGTATAAATTTGTAATTAAACCTTAAATAAAACAGACATGCATTACATGATAGCATAACTTGTATTTACATGGTAAACATAGTATGTATTAGCATTTCGATTTTATGGTAACTCTGAGTTTTTGTAGTAAATATAAATTAATATCTGGTTCTACAAAAGGGTTACCACTGTTCTATCAGTTCCATGGGAACCAAGCAAGCACCGAAAGACATCACTTGTGGTGTTGACATGAAATATCTAATACTGGGTGGAGTTTCTAAGTTCTAAGGTTAAGTTGAGTTATAATATTTTTCTATTCATATATATAAATATATATATTAAAGAAGAGAACGAAACTTCTCCTATTTTAGTTCTTAGTCTCTCTTAGGTGTGATTTACTTGAGATGATCCTTCAACCCCCAAAAGAGGGCGTAAATCTTCATGGGTTTAGATTTCAGTTACTCAAACTATGTTTGTTACATACGATTGATTGTTTTATTGCACATGAATGATAACCAAACATTATTTGATTTTGATCAAATTGTGTTAAGATTTGGTTATTCACTGAGCTTGTTGTACACACACTCTTATATATTACTATTTACAAGATTTAAGCAGAAAGAACAAGACTAAGAAGTTGAAGCTAGTCTAGATATAGGAGAAGTTTCAATATTGGGAGACTAATGTTGTAATAGTTTCGGCAAATGTAATGTAGACCTTTGAAAATCTTTTGCTATAAAGTGTAATATTGAAGTCTTTTGAAGATAAAGGTTGTAGAGTTGTATTGTAATGATCAAGGACTTTTGCAAATTTATTATTATATGTGACTTATATATATAATATCTTTTTTATTCTAATCGAAATTTGATCCTATTTTAACTGTTCACACCACGGTGCATTTTGGCAGTTCTATGTTCATGTATCTTTCTAGAAGCCTCAGATGGAATAAAATGAATGTTTGTGACTTTAGTTTGTTACATGTTATATGAATGCTAGTAGGATACCCTGTAGGGGTATGACATTAGGCTTCATAATGCTAGCCTTGTTAAACTCGACCAAGCCTTAGACTATAGTGTTTAATTTGTATTGAGGATTGAGGCTTTAGATAACAAAAAGAAAGGACTATTATGGTTTTTTTTATGTGTTTAATGATATCTGGGGAAAAAAATACAAATAACTATTAATTTATATTCAATAATTGAACTAATATAAATAGGATTTCAATATGAGATCCTAACACTATTCTTTTAAAAATTGGATATTGAAATATATGGTTTTTTGTGTTTAGGATTTAAACTATGGAAATGAAAAAGGATATGGATGATTCAGTTTAGATATAATGAACCAAAATCAAATCAAACTAGTTACTTATTTAGATTTAATTGATTTAACTAACAATTAGATATTAATAACATTTGAATTATCTATTTAGTATTAGGCACAGCTAATTAACTCAATGATATTCAACACAATTATTGTAGAGAATAAAGAGGAATAAGAACTCTATGTTTCAATTTCATAATCCAAAAGGATAAATTATACTAGAAGGTATCAATATTTAGGGGTACGTTTATTCATTGTATCAACGTTTCAAGTAGTTAAATAGAGGTATTAACATTTCATAAAGTGAATAAAATAAGATATCAATGTTTTACAAAGTTCATTTAAGGTATCAATATTTTAATAAATTTTTAATTAAATTTCTAAAATTTTCAATAATAGTCAATAATTGATACTTTATTTGATTTACTTTACAAAACATTGATATCCTTTTTTAACAACTTGAGCTATTAATATCTTAAATGAGTTTATCTCCAAACATTGATTTCTCTTTTTAATCATTTGAAATGTTAATACCTTAAATGAACCTACCCTTAAACATTGATATCTTTCAATGTAATTTACATTAATCCTAAATCTAAACAGTTTTCATGAAAAAATAAACCTATTTATACCTAAGTCTTGTCAACCACAAGGGTATAAGCGCAATATAAGAAAAATATGGCACTTTTACTAGTAAAATAAAAATAAAAACTAATAACATATAAAACCATGGAAAAATATTGCATGTGACTCTAATTATGACTTTCCTTCTATGGATCCTTAAAACTTAACAAGTCTTTAGAATGAGGAATGAGATTCTCATCATTACCCCTAAGGTGGATAATATTTTTCCTAAAACTTTTTATAGTAATATCTTTTGAAACCCAAATATTAAATAGAAACTTGATACAAGATAAGCAACAATGCTCAACCTTCTTGTCTCAAGTCGTATCTCCAACAATCCCCTTAGAACACTTTCTTCAAAATCACAGTGAATCAATAACTTCCAGGGTATGTCAGCTCTAACTCTAGGAAGTCCTACATTAATAATCCCCATTATTAACTACACGTTATTAAAGTGCTTAAGAGAGATATATGGTAGAATATTCATTTAATTGAATTTGCATATTAGTCATTTGATTTTTGTGATATGCACGAGTTGATGCATGTATAGCCAAAGCCATACAACTCTAAGAATTCTATTATTTTGAGATATTTTTGTAACCTAGTATTTTCTCTAGCTTAGAGATTGTTATATAGAGTTTCTTGAGAGAGCATTCTTATAAGGGGTTGAATTTTTTAGTATAAAGGAGAGAAGCAAAAGAGATCTTTAGATTAGAAGACCAATTGTTGGATTACAATGCTATGACATATAATTTGGTTTATTCTTTTTATCTCCTTATTACTTTTTATATTTTTCTTATTATTTCTTATGCGTTATTCGTGAATGTAATTGAAGGGTGATTTATTAATTACCTAGAAATAATCACCCTAGGGGAAATATCTGATTGAATATGTGTTTAATTGGATAATTATCCATTTTCAAATATATAATCATGTTGTGTTGGATGACTTATTTCTCTATTTGCGTGCTTATGAAGACAAGATTAGATTTTATAGAAGGTAAATCAAAGTTAATTCTAATGGAGAAATTCATAAAGTTGATTTATTAATTAATAAGTATGCTAATTAATTAGAATAATGTAATCTAAAATAGTTAATTATAAAGTTCCAATTAATTGATGGAAGATCAGTAGTTATTGGACCCTTATAGTCTAAACTATAATTTATAATAGAAATTTCCATAATGCTAGGAAATGGAATAATAATTTGAATATTGTTTATCAATGACATAGGTAACCTTGGTGGCAATTCACAATGTTTGAGTATGTTTTCATAATTGTTTTTGAATTCTGATAATTTCTCGGATAATAATAGTATTGTTAATGTTTGATTTTGACATTTTAATCATATTTGGGGTAGATAGTGAGACAATACATAATACTTGTATACATAATCATGTCTCGTTGAGTATTCATCCATATTCATCTATATGACATGAATAGATAGGTGGACTTGCATGGAGATAGAATGTGAATGAAATTACCCCCTAAACTTTTGTTAAGATACAGATTCACGTCCTTAACTTTTAAAGTGAGTTTTTTAATCCCTTAAAGATAAAAATGAATTCATAGGTGAAACTTGGAGCATGTATTTTGTGATTCCCTCCGTTTCTTTTAGCGGAAAATGTTAAGTGCCCTTAACTTTACTAATTTTCGAAAGTTTAGGGGGTCAAAAAATTTACTTTGAAAGTTCATGGGATGAATCTACACCTAGTTACAAGTTTAGAAGAATAATTTGCAATTAACCCTTAAATTAATGAATTTGATGTAAAAAATTATAAAACTTTTTTTATTTAGATATTTTCACACTACATCTATAACAGCCACGATTGACCCTATATAATGGCTCTCATTAAATTGCTCACATCATATGTCCCTTTAAAGCAACAATAAATTCTTTTCATTAAAAACAGTGTTGTAGGCATTTACAAGCTTAAAAAGCTCATAGTAAATAATTTTATTATGTTACCATCCATTGTTCATGAATATTTTCCAAGGTTAAATGAATTCACATATAGGTGAAAGTTCGAAGGTTTATTTTGCAACTCCTCTCATTTTATTTTAATGAAAAATATTAAGTATCCTTAATTGTGTCAATTTTTGAAAGTTTAAGAGATCAAAAAGCTCACTTAGGTAAAAGTTTAGGGAGTAATTTGCAATTTCCCCTCAAATTAATAAATTTGATGTGCTAAATTATAAGACTTAATTTAGTTGGATCCCTATATAATCACCCTCCTTAAATTGCTCATGTTACACATCCCTTTAAAGCATCAATAAATTATTTTTCCTTGCAAGCAATCATTTGCTTGTGGGCTTTTACAACCTCAACAAACTCATAAGACATAATTTTATTCACTTATCATCTTTCAACACAAAATACGTATTCTCACGACCATGGAGAATTGCATCCTTATCAAATAACCAAGATCATCCAAAAAAAAAAAAAATGTGATGATTTCATTGGCTCTACATCACATTCTACCTCATCACTTTACTTCCCTAGAATCATAAGAGGTATTGATACTTTCTTAGGCACATGAAAAGATCCTTTATCACTAATTTAACATAGTTTATCAGGTTAGAAAATATCTACAATCAGAAGCTTTATACACTTAACTAAACCCAATGCAATCATATTATTGCAACTCCCATTATCATAATTACTTAACATAATGTATCACCCACATAACACTTGAGATAAAAAATATTCACTCTTTGATCATCCCTGGTAAAGGAAGTAGCACTCAGAACTTAACAATTAGCCATAAAAATTGGAACTATTACACCTTTTAGTCCCTTTGTAATGACATCCACTTTTTTCCTCCACTTCTTTAGTGTTTAAATGATCCTCTTCATTAACTTTTTGAACTTCAATCACTTCTTCATTCCTAATCACAAAACACTTATAACCATAGTTGTTAAAATTGCAATTTTACCCATATATTTTAAGAGGTCTTTTCGAGTTAACTCGTGAGTAGAATTATTATATTGTAGAATCTTATAATTTTAACCGAGTCTACATATAAACCTAATAGAATCTTATGTTTTAATCGATTTTACTGATTTTAATTATTTGAGTCAAATAGGCTGCTAAAATATAAAAAATATAAGCGTATTTTTACAAGCTCATCAGCTATTAAGATGATACATCTTCCTTATCACATTTTAATTTTGTTTTCACACTCTCTCTATTTCGTTTCCATCCTCCCCAAATCCTTTGTTCTACATTTATATAATTCATTCAAGTTGAGTTATAGTTGTAAAATTTACAAGAAAACTTATTTATTTTATTGATATAATTAAGAATTTAAGATGAGTTAAATAATTTTATTTTCCTTCAATTAATAACTTTTATCAAACAAAATAATTAAGAAAAACTTAATTTTCACTATGTTTATTCTTTTATATATATATTTATTATATTATGGATCAAGAGTTTTTATGAAAAAGAGAACTTAATACCTTTATTTTTTTTCATCCAATATCATTTTCAAGTTTTTTATGATTTATGTAAGCTTATCTATAGTTTTTTAAATCTATTTTACATAAGTTATAGAAATAAACATTTTTAGTTTCGATTCTACATTCTAATTTTACAAATCTTTTGATGATTCTACATAAAATCGTGAGTTTGACAACTTTACTTATGACTTGGACATTAAGCAGCTACATGTCCATTACTCAAACATTTAATACTTTTTATTTGATTATCCTTACACTAGATACCTTGACCATTCTTCTCTTTTCATTTTTGGACCGTATAAGATATTCCCTTCTCTATAGCTTTTCTAATTTTATTTTTCATCAGCATGTTTAAGTTTCTCAGCTACTTACTATTATCATCAAATTGCTAGATTTAAAAGAATTTGAAGATTGTGGGCTACTTGATCATTATGAGGAACTCCATGTCTCTACCGCTTTATGACAGCAACAAGTGCATAGGATCGTCTAAAGTGCTAACCCTCTAGAACTCAATAGCACATGATAACCCATATTTTAGCTCAGTCACAAAGAGTGCTATAGTACTTTCTAGAGGTTCTACCATATTGTGTCAAATTTTCAATTTACAGCATCTGAAAAGCCTTAATATGCTCTTCCACACTAATACAATTCCAAGAGATAATAAGAAGGTACAAATTATCACTACATAATAATCTCTTCCCAAGAAGGCAACCATTGTCCCCTCACACCCTCCTATGACTTATAGTACTCTTCCACTAAAACTGAGAATAGCCTATGAACTCAACGAAACCCAATTTTACTTTTACAACATCTTCATAATCATGGCACATAAGCACTCTTAGTTTGATCCAACCAATCATAGTAATCGTCAAGGCTACACAATTTGTTAAATAAAGGGATTTTTAATATTGTGAAATTCAAACCCTCTCCTACCGAAGGCCCATATGATTTCCATTAGCACCTCTATAAAAAGTCATATTCAAAACTCTATAGCTAATGCCAATATCTTCATAATTCTTAACTTTCTCATCACCACGATCATTATTATTATGCTTGATAACAATAATAAGACCATCCATGTGAGTTGATAATCCTTTAAAGAGCTCTACTTATTGGTGAAATTATTGTAAACTTTAGCACACAAAATTGTGAATTTGCTGTGACAAATCTACAAAAGCCATAGAAATTTGGCTTAAGAGATGTTCATTTATTATTAAAGCTCTAAAGTAGTAACTTTTGCCTTTTACTTATCACTTGTAACTCAGTAATTTTCATCCATCTCTTAATTATACTCTACCATATTGTAATAATTTTTCTTTTCTGACACTACGAGGAAGAAAATCAAAAGAAAAGAAAAGGCAAGGAATTATTTTCTCCTCTCTCCTCTTTTTTTTGTTTTTTTTTTCTTTTTAGGTTCAAGAAAACATAAAAAGAGTGAAAGAAACAAGAAAACCCTAAACTCTATGTTGTAACTATGCTTCAATGCTACAATGATACAAAAGATTTCAAAAGAATGAGTCTATAGAATAACCCCCAGTTTTGAAGATTCACACAAATTCAATTATACATGCAAATTAAATAAAGCTTCATATAAACTTAAACAAGCTCCATGAGCTTGACATAAATGCTTAAGTGATCTCTTAATAAAGAATGGTTTTTAAAGAGGAAAAGTAGATAAAACTTTGTTTTTCGAATTCTTTTATCATGATATTTTGATAATTTAAATACATGCTGATGATTTTTTGTTTGGTTCCACCAATGAAAAATATTGTTAAGATTTTGCAAGTTTAAAGCATACAGAATTTTAAATGTCCTATGGTAGATTAACATTCTTCCTTGTATTACAAATAAAGTAATGTACAAATATTTGTACATCAAGAGAAATACACAAATAAGATACTAAGAAAATTTAGTTTTTAAAATTGTAAATTTGTTGCAATCTTGTAAGCACATCTACAAAGTTAGAAGCTAAGAAATCTAATCAAAAGGGCAAGTGACAAACTTTATAAAAATATGATTGGTTCTCTAATTTATCTCACTATATCAAGACCTCATATACGCTTTAGTGTATATGCTTATTTTTTAAATTGAACCAAATGAAATGCACTTAGCTATAGTAAAATATATTTTCAATATATTCGTAACATAGCTAAACTAGTTATTCGGTGTCCAAAGAATATAACTTTGATGATCTGATGGGATATTTAGATGCCGACTATGTTGGTTGTGAAATCAATAGAAAAGTACTTTAGGTACTTGTCAATTTTTCAGTGACACATTAGTTATTGGGCCATGTAAGAACCAAAATGTTGTCATTTTATCAACTACAAAAGCTAAGCATGTCTCAATTGGAAATTGTCATGCTCAAATTTTATAGCCTAGATAATATCTTATGGATTATGGCTTTGATTTTAAGAAGATTCCAATTTTATGTGACATCTCAAATGCTATTGATCTATCTAATAATCCTATTCAACATTCCAAATCAAAATATATGGAAATTAAACATCATTTCTTAAGAGACCATGTTAATAATGCAGCAATTGATACAGAGTATGAAACTTTTGGAAATCAATTAACTGATATATTTACTAAGCTACTTGAAAACTCTAGATTTGAAATTACTAGAAATAAAATTAGAGTGCATTATCCCTTTTAATATCTTCACAGATATTACCCGATGATTTAAACAAAATATATATTAGATTGTATTTTTGAACATCTTACACTTTTGGAAAATGAAAGGTTATTTTTAGTGAAATTTAAATAATATGCTTGATAAGAATATTTTTTAATAATTTGACATAATTTGCAAAATAATTTGTGAAATAAACAATGCAATTTTTCAAAATTAAGAATTTACTGCCAAGAGGTCTAGGTGAAAGTTCAAAGAAGATTTCAAAGTGGTGAATTCAAAGCTTAAGGATTTTAAGAAAGTTCAAGAATTTGACATGGATGCATGGTTTGAAAACTTAATGAAGAACTAATACTTCACTGAATTAATCCTTGAAGCCAAAAGAGGACCCTCAACCCATTTCAGAACAACCTATAACAGTTTTGGAACCAACTACCCAGTTACCTATTCCTCACAACTGCTTTTGTTCCTATCTAATCCACCTATATTCATAGTCAACAAAAGAAATCCACTTAGATTCATACTCTTACAAACAAAAAAAAAAAAGTAACAATAATAATATTTTTGCTAGATATGTTTAAAGTTCGTTGAACTTTATTTTGAAAGACTGTTTCTTTTATGCTTTTTATGCCACACCCAGTGGATCAAGTGGTACCAAGAACTCCTATTTATGCCACAACTATAGAACATAAATTCCCAATACCTCACTTTAATGATAATAGAATCTAACATAGGGAGAGGGAGGAAATAGTTTTAAAACACGGATATTTACAGTTTCAAAAGTTTTTACAAAAAAGTTTCCGCACAACATAAACAACACGCACCATTGTTTCAAGTATAATTTAGTCTAATAACACTAAACCTATCACATGGCATGCAAAGACTATGGCATTGTAAGCTATTATTGTACGAAGAAGCTTTGGTAGTGCCTAAGCCCTTACACTTCATGTGTGGCTAGGCGTGGGGCACTATCATAGCTAATTATATTTAAAAAAAAAAAAATACGAACTTTAATATAAGATTCTTTTCATAGGTGAAAACCTATATCAATTATTTGTTATTTAAGCATTATACATATAACAATAATTTGATCCCTTCCAAAATTAATTTTTCAAAAATTTTTTACATTGGTTACTATATGTAGTATCCCTGTTATAGTTTCTCCACCAAAAGCCAAAATTTTTAAAGTAATTCCTATGTATTGGTTAAAAAAAGGAAATTATATTGTTATAATTCCTATTTCTCAAAAAATAAAAAATTAAATTAAAAAAAAAACTAGTAATCCTAACATTAGAAATACACTTAAAAGCATCTCCCTTGATAAACTTCAAGAGAATCCATTGGATTTGAAATTACCATTGATAGTAACGTTTATTCAAATCATAGTTCAACTTAATTCAATGTTTTTACGGGTCAACTAATTATTTATTGGGTATATTTTTTATTGGACATTACTTCACTAAATCCGATGTGTTGGGTTGTATTTCTGTGTTATGTGTTACTGTGTCCTGTCATTTATATTTGAAAAAGATAATATTATGATTTTTTTTCTATATATTTCTAAGTATTTTATAGATTTATTTCTAAAACTTGAATCGATAAATGGTTCAATCCTGACACTAAGTACGCTTACTAAACGAATTAATTATCGATTTAGGTTTCTATACATAAATAATAAATAGTTATGTTGGGTTAAGATTTTTTAAAGGTGAAAAGTACACGATTTATTTATTAGTTTTATGTTAAACATGGTTTTCGGAATATGAAAAAGTTATCATTTTATAAATCCGAAGGTTTACCATATACATGCAGTGTAGCTGATATATAAGGGATCGCCTTTACTATCCATTGACCGGACCTTGATATGATGAAAAAGGAAAATGAAGTTATTTAATTTGTTGATAATGAGTTGTTTGAATGTTAAGTGCATGTGCAATTTCCCACAGAAGGCTTGCATCAAACCTGGATAATGCTGATATATGCAATCACTTGAATGCAATGCAAATATTGTTATTTGCTCTTTTTTTTTCCGTGATTAAGAGAATGTTAGAAACTTTCTATTTCACACCCATATTATCTTTTAGATGATCTTTAATATTATATAAAAAAATTATTATAACTAATTAATAAATATTTTATAAAATATATATTATTAGAATTTAACCAAATGAGAGTTCCTATATATAAAATCCATTCCTCTCTATAAACGGTATTACACAATAATAACTAATTATAATGAGATATAAACTTATGATAATTTTGATATATATTTCATTATACTGCAACGATATTTTGGTATAAGCTTCTCAGAAGAAATATATAATATATATAATATGAATAGCATATATTTTGTCTAATTTAACAAATACATTATGATACGCTATTGCAGTATATATTTATTCTTTTCTTTATGCATATCAATACCATTATGTATAAATTGTTTCCTCAAATTATTGATCATGTCTATGTTGAATAGTTATTTTATATATTAAACTTTATTTTGTACTTATATTGTGAATGTATGCCTACTAAACAATAATATTTCAAAACTAGTTAATCTATATATACACCTTTTTCTTTTTCAATCTTTAGTGATCCTAGTGTGAGAAATGACATTAAGGTAAAGGACGCGCTTCATAAGTTTTACTTATGACATAAAGGAATGTCCATATTAGGAATAAGGTAATGAATAAATCAAATTACTTATAAGTTATTTGATTTTAGTTTGATATTTACTAAAGTAACTCAACAAAAATCGAGTGAAGCTATAACTTGAATTTTCGAGTATTTAATCGAGTTAAACTCGAGTTTTATAATAATTAACTTGATTAACTCATGAATTTAATCAAAGTAAAATTAAGTATAAATTATTAGTCAAGTTCAAGTAAAGTTAAGATATTAAATTAAATAATAAAATCAGATAAATGGAGTTTAAACAAGTTTAATATCATGTAAAGTTCAAGCTTATTCAATATTGTGTCAAATGTAAACTTAAATATTTAAGATGAACGAGTTAGAATTGAACTATAATTTTAAAATTTTCGAATCAATTTTAAATTCAAACTAGAAATTCTACTACTATATTTTCCGGATTCGCACTGGTTTCCTAGTCGATATGAACTTAATCAGCCAAAAGAGCAAAAAGAAAGAACAACTTCACGTCAAGCCGGGGTCACTTATCATTTCAGGCGTGCGTTAAGAACGACGAATAAAAAGGAAATAAAACATTGGAAGTCTTGGTCTTCATCGATGGTTTGACCATACCCATCATTCGTAATCATTCCTAGTTGGGTCTTTTGTTTGATGTTCGGTCTTAGAATTTCTTTCATGCGAAACGATGGATCTGCTTGATTATTATTTATTAGGTCAATAATTTTGGCAAGAAAAAGGCTTTTGGTTGAACTATCAAACCGACGAGCAAAGACACAAAAAAATAAAAAATTTTAACTTAACGATAAGCAAAGAAACAATGCATCATTTTCAGGGTTCTTCGTTCCCTTTTACTTCTAAATGATTAATAACCGGGCTGGTTAATTTCATAAAAAACGATTTTATAAATTCATTTCTTTTCGATGAGAGCTTGTGTGTATTATTTATTTATTCATTGACTTATTTACTGTTAGCAAAAAAAATTAAATCAAGCTCTAAAGAAATCATAGCCAGTATTAATAATTGTTATTATATTAATATGATTTATGTTTGTAACCAGTAGTTTATTAAGGTATTTAAGTTTTGTTTTAATAAGTAATTAATAGGCTTTAAGTTTTCATTTATTAGTTAGTCTTTTTAGTTACATGTAATGGTCATATATAAGGACCTTTTCAATATAAGTATCAATTTTGAGATTGCAATAACATGTGAAGCTCTACCTCTTTTATTCTTTTGTTTCTATGTATCTAAATGATATCAAATGTTGTTTTGTTAAAATCAACATGGTATCAGAGCCCTCTTCTTACGGGATTTGAGTGAGTTTTTTTTAAACGTCATGGAAGTCGAAGCTAGTTTTGCCTCAATTGCTCCACCAGTGTTCGATGGAGAAAACTACCAGATTTTGGCAGTTCATATGGAGGCATATTTGGATGCTTTGGATCTTTGGAAAGCAATAAAAGAAGACTATGATGTTCCTGTACTTCCAGATAATCCCACCATGGGACAAATCAAAACGCATAAGGAGAAGAAGACAAGGAAGTCAAAAGCTAAAGCCTGCTTGTTTGCTATGGTGTCATCAATGATCTTCACAAGAATAATATCCCATAAGACAACCAAGTCTATATGGGATTATCTCAAGAAAGAATATATAAGAGACGAAAGAATCAGAGGTATGCAAGCTTTAAATTTGATAAGGGATTTCAAGTTGCCAAAGATGAATGAATCTAAAACAATCAAAGAGTATTTAGATATACTTCTTGAACTTGCCAACAAAGTTAGACTACTCGAGTCTGAATTTAATGATTCAAGGATTGTACAAAAGATCCTTGTCACAATTCTTAAGAGGTATGAAGTGACAGTTACAACCTCGGAAAATACCACCTAAGTGGAAGTAATTAATTCTTTACAGGCACAAGATCAAAGAAGAATAATGAGGTAAGAAGGAACTAAACAAATAGTTGAAGGAGCTTATCTAGCCAAAGCTTAAAGGAAGAATCTCTCAATATAGCCATTGCAAGAAGCCTGACCATAAAGAGAAAGATTGTTAGTATAAAGGAAAACCTCAATGTTTTAAGTGCAAAAGGTTTGGGCAACTACAAAAAGATTTCAAATTTTAAAATGAAGAACAAGCAAATATGGCAGGGATGATTGAAGAAGAAACACTATTTTGAGTTACGTGGTGAGAAGTGCACCAAGAAATTTTAGAGATAAGTACTCCAATTGAAAGTTGATGACAAGATGATGAGAAATGCATCATATAATGAAGAGAAGTGCTTCACATATAAAAATAATAATACAAGCTTGATTTAAGGGAGGCAATATTAGTAAAAAAATTAATCAAGCTTTAAAGAAATCATGGTCAACATCAATAGAAATTGGCAGTATTAAAAATTGTTATTATATCAATAGTATTTATGTTTGTAACTTGCGGTTTATTAGGGTATTTAAGTTTTGTTGTAATGATCTTATATAAGGACCTTTTGCAATAATGTGTGAAACTCTACCTCTCTTACTCTTTTGTTTCTATGTGTCTAAATGATATCAAATGTTGTTTTCTTAAAACCAACATTTATATATTTATTATCATTATTTGATGAGCTTACAAGGATGAAAGTGTAAGAGTGTAGAAAAAAATAGTTGTATGCAACAAATATTATACCATGGCTATATAAGGCCATTACAACGCTAAAGCAAGGAATCGAACTTGGTACCTTAAGAATGAGAACCTAGACCAGATGCTACTAAACTATGCGCCCATTGGCAACTCACCTATCAATCACCTAATCACAAACACCCCTAACTAAATAGCCTCCCTACTCATTAACTAGTGCATCCTAATCAACCTAACCCTAGCCTTTGTTGACTACTCTATTTCAATACTTGCTAAAACCTCATATTTTGATTTGACTTCTAATTTCACAATTTCTAACATTTAATATATTATTAAAAACATTAGCCTATCAGTAGCATCTTCAAAAATAAAGCTATAGTCGATGATTATAATTCATATCTCTTTTCTTACTTATATCTTGTTGGCCTGTATAAATATTTTTTTATTGTTGATATACATAATATTGTATGGCGAAATGTTTCTGTTCAACAATTTAAGTATATAGTGGCCCAAAAAGAAAAAGCAATTCAAGTATATACCTCGAGTAGAGAATTTCCAATTAGTTAATGACATTGGTTGTTTCACATAATAATATCGTCTAGCACCTTTATCCCATATCCTTCTCGTAAACTTGAAGCTGTGTTACTTGTTTTGCCAACCGCTGTGACAAATTTGATGAGTACTCTTTTACCATTCAAACATTTCGTTTTATTCGTTCCATTATATTCCTTTGGTCTCTGAGGTGACCGGACGTGTCTTAGGCTCTTTAAACATTTGCCAAGCATTGCTATTCCCAAAAGCGTTCGTATCCTGTTCGTTTCTAAAATGGAAATGGAACCTTGTTCTGTTATTGTAGGGTAGTCTTAGACCAGTCTCCGAATCAGTGGGGAACACTGAAAATGAAACCATCCACATTTTCTGACCCAAAAGTATAAAGGACAATAAACTCTTTTTTTGGTGCATGCGCTTGCGTTGGTCCGATTCCAAAAGGTACGATGCCTTTCCTCGTGTTACGTTCATTGCTCTGACCCCCGGGGGTCGGTTGGTATACTCTGGTTTTACTTTGTTTCGCATATTGTCAAAACTTTATTAAAGTTTTTAAAAGGACTTGGCTTCAATATTAGGTTAAATCCATATGTGATAAAAGCTGACCAAATGCTTATATTTTTATATTTTAACAATTTCGTATTTTATCTTTTGATTTTGATAAATTAATACTCGTACTTTCTAAACATGTGTGATTTACTATCTCTATTAAATAATATTTTACAGATACTTTACATGTGAATAGGCGTTGAAAAGTTTATTTTGAGTACTATCTAATGATCTAATTGAATCACTCAAATAATATGCTTTACTTCTCTTAAATTAAAGGATCTGAAAGGTATCTTAGTGTATCTAAATTCCATGTTTTGTGGTTTTCAAGTCTATTTCCTTGTTTTATATCTTGTCATCAAATTTTAAGGGTCAATCTTGTCTTTAAGTCTTAGATTCCTAGGTAGCTGAATTTTTATATTTGGATTTTATTTTCATTTTGCCTCCCTTGTAATCTAGGTTCATATATTTGATTATCTTGATCATATTGACTATGATTTCTTAGGTTTACATTCAAATAAGCACTATAACCCTGTTTTGCTAAGTATGTGAGAATTATAACGAAGTATTTAGAGATTTTACTTGAGCTTTAACACTTGATTCTAGGGGAAATCATCAAGCAATTCATTATGTTCATGAACCATATTAAATTCATTTTGGAAACCTTAATATATCTACATGTGCCGAGTTTTACATGCTTAAGGATAGGTTCATTTTTAAATTTAACATCACAATGGGCCTCTTCATGGCATCATTAAACTAAACATGATTCAAATAATCATTTCAAGTTAAATTTTCCTTCAAATCATTATAGGGCCGAGAGCTATAGGGTCTCATTTATAGGGTTTTCTTAACTTGTCTAGTTCCTTAATCTCCTTTTTATTCATGACAATATGTTGTAAGATGCTTTGACAAGTTGATTACAACTTAGGAAATATGTACTTCCATATAGACCAAGATTCCCTATAAGTATATACTTGTTCACATTAGTTAGCTTTTATCTTATGAATTGTATCATATGTTCATATTACTATATTTAAGCTATATTTTATTATAGAATAAACATGATAGGCCTTGTCCATTGAGTTAGCCGAATCATATAGATAGAATTACTTGCATGTTCGAATTGGTTTTCCATGAAATCTATTGCTAAATGAGTTCTATGCCTAGTATTGTACATGGGCTACTTAAAGTTTCAAGGATGAAGTATAATTTGTCTAATACTCATGAAATGGTTGAGAGATATGCAATATAATACTCAACTCATCCTATTGATTTTCCTAGTTATCTACTTATGGATATATTAAAGGCATAAGAAAGTGTAAAGTTTACCTTGATTTGAAAGAGTTTGAGATAGGTCTCCCTTTCTCTTAAAGTGAACTGTGACCTAGGGAAAGGAATGGGAAATTGAGTAGTTGAAATTCTAAGATAGTCTACTTGATTGAGACAATTCCTTACCTTAACTTGTGGTCCCTTGATGTTGATATCTCTAATGATGTTTTAGGAGTGTAGACGCCCCATTTCTGCTCTTCAACCTCCGATCAAAAAGATATACCTTGGTTATATTTCATCTCTTTAACAAGTTTAGTAATGAGCATAACGGCCCTATTGTTCTGATGGAGAGAAGAACCTATGATTATCTTTTCAAGAAATTTCTAAACGACCAATTTCAAAGAAATCTTTCAATTTCTTATTTTACTATGTTCAACTCTATGTATTCCTCTATCCATACAATTCTGCATGCCGACTATTAAACAACTTATTAGAAACACAAGACAGCCAATCAGAAATGTCACGAAATCCCCCGCTCTTCAGGGATGTCCTCAGCGCCGAGGAACATGTACTAGGATGTATGTGCGACTCGTTCAGATCACCACTGGAACAAAATAAATAAAGGAAACTCATTTTCCAGTATCAATGATCCATATAGTTATTTTCTTTAGGATGGTTTTTAAAAAATAAAATAAGAAATAAAAAAAAAGATGATAATAAAAAAGGAGATCTAAAAAAATTAAAAAGGATAGGTGAATGGTAGATAAGCCGGTAGGTGAGTACGTAAGTGAGAATATTGAGCATCTATAAATTCCTGACATACATCAATGGGATCAACATAGAAGAATTCCAAAAAAAAGTATCAAAGAGTTTTTCTCTTTAAATAAGGTTCTTAGTGTTAAAAACTTCTCTCAAGAAGTTCTTCTTTTCTAGTGGGTATTAAAGTGAATCTAAAGTCCTCAACTTTCTATTAGAGTGCTCTTTCTTTCAAGTAAGCCATATTCACCATCGCCAACTACCCATGTTTTGGAGCTCAGCTGCCATTCTTGAGCATTTGTTGTTGCAAGTCTCCAATTTCCAAATTAGTTAAGGCATTTTGTTCATTGGTTTATGCTACACAACTCTGATCACTCAAACATAGTGAAGCACGCCGCCACATTTCCGATTTTAGCCCACAGGTAAGTCTCTTCTCTTATTCTTTAATATATATATATATATATATATATAATATTTGAAGATGATAGAACCTGCTGAAGTTTATATTGAAAAATATAATAAAAAAATATATAGAGGAAAAGACTTTTTTTTTTATAAAATAGCTTTTGCATTTGGTAAAATTGTTTTTCTTTAAAAAATAATAAATTAGAATTTTTTTAAGATTAGGATTACCTTTCAAGAAAAAGAAATAAAATCTCTTTTTCCAAAAAAAATTAATAAACTTAAAGTGAAAAGAGTTCTAGAAATTAAAAAATACCAATCCACTAAAGTTTTCTTAAAAAGAACTAAGTGTTATCTAATCTCAATCAGTTGGTATGTAGGCACTTCTGGGGCAATATAAAAAATAAAAAAACTTTTTTTTTTTTACTCTTGTAAATATCGAATTGATTCATCGTTTATTATAAATATTGCTTTCATTAGTAAAACATGATGATTAAATTGTAAATATCACATTGTATAAATTTTGGAGCATTAAAAAGGTAAACTTTGATTTAAGAATTTTAATATGGTAACAATATGGTTTTAATATGATAGCTCCTGAATCTAAAAATCTTTGGTTTAACATAGTTGGTTTTAAATCAATTTTTTTGGTAGACTAGTGGCTAACTTAGGATTAACCAACCCATTAATCCTAACTTACAATTTTTTTCCCGATTTTCATCGGGTGGCGACTCCTAAATTTTTCAAAATCAAGTTTCTTTTAATTCTTAGTCAAGGGTTTGTATCAAATGGGTTAGGGTTTGGTGCATATCGAATTAAAAAAAAAAAAAAAAATGAAAAATCTAGGTTTGACAGCTTAGCAACTCCACTAGGAAAGCCTATTTTTAAGATGGCTAACCACTTAAACTTAAAGTTTATTTCTTTTAATGCTTTTTTTTTATATTATTTGTATGTTGCTTAATTGTTGATATTGAGAGTTCAATGTGAATTTTGATGAGATAATTTAATGCACAATCAACTATTTATTTGTTGTAAACTACACTTAATTAGTCATATACATATATATATATATATATATGCATGCTTTATGCGTGTTTTCTATAGGTTTTAGCATAAGAAAGAACTCTCAAGAGCAAGCCATAGCAAGTGGTCGAGGGTTGGCAAAGCTAAGGTTAAGGCTTGACGAGGTCAAGTATGCCCAAACAATGGTCAAGGGATCTGTTGAGTCCTAAACAAGTTAAGTGATTGAGGCTAGACCAGTTTAATTTGATGTGCAACAAGATAAAGAAGAGAATAAACTTGTAGAGGGTCAAGTTTAAGGCTCGACATCCAAAAAGTTTAGGCCCAACCAGTACAGAATAAAGGCTTGACAAATCCAAAGAAGCAAACAGTGCAATCGAGGGTTGTGTCAAAGGTTCGACGTGTTGGAGTCTAGCAGGCAACATTTCTATTTTTAAAGCTCAATAAAACGCGCATATAAGAAGCTATCAATGGCAAGGTTTAGGAGCGACAAAATGAGGCACGATCGGTATTTGAGGCGCAACGGCTTAAAGTCAAAGGCTAAATGGAAAGAAAAAGAGATGTTAGAGTGCATTTAATGTTTGGCAAGTTATAGACGTTGTGTCTAACGGACTTTTGAATTTCAAAGAGTATTTATATAAAAAGTCCTAGAGATAAAAAAGAATGAATGAAGTGCCAAATTATTTTACGAGCTCATTAACTTTGATAAAACAAATTCCTTTTCTTTGTTCTTACATAATATTTGCAAATTATTAAGAGAGAAAAATACACTATAGTACTCAGTTAATATTAATTGCTGTTTCTTTTATAGCACTTAAAGAGAGAAGAAATATTTTATTTCTTATGGGTTTAATATTGCTCGTTTTGAGCCAACTTTTAAAATTAATTGAAGCAGTAGTGAAGACCTTGAAAGACGCATTTGTGGACTATGGAAAGTAGGTAAAGGGTCAAACTCCATGTTATATTTATAGCTTGATTTTCTCTATCCCGCTATTTTATTTTATAGATTCTATTTATTGTTTATTTATCCACTACAAATGCTTTTATTTTTAATTTGCTGATTTCAAAATTAATTATTTTGAAATTTTCAAAAAATATTCAATTCACTCCACTCCTAAGTATTCCTAGTGTATTTCTCAATTGGTATCAGAGTCTATGTCTATTATTTCAGTGCTTGACTGCCAAATAGAGTAAAGATCATGGTTTTAAATACACTAGGATTTCTAGAGGGATATGCAATAAACAGACCTCTGCTTCTATATAGGGGTAATTACCTTTACTGGAAGTATAAGATGAAATCTTTTTGAAAGCCCAAAATAGATTAATATGAAATGTTATTGAAAATGAGCCTCTTAAAATTGAAGGAAAATTAGAAGTAGATTACATAGAAGGGGATTTGAAAAAGTTAGATTTAAATGAAATTACCATGAATATTTTACATTGCGGTTTAAATGAAAGTGGTTTTAACAGAATTTATACATGCTCTACCGTTAAAAAAATATGGGATGAGCTTGTAAAGACTTATGAAGGAACATCCAGAGTCAAAGATGCTAAAATAAGTCTTTTATGCGGTGAATTTGAAAATTTTAAAATGCTTCCTAATGAATCCATTGATGAAATATATAATAAATTCATTCATATTATAAATTCTTTAAGCGTGTTTAGGAAGAACTTTACTCATTTGGAAATTAACTCTAAACTTCTTAGGTCACTTCCAAAGGATTTGAAAGCAAAGAGGACAGCAATAAAGGAATCTCGAGATCTTAGTGCCTTAAACAAGGAAGAGCTTCTTAGTGCACTCAAAACCCATGAGCTCATCAAGAAAAAAGGCGAGGAGAGCAACAAGAAAGCTATTGCTCTGAAAGCCACAAGACAGGAGTCAAGTGATGAAGAAGAAGATGATGAACAAGAGGATCTTGTCTTGAGGGCCAAGAAGCCCGGAAAATTCCTAACGCCAAAACTAAAGAAGATGGAGGATGACAGCAGCTCATTCAAGCATAAAAGAAAGGATGTGATCACATGCTTCCATCGCCAAAAGCCAGGACACATCCAGCAATATTGCCTGATGCTTAAAAAGAGATCAAAGGAGGAGAAGAAGAAGGCCTACATGGCTATATGGAGCAATGAGGACTCATAAGATTTAGATGATGAGACTTGGACAATGAGGTAACATCCCTCCTGTTTTCCTTCATTTGATGAATTGCATGCTATGTATGAAAAACTGTATTGTAAATTGATGAAAGCTGAAAAGAAGAACATCATGCTAAAAAACTTTAATGATAGAAATTGGAGATCAATTAGATAATTTTTAGATTGAGCATGAATAAGTTAAATCTGAAAATGAAAAGCTAAATAATGAAATAAACAATATGAAAATAGAAAACGAAAAGATGAATTTTAATGTAAAAATTTGAAAAGCAAAAATAATGAATTAAAAGAAGTAAATGAGAAATTAAAGATTGAAAATGATTTGCTTGATATTGAAATTAAAACCATAAAAGATAACAATATTACATGTGTTGATAACTATAGTAATGAGATAATTAAACAGCTGGAAAATTTGAAAAATGAAAATAGAATCTTGAAACAACTTGGATGATTCAAAGGCTGCAATAGCCAAGTTCACTAATGGAAAGAAAAATCTGAACACACTTCTTAGGAGCCGAAAGTATGATTCAAACAGATTTGAAATTGTCTTATAGTGGACAAAATAATTGCAAGTCCCTCAAAACAAAACTTGTCAAAGCTATTTATGAGATATATAATTATTGTGGCGAAACATGTCATTTGCGCATAACTGTGTAATAAGAAAATCTATGAATTTGAATCATTAAAGCAAGTTTGTTTAGGTTCCAAAAAGAGAAGTTCTTATACCTCTTAACCAAAAAGGACCCAAATTAAAATGGGTACCAAAGAAGTAATGATTTATCTTGTAGGGATCCTCAAGTGGAAGTAATAAATGGTACTTAGATAGTGACTGTTCAAGACACATGATAGGAGATGTGTCCAAGTTCACATCATTAGATTTGAAGAATCATGGGAGTGTTACCTTTGGGGACAACAGGGAGTCAACAGTTCTAGGTGAAGCTAACATTCTCATTAATAAAGATTTATTTATTAAAAATGTCTTGCTTGTTGATAATTTAAAACATAATTTGTTAAGTGTTGTGCGACAATGGTTTTAAAGTAACATTTTTTGCCAAAAAGTGTTCTATTGAAAGAATTGACTAAGCATGCTTTGAAGGATATAGATAAAGAAATATTTACAAAATCAATTTAGATGATTTTGAATCATCAAATGAAACTCGTCTATATTCTAAAAATGATAATAGTTGGTTATGGCATAGAGAATTATGACATGCTAGCATGGATATCATTTCAAAACTGGTTAAAAAGGATCTTGTCAAGGATTTACCAAAGATTCATTTTCAAAAGGCAAGATTTGCCAAGCATGTAAAAAAAAAAAAAAAACAAACTAAGACTTCTTTTAAGTCTAAGGATGCTATTTCCATATCTAAGCTATTAAACTATTACATATGGATTCATTTGGTTGTACACAAACCCTAAGTTTGGGAGGAAAGAAGTATACCTTGGTTATTATTGATGATTTTACTAGATATAGATGGATTTTCTTCCTTACATCTAAAGACGAAACTAATCATATCTTTTTTAGATATTACAATAAAGTCTAAAATGAAAAAGATCTTAACATTGTTACAATTCGAGGTGATCATGGAGAAGAATTTGAAAATCCTGAAATGGATAATTTTTACAGTAATTATGGCATTGAACATATTTTTTCAGCTCGTAGAACTCCACAATATAATGCCATAGTCAAAAGGAAAAACAGAACATTAATTGAAATGGCTAAAACCATATTGTGTGAAAATAATTTGCCAAAATATTTTTGGGCTGAAGCTATAAACACTACATGTTGTATTTCAAATAGAGTTTTTATAAGGCCAATTTTAAAGAAAACCCCATATGAGCTTTGGAAAAGAAAAAGACCTAACATATCTTACTTTCATCTTTTTGGCACTAAATGTTACATTTAAAAAAAATGGAAAAGAACAATTGGCTAAATTTGTCTCTAAAAGTGATGAAGGAATCTTCTAAGATATTCTTTAATAAGTACATCATATATAGTTTTTAATAAAAGATCCTTAGTTGTTGAAGAATCAATACATGTTGCTTTTGATGATTCCTTGCCTGATGCATGCTCAAATGATGATATTGATGTTGTTTGTGCTGATTTAAATAGATTTTCTCTTGAAAATTGTAATAAAGGAAATAATGAACAAAGATTCGATGTTGATGTGCATGATCTGCTTAAAGAATGGAAATTTGCAAAAGCTCATCCAAAAGATCTAATAATTAGTGAACCTTCAAATCATGTGCAAACAAAATTTTCTTTTAGAAACTTAAGTAATCTTGTTTTTCTATCTCAATTTAAGCTTAAAAATGTTTATGATGCCTTAAAAGATGAGTTTTGGATTAATGCAATACATTATGAATTAAACCATTTCACAAAGGATGGTGTATGGAATTTGATTCATAAACCTGAAAATAGAACTATAGGAACCAAATGGGTGTTTACAAACAAACTTGATGAATCTAGTTTAATAACAAGAAATAAGGCTAGATTGGTTGCTAAAAGCTATAATCAAGAAGAAGGAATTAATTTTGATGAGACCTTTGCCCGGGTTACTAGACTAAAATGCACAAGAATGCTTTTGGCATTTGCTGCTTATAAGAACTTTACTTTCTTTCAAATGGATATCAAAAATACTTTTCTAAATGGTTTTATGAAAGAAGCCTATGTAGAGCAACCACTGCACTTTGAAAATAATGAATTTTCCAATCATGTTTTTAACTTAAACAAAGCTCTTTATGGACTAAAGCAAACTCCTAGAGCTTGGTATGAAAGACTCAGTGGCTTCCTATTAAAAAATGGTATTTTCAAGAGAAAAAGTTGATACACTTTTATTTATTAAAAATTGTAAATTTTATGCATTGATTATGCAAATCTATGTTGATGACATTGTGTTTAGAGCTACAAATACGAGTCTTATAAAAGATTTTACTGAGTCCACGAAAAGTGAATTTGAAATGAGTATGATTAGAGAACTCAATTATTTTCTTGGTTTCCAAATCAAACAAGCTGAAAATGAAACATTTCCCAATCAAGCTAAATATACAAGAGATTTGTTAAAAAGGTTAAAAATGGACAATTGCAAATCAAAAGCAACACCAATGAGCACAAGTATTAACCTTGATAAAGATGAAAACGGTAAAAATGTTTGTGAAAAGATATATAGAGGCATAATAGACAGTTTATTATATTTGACAGCTTCTAGAGCTAACATCATGTTATATGTGTATGTGCACAATTTTAATCTTGCCTAAAAGAATCACACTTGAATGCAGTAAAACGTATTTTCTAGTATCTTGTAGACATGATTGAAATTGGCTTGTAGTATCCAAAATTTACTTCTTTTAATCTAATTGGATACTCTGATTCTAACTTTGTTGGGTGTAAAGTAGATAGGAAAAGCGTAAGCAGTACATGCCATTTTCTTGGAAATTCTTTAATATCTTAGCACTCAAAGAAACAAAACTCGGCTGCACTTTCAATTGTTAAAGTTGAGTATATAGCAGCTGGTAGTTGTTGTGCATAAATTATATAGATGAAACAAACCTTGCTTGATTATGGTTTGATTTTTGTAAAATTTCCAATTCTTTGTGATAATACATGTGCTATAAATTTGACTAAAAATCGATCAAACCCTCAAGGACCAAGCATTTTGAAATTAGACAACATTTCATTAGAGATCACATTCTAAACAAAGATATCATCTTGGAATTTATTGATACAAACAATCAAATTGCAGATATTTTCACTAAACCCTTGAGCGAAGATTGTTTCTGCACGTCAGAAGAGAATTGGAAATAATCAATTAAGATGAGTGCTAAATATTATTGAATCAAGTTGATAAAGAACAGGATTTGAGGCTAAATAAGCTACTAAATATAATATATGCTTACAAAATCTAATTTGTGTTTGTATTGGATCTGTTTCCATGATGATTTGTTTTGATTATTGCATATTTGTGAAGATAATGCTTTGACGTGATTGCAAATATGTGAGCTTGTTGATTATATGAAGTCCTCATGAGATGAGTCAAATGTGATGAAGTCCTATTGTGTGTAGACATTGTGGTAAGAAGTCCTTAAGTGTTGAGGCATTTGTGGTGAAGTCCTATATAAGAATAGGCAAGTGTTGTGAAGTCCTACATGGATGTAGGCAAGTGGTGAAGTTCTATCTGCGTATAGGCAAGTGGTGAAGTCTTACATGGATTTATGCAAGTGGTGAAGTCTTATGTGAACATAGGCGAGTATGGTGAAGTCCTATCCGAGTATAGGCAAGTGGAGTGAAGTCCTACATGGATATAGGCAATGAGTGAAATCCTCTGCATTGAGGCATTTTTTAGCTGATTCTGTTTGTTATATGTGCATTTTTTCTCGTTTTTATCATATTTAATCTGTTTTATTATTCCTTTTGATGAGTACAAAGAGGAAGAGAATATGGGATGCCCAATTAATAGTATGCATGAAGTATATTTTGATAAGGGGAGAAAAAGACATATTAAGTGTAGTTTATAATCTCTTAAAAATTAAGCATCAGAAATTTTTTTTCGTCACTTGGAAAATTAAAAATTTCCTTACAAATCAGTTGCTTAATTGAAGGGAAGTGGGCTGATATGAATATGAGTTAATTATACATAAAGTGTGCTCATAAAAAAGGAGGAGATTGTTGAACTTGAGAGTTCAATGTGAATTTTGATGAGACAATTTAATGCACAATCAACAATTTATTTGTCGTAAACTACACTTAATTAGTTATATATATAGTGTGTGTGTGTGTGTGTGTGTGTGTGTGTGTGTGTGTGCGCTTTGTACGTGTTTTCTAAAGGTTTAGTTGAGGCAAGACTGTCAAGAGCAAGTCATAACAAATGGTCTAAGGTTAACAAAGCTAAGGTTAAGGCTCGATAAGGTCAACTATGCCCAAACAATAGTCCAGAGGTCGGTTGAGTCCTAAATAAGTTAAGTGATTGAGGCTCAATAAGTTTAGTCCGATGCGTGACAAGCTAAATAAGAGAATAAGCTTGTCAATAGTCAAGTTTAGGGCTCGACATCCAAAAATTTAAGGTTCGACCAGGAAAAAACAAAAGCGTAACAAAGCTAAAGAAGCAAATAGTATAGTCAAGGGTTACGTTGACCGCTTGACATGTTGGAGTCTAGGAGGCCACAGTTCTATTTTTAAAGCTCAACAAAACCCGTGTATAAGAAGCTATCGAGGGCAAAGTTTAGGCACAATGGGTATTTGAGGCATAACAGCTTAAAGTTAAAGACTTATATGGAAAGAAAAAAAGTCGTTGGAGTGTATTTAATGTTTGGCAAGTTATAGACGTTATGTTTAACAGACTTTTAAATTTTAAAGGCTATTTACATATAAAGTTTTGGAGATAAAAATAATGAATAAAGTACTAAATTATTTTACGAGCTCAATAACTATGATCAAACAAATTCCTTTTTTTTTTGTTTTCTTATAAATAATATTTGCAAATTATTAAGAGAGAAAAAATACATTCTAGTGCTTAGTTAATATTAATTGCTATTTCTTTTAGATCACTTGGAGAGAGAGGAAATATTTTATTTCTTACGAGTGTCATATTGCTCATCTCGAGCCAACTTTTGAAATTAACTAAAGCGGTAGTGAAGACCTTAAAAGAGGCATTTGGTGAATCGTAGAGAGTAGGTGTTGGTCCTACTTTAATAATCAAGAAGGGGAAGTTGAATTGATTATTAATAAAAATAGTAATTTTTGTCTTTTAAAAATTATTCCCCTTCGGTTTTAAATATGGGAACAATATAAACAATTAAACAAATATAACAATTAAATTGCGAAAATTAAAAAAAAAATAAAGATCAGAGAATCAAGCAGTGATTTATAGTGGTTCCGCCTTGTGCGTCAGTCCACTCTTCTAGCTCTGAGTCGGGGACCCTGTTATCCACGGGTTTGTTCCACTATATCTAATAACTTCAAATTACATGACAGTGCAATGCTCTCTGCTCGATTCTCATAGCTATCCTCTAACAACAATCGATCTACATAGTCTAATCTTGTAATTAATATATCAACTAAGAAGGCAACAACACATTCCTTCCTTTACAAATTAAAAAAAAAAAATAAACGAAAATTTGCAATAAGAAAGAAATGAACAAAATCAGTTCGCGAAAAGCTTTAGTGGGCAATGAGAGTTCTCTCTTTTCTTTCCTTTATAAGACTCTTGAGAAGAAGCAACTGGGAGAATTTTTTATAGCGATACTTCTTTCTTCTTCTCTGTCTTCGTTATTTATTTCCTCTTCTTTTTCTCTATTTCTAATGTTCAAGACTTCAAAAGTAGATAAGCTTTCAAAAAATCTCAATTAAAATCTGATGAGCCTTATCTTTCTTTTTCTTTCAAATTTGAATTCTTCCCATTTGTAGATTTCCTTGTAGATATTGTGGTGATATTTTATATTTGAAATTCGAAATTGATCAGCAAAGCTGTTTTGTTCCTTATCATTTGAAGACGATAACGTTTATCTTCATTTTTTTTTTAACTTTTGTTGAAATCCCATAAAAATAGGTAAGTGATGGACTTATCCTTGTCTTGAGACATTGTAGGTATTGATATTTCAATTGTCTTGAAGGAGAAAAACACGTAGTAGCTGTTCAAATAAGGTCTGGTCTGTTCATGAAGATTTTCATCGTTGAAGAGAGACAAACTTTGATAGAAACATTAAATACCCTTGGATTAAACCAACTTAAGTGGAAAAAATAAGTATATTACCCAAATAAACTCATTTACTAGGAGCTAGGCCTTCAATATTCATTTTTATACTGAACTGAAATGAGTTGGATCAAGTTGGAGAAGATGAATAGTAAAATTCGTGGAAACAGGGTGCTGTCAAAAGTTGTAGGTAACCCTTGAATAATCCTCTGGACATTCCTATGGATAACTTATTGAAACTTCCATCTTTATCTTTCTGATATATACCCTCTAAAATATCTTTTGGATAGTCTTCCGTATATCAGATAATAACTCTTGTTTTTTATTTTCACTAATACAATCTCCTGGAGCATCCTCTGGATAATCTTCTGTATATATTTCAAAGACAATGCTATCAACCTTTTGTAATAACTTTTGGATGACCTTCTAGATACCTGATACTATTCATTTTTCTTCTTTCTCTCTAACTTAAAACTACACACTTGATAAACTTGTTAGCAATCTTTTTTACACTTATGTGATCATCAAAATTAACATTCTCCTCCTTTTTGATGATAATAAAACTCTTTCTCAAACAAAAATCCATTTAAATAATCATTGAAGATGATTTTGTTTTATTTTGATTATATCATAATTCTCTCTCCCTTTTTGTTATCAGCAAAACATAAATTCAAAAGATAAGAACACTTTTCAAGTATATAAGATAGTCTAAACATTAATATTTATGCACAAATTTCTTAGAATAACAAAAATGTTGACAAGAATAGTGCCAAAAAAAAAAATTTCACGTAGATTTTTTATAGCTCTAATGTAGATTTTTGTAGAAAAGAAAAAAATGAAAAATATTTTTTGAAATGCAGAAAATTCATGAGTTGTAGAATTTGCATAGTAAACACAAGAAATTGCAGAAAAATTACAGATTTTGCTCATAAATTGCAGATTTTGTGCACAAAAATTGCATAAATATCACTTAAATTGCAGAAAATTCTTATGATCCAAAATTTTTGTAAAAATTGTAGGATATTGTAGAAAAAATGAAAAATTGCAGAAAAATTACAGAATTGCAGAATTTTATCAAAAAATGCAGAATTTGTCCTTTTAACATGCACATAACCAAAATTGCAAAGGAAAACAACTTCAACACATTTTTTATATGTACTTATCTTCGTTTCAAATATTTCTCCCCCTTTTTATTTAAAAAAAAAAAAACATAGCTTATCATCTTTCTATAGAATTTTCTTTATCATTTATCTTCCCCCCTTTGTAAATTTCTTTTAGAAACTATGCTCCCCCTTAATATGATACCAACTAATTTTATATTAAAAAAAATATTTCAAGAATTTGTTTAGGATCATAAAGAGCAAAACATTAAAACATATGAGGAAGTTGGAACATTAATACCGAACAATTAGTTGTTCTTTTTCTTCATGAAAATCACATTTTTCATTCTTTACCATTTGAGGCACTCACTTATCAAGTTCATGTCCTTCTGCTCATTGCCTTAATTCCTGAAATCACTAACAAACAAGTTATAACTTTTTACGAACCCAGACCAACTTGGATCCTTTGAAAGACAAGCTTGTGTTATCAATATGAATAGCTTGTTGATTACTAAGCTTGTTTCTCTTATAATAACAATATTTTTCTATATGACCAGGTTTATTACGAAAATAACTTGAATATGAATAATTATTCCAATACCTGTTGTTTACCTGTTTCAAGTTGTTTTGAATTGGATAACTTCTGTAATTCCCTATGGTATTGTTTTGATGATATCCATAGGAAGGATAACTTCTGGATTACCTTCATGTATATCTTCTAGTTTTTCTCGCATAATCTCTTTTCACGTTATTTAAATTGAAATCTTGACTTTTAGTAATTGATTCATCATTTGTACTTGGTTTAGCTTTTACAAACACGATTTTCTTAGATGCATTTGAACTAGATCCATGCTCATATCCTAAACCATGCTTTTTACAAGATAATCTTTGAGATGAAATCAACATTGTCAAATTTTTGTCACTTTCATTAAATTTATTAAAAGTATTCTTTATTGAACTAGATAAGTCATCTATTTTTACTTTCAAAACACTTATTTCTTGTTTAACATGCTATTGGCTGTCTTTAGTTTTTCATTTTCTTGATAAAATTTTTCATTATCATAATTTAAGAAATCGTTTTCATCAACGAGCAATTTGTTTGCTTGTTTCAAAACATCTTTTTCATTCTTATGTGATTTTACCTCATTATCATACTTAACTAATTTCAAATCAGCCTTTTTAAGAGCTTTTAATAACTTTTTCATTTCAACAAGCATGTCATCCTTAGTTACTTCATTATCAAATTCAGAATTTACCTCAAAAGTAGCCATGAGACATAGATTTGCTTCTTCCTCCTCTTCATCAGAAACTTCTAGATTACTTTCTGTATCATCCAAATCACTCAATGTAGCCAACATTCCTTGGTTTTTTTTTTGAATTTATCCATTTTCATTATCAGTATAGGGCACTCGTACTTTATGTGACCTAGCTTCTTACACTCACAACATTGGATCTCCTTCTTCTCATTTTTCTTCTCCTTTTCTTTGTAAGTCTTTCCTGCATTAAAATCTTTGCAACCAAACTTTTTATAGGTAGTAAACTTCTTGCCTTTCTTCTTTAGAAATCGGTTTAGCTTTTTGGCCAAAATAGTTAAGTCTTTTTCTTCATCATTCTCACTTTCATCATAATGAACTTGATTAGCCACAATTTCTTTCACTTTGAAAGCTATTCCTTTGATACTACTTTCTGCTTCTTGAGTGGACTTTTTGTGAAATTCATAAGCCATTAGCTATTCTCTTAATTGGCTAAGAGAAAGTTCGTTAAGATCCTGTGCTTCTTCTATGGCGGTGTTCTTTGCATCCCAAGAAGGTGGTAGAATTCTTAACATTTTCCTCACAAGAACAGGATTAGCAAGTCTCTTCCCAAGCGATGCAAGCTCATTTGTTATTGTTGTAAACCCGTTAAAAACATCTTTGAAGGTTCATCAATTTTAAATTTAAACAGTTCATATTGTTGAAGTAAAGTATTTATTTTAGTTTCTCTAATTGTATTGGTTCCTTCATATGTCTCACATAATCTATTCTAGATTTTTTAGCACTTCGACATGATAATATTAGATAAAATTCTGATGCAGCAATTGTGGTCAATGATAAATTTTTTGCTTTGTTGTTCTTCTCAATAATTTTCTTCTTAGAGTCTGCCAGTGTTATATTACCATTGAGGGTAATCACATTGTCTCCAATGGTAACCTGCTAAGAATCATAATCATTAGCTTTTAATGTAAATTTGCAGTCGCATTTTCCAATAAGAAAAATTTGAGCCATAAAAAAATGGAGCACGATTAATTGCAACATTGTTCTCAGCCATATTTCTTGGATCACTCAAATAAATAAAAAAGCCCACTTTGATACCAATTGTTGGTCCCACTTTAATAATCAAGAAGGGGAGGGGGGGTGGTGTTTAATTGATTATTAATAAAAATAGTTATTTTTGCCTTTTAAAAATTATTCCCCTTCGGTTTTAAATATGAGAACAATATAAACAATTAAACAAATATAACAATTAAATTGTGGAAATTAAAAAAAAAAATAGAGATTAGAGAATTAAGCAGCGATTTATAGTGGTTCCGCCTTGTGCGTCAGTCCACTCTTCCAACTCCGAGTCGGGATCCTGTTATCCCATAGGTTTGTTCTACTATATCTAATAACTTCAAATTACAAGACAGTGTAATCCTCTCTGCTCGATTCTCACAGCTATTCTCTAGCTACAATCGATCTATAGAGTCTAATCCTGTAATTAATATATCAACTAAGAAAGCAACAACACGTTCCTTCCTTTACAAATTAAAAAAAAATAGAAAATTTACAATAAAAAAGAAATGCACAAAGTCAGTTCGTGAAAAGCTTTAGTGAGCAATGAGAGTTCTCTCTTTTCTTTCTTTTACAAGACTTGTGAGAAGAAGCAACAAGGAGAATTTTTTGTAGCGATACTTCTTTCTTCTTCTCTGTCTTTGTTATTTATTTCCTCTTCTCTTTCTCTGTTTCTAACGTTCAAGACTTCAAAAGTAGATAAGCTTTGCAAAAATCTCGATTAAAATCTGATGAGCCTTATCTTTTTTTTTTCTTTCAAATTTGAATTCTTCCCGTTTGTAGATTTCCTTGCAAATATTGTGGTGATATTTTATATTTGAAATTCAAAATTGATCAGCAAAGCTGTTTTGTTCCTTATCATTGTAGAAGATAACGTTTATCTTCACTCTTTTTGAACTTTTGTTGAAGTCCTATAAAAATAGGTAAGTGATGGACTTATCCTTATCTTGAGACATTGTAGGTACTGATATTTCACTTGTCTTGAAGGAGAAAAACATGTAGCAGCTGTTCAAATAAGGTATAGTACTGTTCATGAAGATTTGCATCATTGAAGAGAGAGAAACTTTGATAAAAACATTAAATACCCTTGAATTAAACCAACTTAAGTGGAAAAAATGAGTATATTACCCAAATAAACTCATTTACTCGAAGCTCGGCCTTCAATATTCATTTTTATATTGAACTAGAATGAGCTAGATCAAGTTGGAGAAGATGAACAGTAAAATTCATGGAAACAGAGTGCTGTCAAAAGTTGCAAGTGACCCTTTGGACATTCCTCTAGATAACTTATAGTCTTCTTTATATCAGATAATAATTCTTGCTTTTTTATTTTCATTAATACAACCTTTTTGAGCATCCTCTAGATAATCTTTTGTATATATTTTAAAGACAATGCTGTCAACCTTCTGTGATAACTTCTGGATGACGTTCTGGATACCTGATACTATTCATTTTTCTTCTTTCTCTCTAACTTAAAACTACACACTTAATAAACTTATTAGTAATCTTTTTTACACTTTTGTTATCATCTAAACCTATTTTAAGAGAATATAACATTCTCCCCTTTTTTGATGATAACAAAACCCTTTCTTAAACAAAAATCCATTTAAAGAATTATTGAAGATGATTTTGTTTTATTTTTGTTATATCATATAATTCACTCTCCCTTTTTGTTATCAGCAAAACATAAATTCAAAAGACAAGAACGCTTTTCAAGTATGTAAGATAGTCTAAACATTAATATTTATGCACAAATTTCTTAGAATAACAAAAATTTTGACAAGAATAGTGCAAAAAAATTTTTTTTAATGCAGATTTTTTTAATAGCTCTAATGCAGGTTTTTGTGGAAAAGAAAAAAAATGCAAAATATTTTTTTAAATGTAGAAAATTCATGAGTTGCAGAATTTGGATAATAAATGCAAGAAATTGTAGAAATTTGTAGATTTTGCTTTATAAAATGCAGAAAATGTAAATTTTGTGTCGAAAAGTGCACAAGTTGCACAGAAAATTGCATAAATATCACTTAAATTGCAAAAAATTCTCATGATGCAGATTTTTTTACAGAAATTGCAGGATATTGCAAAAAAAAATGCAAAAATTGCAAAATTACAGAATTACAGAATTTTAGAAAAAAATGCAGAATTTGTCCTTTCAACATGTACATAACCAAAATTGCGAAGGAAAACAACTTCAACACATTTATTATATGTACTTATCTTTGTTTCAAATATTTCTGCCCCTTTTTATTAAAAAAAAATAACTAATCATCTTTCTAGAGAATTTTCTTTATCATTTATCTTCTCCCCCTTTATAAATTTCTTTTAGAAACTATGCTCTCCCTTAACATGATACCAACTAATTTTATATTAACCAAAAAAAAAATATTTCAAGAATTTTTTTAGGATCATAAAGAGCAAAACATTAAAACATATGAGGGAGTTGGAACATTAATACCAAACAATTAGTTGTTCTTTTTCTTCATGAGAATCACATTTTTCGTTCTTTACCATTTGAGGCACTCACTTATCAAGTTCATGTCCTTCTACTCATTGCCTCAATTTCTGAAATCACTAACAAATAGGTTATAACTTTTTACAAACCCAGACCAACTTGGATCCTTTGAAAGACAAGCTTATGTTATATATGAATAGCTTGTTGATTACTAAGCTCATTTCTCTTATAATAACAATATTTTTCTATATGACTAGGTTTATTACAAAAATAACTTGAATATGAATAATTATTCCAATACTTGTTGTTTACTTGTTTCAAGTTATTTTGAATTGGATAACTTCCGGAATATCTTATGGTATTGTTTTGATGATATCCATAGGAAGGATAACTTCTGGAATATCTTCTGGTATATCCTCTGGTTTTTCTCACATAATCTCTTTTCACGTCATTTAATTTGAAATCTTGACTTTTAGTAATTGATTCATCATTTGTACTTGGTTTAGCTTTTACAAACACGATTTTCTTAGATCCATTTGAACTAGATCCATGCTCATATCCTAAACCATGCTTTTCACAAGGTAATCTTTGAGATGAAATCAACATTGTCAAATTTTTGTCACTTTCATTAAATTTATTAAAAGTATTCTTTATTGAACTAGATAAGTCATCTATTTTTACTTTCAAAACACTGGTTTCTTGTTTAAACATGCTATTGGTTGTCTTTAGTTTTTCATTTTCTTGATAAAATCTTTCATTATCACTGTTTAAGATATCGTTTCATCAACAAGCAATTTGTTTATTTGTTTCAAAACATCTTTTTCATTCTTAAGTGATTTTACCTCATTATCATACTTAGCTAATTTCAAATCAGCCTTTCTAAGAGCTTTTAATAACTTTTTCATTTCAACAAGCATGTCATCTTCAGTCACTTCATTATCAGATTCAGAATTTACCTCAGAAGTAGCAATGAGACATAGATTTGCATCTTCATCCACTTCATCAGAAATTTTTGGACTACTCTCTGTGTCATCTAAATCATTCCATGGAGCCAGCATTCCTTGGTTTTTTCTTTTTAAATTCCTCAGTTTTTCTTTTTGAATACTCAATTTACCCCCCCTCTTGGGTATTCCTAGTGTATTTTTCATTAATTTTTATGTAGTTATACTAACTTTTCATTTAAGTGGTGCAAATATTTAAAGAAAAAATTATGAGACAGCCTAAAAGGTCACCTTGATCATTTTTTGGGGAGAATTTATAAAAATGTGTGCTAGATACTGTCGAAACCAGGTTGTCTTAAGATCTTAAGTTGGGAGGTCACTAGTAACATTCAGAGGCTGTGACTTTTCCACATTCTGGTTCATGAAATGATCTCTCACTCCAGTTTAGTATTGATCCGCGATCCACTAGACCGGAGAATTTTTAGAACCCACCAGCTGCATTCTTGAACATAGGTTAGTAAATAAATCATAGTGTGGCATACCGTAAAGAGTTACCATTTTAAATCCTTTTTAAATCTTCTCCTTGTAAATTTTTATCTCATTTTTTTTCACAAAAGTTGTAACTCAAATATCAAAATTGCCCCATTATTAATTAGTTGTCAACCCCCATATCTGTATCCATGTGATTTGCATATATGCGTAATGTGTAACATGTAACAATAATTTGTGTGTATTTATATCTTGTATAAAAAAAATTACATCTTAAGTAATGGTTTGTTATTTGTAATTACCTGTAAATAGTCCTTTCTTTTTCTTACTCTAGTAAAGTTGTGCAGATCTTTGTAATATATATATATATATATATATAAGAAGATTTGTTTATAAATTATTTTCACTTTTTGCAAATAAATAAAATTTATTTAAGAAAAAATGCTCTATAGAAATCACAACACAAAACATGTATAGTAGACTTGTAAATATATGTAGATTGTATATAATTCGATCATCCATTATATTATTTCCTTTTCTATATAGTTGTAGGTCCTTTTCATCTAGAATCACTTTGTCACAGGTGTTCCACCCCTTAAAACTTAAGTTTATCATTTTGTAAATGTTAGTCTCCATTTGTGAATATTTGAAAAATAAAAAAGGGTCATCATTACTTTTTAGAATTATTTAAAAAAAACTAAATAAAGGAAAATTGCTAATTTATAAAATAGGTTTCCGTTTGAAATTAAAAAAAAAAAAGAAGAATCATCTTTTTAAATAAATTACCACTTTATATTGTAAGATGTGGTTCATCCATCACTCTTTGAAAATATTCATTATCATTTATATAATATAGTTTTCTAATAAATAAAAAAAAAATTTCAAAAAAATAATAAAATAATAGTAAAAGAGATAGAAAAGGAGAATTTGCTAACAGATAAAGATTATTTGAATTCTAGGCCTAATGATCACTTACTTTAGGATAAAGTTAAACTATAAATAAAAAGAGATCTGAAATAGGGAGTAACCAAAAGGACTTGATAATTTACTAATTAGGGGCATTTGTTAGGCTTAATTTCTGAAATATAAACCCAATACAAAAAGAGCATTTAGTAAATTATCTTGAGGCAATTGAAAAATGGGTAATTGAAAACTAAGAATGATAACTTATTATTTTAAAAAAAAAAGTCTAGGATGATAAGAGGCAAGATGAATCCTAAACACTTGAGAGCAGAATGACATTAAAGGGAGGAAATTAACTCATTCCTTAAAGGAGGTCTGCCTTGGATTTGATATTTGGGTCAAAATGACATTAGGCATTCATTTCAATATCCCAAACATACTTATCCCTTATCAACCCTATTGAGCCTATTAAGAAAGTAATTTAAAAGTAAACCCTGTCAAGAACCACCCGACATTGGGGTATACCACAATGGGGCAATTTAGAGGTTAGGGTCATTTATAAGGAGAAAGAAAGATTAACTAATGTGTGTTTGTCGTAGTTGTATCAATTCGAGAGCAATCAATTGATATGGATAATTCATTTCCTTAGAAAGGAAGAAGAGACTCTATTTCAAAACCATACACAACCCATGAACTTTGAGTTATAAGCCATCTAATGAAAGTTAAAGAAATATAAAACACCTTGAATTCATGTTAAAAAAAGAAAAAGAAGAAGGAGAAGAAGAACAAAAAGGAGGGAAGAAAATGGGATTAAAGAAAACCAAAAAAAAAAAAAGAAGAGAAAAGAAAAAAGGAGAACTTTCAAACAATGTGATCATGCCTAAGGATTGGAGGCACATGCTCAAAGCTCAAAACCACCAAAACCTATCAAAACCCAATGTCCAAGGTCTACAACATATTTATATCATGGACCCACCCACAATACCACCCTTTTAAAAACTCCTCAGATTATAGGACTTGATTTATTAATGCTCTTGAAATTAGGGACAAGTGCATTATTAGTTTTCCTTAAAGGTTCTTTTTTTGTAAATTTGGGAAGTATTGAAGATAAATTTCAAAATGGCCTGTATATGTGATATCCTTTTTTATTGAAGCCAAAAACCAAAAACCTATATTATAGATAAAAAAAAAAGACCTAATAGATTGATCAATATGTATCACTTATAAGTCGAACCATATTTTTTTGAATCCAAGTCAAATATGTGAAAATAAGCCTAAGAGAGAGTAAGAAAGTCCTCTTGAACTAGACAATTCGGAACGAGATAATTATCTCTAGGTTAAAAAATCATCTAGAGGAGCATGAAAAATCATTTGCCCCAATTTGAAAAGGTATCTGGCTCAAGTTTAAGGATTATTTGCCCTAAAATTGAAAGATAATGTCTTAATAAAAGCAAATTAAATTCCTAAAAAGAAAAGTCTTGCCCCCATTGTGTAAAGTTTTTTAGTTTAATAGTGAAGCCCAAGGTTAAACTGAAATGAGTGATCAACAAAGCAGGCCCACCGCTCATTTGACACTTTTGGAATTCTCATATGTTAACAATCTTTCAAGAAAAAAATAAAATAAAGAGCTCTTCCCTCAAAGTTTTCAAAGAAAGGATTTGATGAGAAAAAGAGAAGGGGGGGTGGGTAGGCCAGTGGTGGGTTTGGGTGTTCAAGCAAAGTTTTCCTCAAACTTTTTTAAAAACAAAAGCTTTCAAAAAAAAAAAAAGAGATAGAGTTTTAGTTCAATGATTTTTCCAAAAAATACTAATAATAAATAAAAAGAAAAGAAAGTAAAAGATTTTTTCAAAAAAAAAAAAAAGGTGTTCCCTTAAAACTTTTCCATAAAACATTAATAATAAAAAGAGAGATAGAGTTTTACCTTGAATTTTTTTTAAAAAAAATATATATATATAACAAATAAAGAAGGAAAATAAAAAAGGGGGCGAAAGTTCTTCTCAAAAATGTTTTTGTTTAAAAGATTTCAAAGCTCAATTTGCAAAAAAAAAAATCCAAATCAAGTCATTAGTGAATAATCATTTCCCCTCAATCCTTAAGGTCGCATGCTTGAAGGAGCGCTATCCTAGTTTTTAGGATTACTTGTTTGTAGGAGCGTCATCTAGTCAAATATTAAGATCGCCTGCTCATAGAAGCGTCATCCAGTCAAGTATTAAGTTTGCCTATTTGAAGGAGTGCTATTCCAGTTTTTGAATCACCTGCTCAAAGGAGCATCATTCATTTAAGTATTAGGATTGCTTGCTCGAAGGAACACTGACTTAGTTTTTGGATCACTTGCTCGAAGGAACATCATCCAGTCAAGTATTAGGATCGCCTGCTCGAAGAAGCGCTGTCTTAGTTTTTAGATCATCTACTATAGGAGCACCGTCCATTCAAGTATTAGGATCGCCTACTCAAATGAGTGTTGTCCTAGTTTTTAAATCACCTGCTCGTAGGAGCATCATCCAGTCAAGTATTAGGATTGCCTGCTCGTAGGAGCATTATCCAGTCAAGTATTAGGATCATCTGCTCAAAAGAGTGTTTTCCTGGTTTTTGGATCATGCTCGTAGGAGCGTCGTCCAGTCAAGTATTAGGATTGCCTACTCAAATGAGCATTGTCCTAGTTTTTAGATCACCTACTTGAAGGAGTATCAACCTAGTTTTTAGATCATCTGCTCGTAGAAGTGTCATCTATGAAGGTATTAGGATCACCTACTCGAAGAAGCGCTATCCTAGTTTTAGGATTACTTGCTCGTTAGAGTGTCATCCGCTATAGTTTCACGATCACTTACTCAAAGGAGCGTCATTCTAGTTTTTGGATCACTTGCTCAAAGTAGCATCGTCCAATTAAGTGTTAGGATCGCCTACTTGAAGAAACGCTGTCCTAGTTTCTAGATCACCTACTCGAAAGAGCATCGTTCAGTGAAGTTTTTAGGATTACCTTCTCAAAGGAGAAACGTTCTAGTTTTTGGATCACCTACTCGAAGAAGCGTCATCCAATCAAGTTTTTAGGATTGCCCACTCAAAGGAACGCCATCCTAGTTTTTGGATCACTTGCTCAAAGGAGCATCGTCTAGTCAAGTTTTTAGGATCACCTAATCAAAGGAGTGTCGTCCTGATTTTTGGATCATCTACTCGTAAGAGTATCATCCAATCAAGTATAAGGATCGCCTACTTGAAGGAGCGTTATCCTAGTTTTTGAATCACCTACTCGTAGGAGCATCATCCAATCAAGTATCAGGATCGCTTGCTCGAAGGAGTGTTGTCTAGTTTTTAGATCACTTGCTCAAAGGAGTATCATCCATCAAATATTAAGATCGACTGCTGGAAGGAGCATTGTCCTAGTTTTTGAATTTCCTATTCAAAAGAACATCTTCTAAATCTATCTCTTAAGATGGCTTGCTTGAAGGAGCATTGTCTTATCTTTTAAAATCGCTTGTTTAAAATAAGTGATTATCCTTTCATGGCTTTCGAGCTTAAAGGACGGCCTCTCAAGTTCATCAAGTTAGCCCAAAAGTGCACAATCATGATGCCCAGTCGATCAAATGGAGGAACTCTGCTTCTACCTCCAAGTCTTCCATAAATTTTTAAAAGTAAAAAACGAGGTCTCTCTTTTTTATCTTTGTGGTGAAATTTTAACAAACAACACCATAAAGAGGGGCAGCTATAGATACCCTATTTTTGCCTCCATATAGTTATATAAAATAATAAAAAAGAAAATATTGAAGATAATAATAATAAAAAAAGAGATTTAAAAAAAATAAAAAGGGTAGGTAAGTGGAAAGTGAGCCGATAGATGAGCATGTTGAGTATTTATAAATACCTGTCATACATCAATGGAAGCAACACAGAAGAATTCCATACACAAAAAAAAATATCAAAGAGTTTCTCTCTCTAAATAAGGTTCTTAGTCTTCAGAACTTCTCTCAATAAGTTCTTCTTTTTTGGTCTGTATTAAAGTGAACCATTGGTCTAAAAAGCTTCCTAAAGGCCTCAGCTTTCCATTAGAGTGCTCTTCATTTCAAGTAAGCCATACTCATCATCATCGACTACCCGTGTTTTGGAGCTCGATTGCCATTCTTGGGCATTCGCTGTTGCAAGTCTCCAATTTCCAAATTAGTTGAGGTATTTTGTTCATTGGTTCATATTACACAACTCTAACCACTCAAACATAGTGAAGCATCGCTACCACATTTCTGATTTTGGCCTATAGGTAAGTCTCTTCTCGTATTCTTTAATATATATGTATATATATAATATTTGAGGATGATGGAAACTACCGAAGTTTATATTCAAAAATATAATAAAATAATAAATAGAGGAAAAGACTTTTTCTTTCTTTTATAAAATGGCTTTTGCAGTTAGAAAATTTTTTTTCTTTAAAAAAATAATTAATTGGATTTTTTTTATTAGTATTTTCAAGCAAAAGAAATAAAATGTCTTTTCCAAAAAAAATATTTAATAAACTTAAATTACAAAGAGTTCTCAAAATTAAAAAAATATCAACCCACTAAAGTTTCCTTAAAAAGAACTATGTATTGTCTGATCTCGATTAGAGGATACGTAGGTACCTCTAAGGCGACATAAAAAATGAAAAAAGAAATTTTTTTTTGTTAACCTTGCAAATATTGAATTGATTCATTGTTTATTGTAAATATTGTTTTCATTTATAAAATATGATGATTAAACTGTAAATATCATACTGAATAAATTTTGAAGCATTAAAAAGGTAAACTTTGATTTAAAAATTTTAAGGTGGTAACTATATGATTTTAATAGGATAGACCCATAATCCAAAAATCTCTGGCTTAAAAAAATTGGCTTTGAATCAATTTTTTTGCAAACTAATGGCTAAGTTAGGATTAATCAACCCATTAATCATAACTTATAATTTTTTTCCCAATTTTGATTTGGTGGCGACTCTTAAAATTTTTTAAAATCAAGTTTCTTTTAGTTTTAGTCAAGGGTTCGTATCAAATGGGTTAAGATTTGGTGCAAATTGAATTAAATAAAAAAAAAACCAAAAATGAAAAATCCAAGCTTGACAATGAGCTTTTGACTAAGTATAAAGTGGGTATTTTGTTGGAAAAAGGAAGTAGGGCTCCTTGGTTATGGGGTTCATGGTTTTGGAATTGCGAAAGGGAGAGAGTTTGTGATTTTTTTGTGTTGATTGATCTTTATGTATAAGGAGAGAAGGCTGACGGTAATTTAGAGAAGTCTAGGGTCCATTTGTTTATTAATTAATTAAAGGCATTAATTGTAAGGATTTTAATAAGATTTTATGGTATTGGTTTATTTTGATGTATGGGTGTAGATGGGGGGATGTATATCACAATCATTTAGGGTTTTCTAGGGTTTTAGTTTGTCTTTTATTCATAAATGCCATTAATTACTTAGATCTTATGAAGATTGTGTTGTCTTGAAGAAGTTAATGGCACTCCTTAGGGTACTGGTGTGATGTAGTAATTGTAATGATTGATAATGATGGCCTTTAAAAAAAGATACAAATTCCTTGTGTTGATGTGCACAAGGAATTATAGTTTAGATGGAAGAGAGAAAAGGTTTGACTTAGCATCATGTCCTTTTCTTTCATTAATGCATGATTGTTGAGATTTAGAAGAAAGGTTATTTTCAATGGTCAATTACTTGATTTTTAAGTAATTAGAAGCTCCTAGACAAGCAAGGGGCTCCTCCTTCTTCTTACTTGTGATGGACAATTTTCAAGGCTCCAAATGGAGTAAATGACACATGTCTATATTATTTAAAGGCTCAAAAAAGTAAACATTTTAGTTTATTGGGCCATACACGCATAAATATATCAGTTATTTTTAAAAAAAATTTAAGTTCATCTAAGGCCTCTATGTGAGTCTTAGATAATCCTTGAGTTGAAATATTGAATTTAAAGTTTACGCTATTGAATTTTTTTTTGAGTTTTTACCTACTTGATTAGAGTTTCTAGATCCTATATATCAAATTAGGATTTTAATCTCCATAGACTCAAAATTTTCTAAGTAACATGTTAGTGTAATTCAAAATTTTAATTGGGGTCTAGATTTATAGATATTGATATGTTTTTTATCTTATCGCGTATTTTGTATGTCACGCCCTAAGAGATATCCTAAATATGGCAGTCTATCATGCACAATATTAAAGCCTAAAAATAACTATCTTATTTATCCAAAGGCTTACATATTATGCACAAGGCATACAACACAACAAAGGAAACATATCAAAGTAGTATAATTTACTTTGACAACAATTAAGTAGCAAGGTAAGAGAATATTTAGCATTAGACATAAATAAGGTTGATTATAATTCTTAAGGGCATATCTTCACTAATGTCCTTGAATGGATTAAAAACATATATATATATATATATATATATATCTCCTAAGATCTCCAAAATAGTGACACATCATATATTGCTCATAAAGAAATTCTCAAAATGAAACTTTATTCTATGCTCCCAATTCTTCTATGAGGACTCAAGAATCCATCGATGGTTTCCTTAATAACTCATTCCTTGCATGGAGTCTTAAGTATACATACTTCAATCAAAGATCTATAGGAGTATAAGCTACAACATGCTTAGTGAATTACTTCCTATCATTCACACCCACAACCATAAACAAACAAGTTTATTATTCAAGCAAATGCTATGCAAAACTATATGGAACACACAAATATGTAGGGTTATCAGGAAGCTGTACATAGAACGGATTTACCTTTCATGACAAGGGACGTTATCTTCTTGTTACGGGCGTGACAAGGCCCCCTTCATCATGGGTATGATGAAGCCAATGATGGGGATAACAGCCCCCATCACGGGTGTGATCCTTGCCCTAGAGCTGTTCATAAAAAGAAAAGAAAAATAAAAAGAAAGAAAGAAGATAGATAAAATGAAATAGATTAATGGTAGATTAATTAACATTTTAGTGTTCATACAATTAGGTTTGAATTAATGAATTAATAGGATTAATAACTAAATCGGGTTAATATAGTTTCTAAAAAATAAAATGAACTTAATTAGTAAACCTAAGTTCAACTTGGCTAAATGGACTTGAATGAACTAAAATGGATTAGATTGATTAAGTTTTATTATCTTAGCTTAGTTAATGAATTAGGATAAACCTTAGTATAATATGGGGAATATGTTGTTTCAAATGAGTGTTTGCTTAGGAAATGAATGTTTTTTAATATGCATGATGTGATGATGCTTTTTTAATGAAAGACTATAAACAAAGTGAAAAGAAACACCTTGACAGATGACGGAGAACTATCCGTATTTTAGCGGGATGATATATGTAGCCATTGCAGGGTTCCAAATTAGTGTCTAATCAAATAGGTGCTAAAATAAGTTTGATATAAGTGGATAGTTAATTTAATTCTTATACAGGCTTAATTTCATCAACAGATATGGATATCTTATATTTCTTTTGAGATGGATTCTGAAACGCCCTCTGAGTCTCTATTTAGATTTCATATAAAAGGTACGCAGTAACTTACATGATGGTTTTAGGATAGACATTCTAAAATAAATTAAAACTTAAAGACGACCATTATAAATGAGTGCTTCTTATGCTTATGTCGTTAAATCTGATACGGGGAGCAGCAATCCTATCATGATGCAATGATAAATATACCATGATGCAATGACACGCCATGATTCAATGGTTAATTTATATGTGACTCGGTGGGTAGCTAATGGGGCAAATAGTACCGACATAATATCTACTTAGGCTTAGAATGAAGTAACATGTTTTAGTTTACGTTTATGGGATCGGTTGAACTGATTTATGTTATGGACTGGGATAAGTGGTGTGTATGACAGCTGTGAAACCCTAGACAAGGCTATTTTCTCTTTCTCAAATAGCTATAGGAGATATAGGTACCTAGACTTCCTATGTCAACCCCTTGAGCAGCTGTTGTTACTTAAAACCCTTAGATTTCCTTGGATTATTCCGGAGTGTGAGTGATCCAGTGTTACTTGGTTTACTGTACATTGAAGATAATAACTTGTTGTTTGTGCATTGCATTTAGTTGGGAGTTTTGTGCAATTTTGCATGTGTCTGTGTTACTGTGTACTTAGTTTCAACTCATTATTGTTGTTGTCATTCTTTATCCAGGTATTTTATTGAATTGATGAGGATGATGTTTATGTTATTGTAGTCTGATTAGGGTTATGGGTGATCCTGGAGATTTAAGAAGAGAAGTGAAGTGAATTTAAGACCGTGGATATATTTTATTTTATTTTGATTTGTTAAAGAGCTGGATTTATCTTTTCAAGTTGTAATATTTTTTTTGAAGGGCTTAGTGATGCCCATGTGTTTGCAAATGTTGATATACTTATGAGAGTAGATTATAAAATGATTTTATAAAGCTTTGTTTTTTAGAAAATTGGTCTCCACTGATAGGAGTAGAGATTTTTACTGTGTTTTTATAAAGTTTGATTTTTCTGTAACTAAATCCAATTACTTTAGAAATCTAAATAAACAATTTCATTAATTAAAATTGTTCGCAATGTTCAAAATAAAGATATCATTCTAGGAAGCTTAAGCGTGTAATACATAAAGTATTATACTTGACGGTAATGCCTTAATTACATTTAGGGCGTTACAATTACGCTTTCTTTGTAGGTAGTGATGCAGTAACAGTTGAGGAAGTAATAAATGATAGTCGATGGATTCAAGCAATGGATGAAGAAATTCATGCCATTGAGAAAAATAACACTTGGAAGCTAACTACTCTTCCTAAAGGAAAGAAGGCAATTGGAGTTAAATGGGTGTATAAAACGAAGAACAAACCTAATGGAGATGTGGAACATTTTAAAGCAAGATTAGTTGCAAAAGGATATAAGCAATAACCTGGTACTAATTACTTTGAAGTATTTGCTCTAGTTTCTAGACTAGATACTGTACGAATGATTATATCTCTAACTGCTCAAAATCATTGGAAGATCTATCAAATGGATGTCAAGTCAGCTTTTCTAAATAGTATTCTTGAAGAAGAAGTATATGTTGAGCAACCACCTAGATATGTGAAGCAAGGAAGTGAAGATAAAGTTTACAAATTGAAGAAGGCACTATATGAGTTAAAGTAAGCACCACGAACATAGTATACTCATATCAGTGAATATTTCCTTAACAATGGTTTCCGTCAATGCCCATATGAGCATGCCTTATACATAAAAAGCAATAAAGATGGTGATATCATAATTATTTGCTTGTATGTGCATGATTTGATTTTCACCAGTAACAATCATAAATTATTAATGAAATTTAGGGAGGACATGATTACATAGTTTGAGATGATAGATATGGGATTGATGTCTTACTTTCTTGGTATTGAAGTGAAACAAACATGTAATAGTATATTTATTTCTCAAAAGAAATATGCTCAAGAAGTTCAAAATGAAAATGTGCAAGCCAATGTTAACCCCAGTTGAAGAAAAGTTAAAGCCCGTAAAAGATGGCAATAGTGATTTGGTTCATGCTAAAAATTTTAGAAGACTTGTTAGAAGTCTAAGGTACTTAACAACAACTAGACGGATATTGTTTATAGAGTTGGACCATGAGCAGATTCATGGAAATGCCACAACAATCTCATTGGCAACCTACAAAAAGAATCCTTAAATATATCAAAGGTACACTTGAAGGTGGTATACTCTACTCTTATGATAACAAGATAGAGCTAATTAGATATAAGGTAGATTGGGCAGTTGACACGAAAAATCAAAAAAGCACTTCTGGTTTCGTTTTTTTATCTTGGTTCAAGAGAATTTTCTTGGTCATTTAAGAAGCAAAAAGTTGTAGCTCTTTCAACGATAGAGGTTGAATATATTGCAATTACAAGTTGTGCAACTCAAGCTATTTGGTTACGGAAAATGCTTGATGAAATGCAACATTAACAAAATGGTCCTAGAAAAATATTTTGTGCCAATAAATCAACAATTGCATTAACAAAGAATCCAGTCTTTCATGGTCGTAGCAAGCATATTGACATCAAGCATCACTATATTAGAGACTTGGTAAACGATAAAGAGATCATTGTTGAATATTGTTCATCAAAAAATCAAATGGCTGATATTTTCACAAAAGCACTCAAAGTTGATACATTCATTAAGCAAAAAAAGATGCTTGGCATGTTGAATTATGAAAAAGCTTGGTTTAAGAGAGAATGTTAAAAAAAAAAAAAATTTAAACCAAGCTTCTAGGCATGAATTGTCTCTAGGTTGTTCTTTGACTAGTCAAAGACAAAACTAAATTAGAAGTTGTAAGTTATGGAAAAAACTAAATTAGAAGTTGTAAGTTATGGAACATGGATGGCAGTTGAAATTTTCCAGCTGGAACTTGTCATGTAGGTATTAAAACCTGTTCATGGACAACAACTATTTCATGCTGGAGCTTTATTATCATATCTTAATTCTTATCATGGCTTAGTTATCTGTTGCTGGAAGGGATGAGAGAAAAGCTCATGAGGAGCCATTTTTATTTTACTAGTCAAAGATATATTTTGTTTTGCTTCTTCCACCGTATATTTTATAACCACCTCCTATGTACTATAAAAGGACTCACGTCCTTCATTTTGTAATAATATATACTTACCATTTTTTTGTATGTGTAAGATTTATGAATTAAATAAAATTAGAGATATTCCAACGAGCCTCTTGCATGAGAAAGTGTACCAAAAGAAGAATTTTGTCTGTGTATTTAATTTTCATTAATAGTTAATTCTAGCTTCTCTTACCATCTCTATTGCAGATATCGACAGAAAAGATACAAGGAGAAAGAAGGGATACATACTTTGTATTTGAGTGGAATAATGTTGAGTCATTATAATATTGTAGTACTTGTCTGGTTTGGTATTTGTTTTCCAGATAAAACGTTGTCATTTGTTTTTAGTGTATTGTGTGGTAGACATTGTATTTTAATGTTGTGGGCTTGTATTTCTTTCACAAAGAATAAGTGGGCCGTGAAAGCTATTAGATAGTTACTCAATTGTTAGTGCATTTTCAATGAAATTATGGCTCGAACCTGCCTTCGATTTTTTTTTCCTTTTTTTTTTTTTTTGTACATGAACTGCGTTGAATTTGGGTTTTAAGAAATTCTATCACATTGTACAATAGATTCGTATTAAATAAAATTCAAATTAGAGAAGACCCCAAAAAATATTAAAAAAAAAACAAAGAAAGGAAATAGTCGTAATTTTAGGTGGACGTAGCAGGTAGCAACGTGTTTGGGGAACTGTGAAAGAAGATTCAAAAGGCCCATTACGTGCATAGCTCCGATCAGTCAAGCCCAGTGTCTGCCCACTGCGGAGGGAATTACGGAATGAAAATTGCGCAAAGTCCATCCCGGGCAAATTAGCCATAATTCTATACTACCATTACCAGCAATTGGACATTTGAGCTATCCCAATTTCGTTGGAGAATTCTTTTCTCGTTCTTCCTTCATTTTTTTTAATTATTTAATTATTAATTTTTCATTTCTTTGTCTCAGCAAAAAGGACAGTCACATAGAACAATGGAATCTTGTATGAACCCGTGACCCCAATGACCATGTGAGCCCCTCTCTATTTTCCCTGGATGGTTGCCTATTTCAATCATAATGTAATGGCTACAAAACGAATAATGTTTCGCATTCAATATCATACCTAATAAATGGGTGTCTAAATGTCTCCATCCGTAATGTGATTAATATCATATCTAGTCACTTAAATTCATAGCTTTTCACTAGTTTAATAAGCGTGTTGCCTATCCTTATAGAATAAATTTATTAATTTAAGCAAAAAAAGAAACAAAGAAATTTTTAAAATGAATCTAGGATAACTAACAAATCTAATGAAAACAATTATAAAGAAGAAATTCATGAGTACATAAAAAATTACTTTTGACTCCTTCATTTTATTGCATAAGAGGGAATTGAGTTGCAATTCAATATCTAAAATATATAAGTAATAAACTAATTTTTTTATTTTTTTTTTCATTATAATGGATAACGGATAATCAATTTTGGTACATCCCACATGTATATTAGTAATAATACCACTAGATTACAATGATATTATCACATTAATACTTTGTTTAATTAGACAAAATTATACATATTGAATAGATTAAGGATGGAATTAACATCACAAAATGCCCATATATATTCAAATAAGAATTAACTGTAGTTACTACCTTAACCTCAAATCCTTACCACCACCTACCACCAAATAGACTATCCCCACAACCAATCTGATGCGGATCTATGTTACTCTATTACCAACTGACATGAATCCTTTCTCACTCTTTTACCAAACTTATGTGAATTGAAGGGGGTTACCGATCTTATTAAGACATATATAATATAAAGATATGAATATAATTCATAATCAATAGATCCCACAAATATTAAAAATAAACCAGATTATGGTGTGAATTGTAATACAAGAGAAGCTACACAATATAAAAGAATATGGGATTCAATAAACTCATCTACCACAATCTATAACAAAGATTGACAAAAACGCAATGACAAATAAAGAGGAAACCAAAATCCACTCAATACTCAAAGGGTTCTTGATACAGTGTTAATACCAATAAATGAAAAAAAATAGCTAAATTAAACTCACTTACTAGGGACATGACTTAGCCTATTAATAAGCTCATATGATAATCCTACTATGACTTATTATAATTGACATATGACTATATAACAATAAATTAAAGGAAATAAGACACTTAAAATATGACTTAGTCCTAAATAACTAAACAAAAATGGAAAATAACATATCAATAATATATGAGATTATTCTAGCAACTCAAACATCTTGTTATTTTGTTAGCCTCGTGCATTCTTCTTTGACCTATTTAGCTCCATTGAGTCTTTTGAAGTGCGATAACACCTTTCTTTTAGGTTAATTCCTAGTTTCCTCTCTTGTTCATCAATGTGTCTTACTTGATCCCGATCACTGCCAGGGGGCTAAAAATGATTTTCCCTCGAATCTTTCCTCTTCTACACCTGGAATTTCTTTGGTGGCCTCTTTCTATTGGATGATTTGCTTAGCACTAGAAAAAAGCTTCTCTGACCCTTAGCTCTTCAACTTGCTCAAAGCTTTCCTATTAGACTTTAGCTAACGTCATTAGAAGCAACATAAATAATTGTTTAACTTTTTGGATTATGTAAATGGTCTTATATGCATCATAGATAGCTTATTGATCAAACTACCAAGACTTCCATAGCAACACATGAAAAGTATCCATGAGAGTTATATCACAGACTACTGTGTCTTTGTAGTCACTAGCAGATATGGGGACCAATGCTTGTTCATGCATAGTAGAATGTTATGAGAACTCAACCAACTTTAGTTGTATAGTTTTGGATGTGGCATCACTGGCAAATTCATTCTATTACAAAATCTTGTGATATCATATTGGTACAATTGTGTCCATCAACCACCAACTTACACGTTTTATCTTGAATCAAACAATGGGCATGAAAGAAAATATGTCGTTGAGTGGAATCTTTTTACTTGCTAGTAAGATTTTCTTTTGTGCAATCATTGTAGACTTTTCAACAGTTAAGACCACCCCTTTTCCTCCATGGTTTCCATAACCTAAATCTTCACATGCCTTTCAGTTACCTACTCATCTATCTTCTTAGGAATTTCAATCTTTATCTCCTCTTCAACTTTAACATCCTTTTCGCCTCATTCACATACGACCTCTTAATATATTAAATTTTTTATCAAAGGCTTGAATTTTTCAATAGGTTTCGTAACTTTCTTTCGTAAGAGCCCTTGACCTCTTCATCTTTTCCTCCAAATTGTCAAGGTGCCTCTCAAACTATTCTTCTTTTCTCTCAACATCTTGTCCACATCAATAAACTTTTTAAACATTAGATTCCATACAACAATTCAACCAACTCAAAATACCCAACAACCACACAGAAAAATTTAATGATTGCCACAAACAAAAAACATTCCAATTCTTTTTGAACTTACGACTAACATGGAACCTTTGGTTTGATACCACCTAATAGAGATTCATATTATTATGATACCAATTGACATGAATCGCTTCTCACTCTATCACCAAATTGATGCAAATTTAATGGAAGTTACCAATTTTATTACAATAAATGTAATTTTAAGAATATTTGTGTATTTAATATTCAATAGATCCTATGAATATAAAAGACCAACTTGCATGTAATGCAAATTATAATATGATAGAAGCCATGAATTATCAAAATACTGTGGATGTTAAGAGAATATGTGATTCAATCAATTTGTTTGTCACAATCTGTAACAAGATTGATATGAACACCATAACGAATAAAGTGGAAACCAAAATTCACTCAATAGTTAAAGGGCTCATGACATAATGTCAACACCAATAAATGGAACGAAAAACTGAACTACTAGGGACATGACTAGACTTATTTATAAGCTCATATGGCAATCCTACTATGATCTAATATAACTGGTAACTAGCTAAATAAGAAGTATTAAATAAAATAAGATACTTAAAAGTATGATTCGATCCTAAAATAACTAAACAAAAGTGGAAAATAATGTATCAATAATATGTGAGATTATCATAGTACCTTACACATCATAGAAACCAAAATAAAATAATCCATGATCCCACAACCTAAGCTAATTGACCAAGGCCAATCGACTAGGGGTAGCTAATTGCCAGCTCTTTAGCTAGCTATCTCCTTTACCTAACCTTTAGACTTGATTCCTATCATAATCCCACCCATTTGAACTTAACTGGCTCTTGCTATGATCTTAATCATCTAACATTAGAAGAGATCTTACCAAAGAAGAAGGAAAAAAACAAAGATGAAGAAGAAGAGTTGCTAAACACATATGGTGTACAATTATTGAGAAATATAAGAATAAGCAGAGATGTAACAACATGATGTGCAAGTGAAAATGAATACCATAATCAATGATAAGGCCAAGACAAGAAAAGAAACTAAAGTAATGACCTAAGCGATGGTAGACATGGTAAATCCTATGGATTTGACCATAGGTAGCAACAGTGAGCCCACTAGGTTTAAGTCATTCATGGTTATTATGGTGGTAGTGTGGCTAGGTTATGGTTGTAACTAAAGCTAAGAAATGAAAGATGAAGGATAGTAGGGGGATATTGTAATAAGGTCTAACATATGAATAGCTATTAGATAATTAGAATGATTTTTCACTTTACTAAATAGCTATTAATGTATACATACTATAACATGCTCATTTGATGGAATAAAATGTAGTACAAGTTACTTTCTTTCTCTATTCAGTGACATTAACAAGCAAGTATTGTCTTAAATATGCTCTTACAATAAATTAACATCTCAATCAAAGTAAAATCTATTAATATAATAAAGTAAATTATCAATTTCCAATGGTATATAATTGCAAAAACTTACATAATGCTTATTGATAAGATATTATTAATCTTTTCTTCTAAAGAAGGAATTTCATAAAAACAAAAGTTACACTCCCTTAAGAGTCAAGTCACATGGGCAGCTAATAACAAGTTAAGAAAAGGTTTGAAGCTTAGGTATTTGAAAACATAGGCACAAATCCATTTTATCATAGGATGTAATCTAGTTATCACACATTAGAAATTCTACTTGTTAAACAATACAACTAATCAACAAACTTATTTCTACGATTATTTACCATGTTAGAAATTCTTCAATTCTCATTAGTGCCCATTATGCAACTATAAAAAGTAACAATGTTTGTCTTGATCATAAATTATTGTTATTCCACCATCTAGCCAACAACAAAGATGAATAGATAAAGTTTTAGTTTCTTCAAGAGAAATTGCAGAAGCCTATTTATAAACCATCATTAGCAAGTATTCTTCATAAGTCTTTAATATAACATTAGTTCTTATCACATCAAGACCAATTCCTTAACTTAAACATATTCAACTACACTACACTTCTTAGAGGAGCCACCCAAGTTAGTTCATCTAAAGGCTATACATGCAAGGAAGACAATTTCTTCCACTACTTTAAGGCAACCACTTCTATCGATATATAAATTTCTTCAACTCAAGTGTGGAATAAAAAAAAAAAAAACATTGACAATGATGTTTCCATGTATACCATATAACAATTGTGATATTATTTGAAAAATTCATCGCTTCTAAACCATTTACTATTGCCATTCTTTAGAAATCCATCAGCTACCTATTGAAAGTAGTGGGTTTTTTTCTACCTCTATCTCTTTCCTTATGACCAACCAAATAGGCTTTATCTATGTACATTATAAGAAGATATTTTCCTTTGTTTCATCATTATGACAAAATTTGTATATGGGAGACCATTTGCACTTCATTTTAAATTAATTAAAATTTGTACCAAGAGTAAATGCATCATTTTAGGAATGCAATATAAGTTTCCACATTTCTTGCTTACTTAGTGCAAAGAAAAAGGCCTTATAATTGTTAAAGGCAAACTGAGATCCTAAGTGAGGTCATAGGTCAACCTTGCTAGTATTGCCCTCTTCCCTCTACTAGCTAAATTAGCTTGTCTTTATGTTTATAAGGCTAAGAGGGATATGGGTTATTTGATTTAATCATATCTTATGTAAAAGAAGCTGTTGATGTGTTTCTCTTTCATGTCCCCGTATGTGAGCATAAAAGATCCACTATCGTGGTCACTGCTATGTCAAGAAAGAAGGTACCTAAGGAGGCTTCTAACTTCAATAGTTTAGTAGCCAAGGGTCCTTTCATACCTAGATGAGAAAGAATGTTCTCAAAAGGTTGCAATTAAGGGCATAAAAACTTCATCGTCTCCCTTGCCTTCTCCAAAATTAGTTCTCAAATTATATTGACATGATCTTGGTATTAGAGAAATCGCTCATAAACAACTTTCTTCATATTTGGAAATTTTGCTGGTTTGTGTTACTTACGATCACATATTATTTTTAGGTTAGTCAAAAGATACCCAGATGATCACTTGAGAGCATTTTATATTATATCTTGATTAACATGATATTTTTCATGAAGTCACATCTGTAAATCTTTTTGAGTATGTGTAGATGGTCTCTCTTATGCTCACAAAATTACTATACGAATTTGATTAATTATGGTTGATTTGGACACCTTTTAGATAAAAGGATGCCATTGGCCCGTTTGACTTTAAGAATTTTTCTTTTAATGTTGTTTATATAGTAGTCACTTCATCAGATAGGTTGAATGTGTTTAGTTCAGATACAAGAACCCATAGATGTAAGTTACTTGTATTAAGCTTCGTTTAATTAGTCAATATAATAAATATTTTTTTAAGTATTAAAATCAATTAATACCATTTATGTACTTATTTTGAAATATGTATATATGTACAATATGAGTTTTGTTTTTAAATTAATTCATGGAATATGATTCCTATATTAGTGATATATAATTTTTCATGTAATTAAATTTATATTCCCTAAACTGAAAAGACATTCTTTAAATGAATAAATTATTAATTTATGAAGTAATCAATACCTTTTTAAATTAATAAAATTTGATGGTCCTAACACTATTAATTTACAAAGAGATTTTATTGTATCTTAAAAATGAAAGTCATACCTATTTTTGTGTCTTGAAGTTGAAGATGTTATTCAATACTTAGACTCAACCATGTACCTGTACCTCATGAGATATAATTACTCAAAAAACACTGAAATGGCAGTAAGAGAATATAAACTATTGGAACATGCTATATTTCTATAATCAATTATCATACAATTTCATGTGATTGAAATTTCACGTGCTCGAATAAAATACAAATGAAGCTTAAAACTTTTGAAAATTCGAAATGTTTGATAATTTAATCTAATAATAAATATATATATGTATATGGACATAATTAAATTACACAAATATTGCACGCTTGTGGCGAATTGTGATAATTACACGTATTTGACATCCAATAACATGAATTTACATTTTTTTAAGAAAGGTAAATGAAATATGAAAAATTATTGTTACTAATTGCAGAATTGGGGATTTTTGGCAAATCTGAAATAATAAAATGAGGAGGGATTATCCATTTTAGGCACCGTTTGTTTTAACGAAGATGTTTTTTTAGAAAAATGATTTTTATTTTTTTTCATGTTTACTTAAGGGAAATAAAAAAGACAATTAATCAAAAACATTGTGTTTATATTGGAAAATATAGACTCACTTATAACTTATTTAAAAAAAAAAAAAACAACTCAGGAGATATAAAATGGTAAGTCATTTTTTCATCGATTTACTAGTTCATTTGCCAATCATTTACTATCAAAAAAATATTTATTATTAATATTTTTTCTTAAATAGATTTATTTCTCATTATGATATATATATTTTTACATTTAAAATATTTAAATTACCTTAAAGTTATACAAACAAAAAAAGACTATTTTCATAAAATTAGCTAAACATTAAAAAATATGTTATTTTATAAAATAATATTTTCATAAAAAATAATTTTTATTAATAATAAATATATTTTTTCTCAAATTGTCACGATCCTAGGCTTTTCGCTAGCACAATGGAATCATGCGACGCTTACTGTCTTACCTCAGTAGTACTAAGCAAGCCTAACGCAGCAATATTCGGTTAACGATCAACCTTTACTATCTATAAGCAACACACGAAGGCAACAATAAATAACCAACAATAAGTAAAAAGAGACATGGGCATTAATCAATCTGAAATATATCACACTTTATTAATATCTCATGTACGGGCAACAGTAAAGTATGTATGGGGGTTTGTATAAACTGGGATATCATTGACCGTGGACAATCAACCGGTGAATAAGAGCTTCTATCCAGAAGAGTACTCACACCTCCACAAAGAGCTTTATTAGTTTTTGTGGCTCCGATAGGAGAAGACATTAAAATTGATGAGGAGGCAACATCAAAAATAAAATAAATAAATAAAATATTTACAAGTGTTAGAGCTTGATCCTAATACTTGAGTCTTCCTTACTTTAATTACTCTCCTCCACCTTAATTTCCAACAATGGGTTTGGGCGCATGTGGGCATTTTAATGATTAGAATTTGTTTGGACGTACGTTCTTTGTGAAGATGTTCGTCTCCCTAGATTTTCTAATCCCGACATATGGAAGAGAGAACGGCTTACAGATCTCATCAGGAAATGTCGAAGCGAATTTATGTGTGCTCGTCATCATCATAAGTGCCCAAATTTGGCCTTATTAGGCTGGAGGATACTCTAAAACCATCCAAAATGATCTACCACTAAGACAGATTGAAATATGCTCTTTAGTGCCTCCGTTGGAGGGAAGACATGGTGTGCAAATGTCAAGCATTATCCGAATGTTACCCTTTCTGGTACTTGTGGTCCTTATTTTGTTCCTTATTTCGTCAGTTGGATTTCGTAGATCAAAACTTCCCCTGAGCAATGATTACCCTAGACATCTCTCTAGGTTAAGCCCAAAACAGGACCGATCTGATCCGGTTATAGATTTAATTGGACAGATTTAGATTCTCATCTTTTGAACATGGACCAGTAAGTTAGGTCACGGGTCAGATCCTGACTTCCACCCTGTGGAATGTCTAAATCAACCTAATCCAATTTCTAATTAATTAAAACTACATTTGATATTTGTAACAAGATCTAATATAATAAACTGTAAGGTTTATTGGTCCAACTCACATTAGTTCGTAACAAATTAAATAAAAATTTTAATGATTATATATATATATATATATATATATGGTTCTAATTCACATTAGATTTATAGCAAATAAAATAGAAACCCTAATTTATATAAACCCTATATAATAAAAAATGATAGCAAGAAGATTTAATCATCTACTAGTTTAACTAGCTAGAAAAGCATTATAAACCGATTGATTTTACCCTTTAATTTTCCCTATTTTGTTATCTTAGTTTGTTTTATTTTTTCTATCGTTAATAGATAAAAGGAAAATATTTCATAAGATATGAATTTTTTTCTAACATAAACTTGATTTAAATATAATTCAAGGAGTTTCAAATTGATGGATTCCGTTTGAATATAAACAGAAAAACACACACACATATCTATGAATCCCTGGATTCCGTCAGTCTCCATCAAATCTGCTACTATACCCTACTTAATTGTGCCAATCACCCATCACAACAATTACCTGCACTACTCATTCCTATCATAAAGAAACACATGACGCCCACGAAACTAGCTTTATAATTGATGCTCTTGGTATCATCAATGTATGAAGACTATTATTTCTAACATTTTCAAGATTTGAAAGACTTAACATAATTTCAACAATTTTAATTATAACTAGAATGAAAATAAAAAAGGAAAAATAAAAGAAATAATGGGTCTTTTTTTTCCCTCGGTCTAGAAGGTCCTTAACACTAATTGCTTCTTTCTTCCTACTCTGGCTTTATACTCTTCGTATTTCACTTTCTTCCATTAGGTATCACATCGCTATCGGCATTTGAAAAGCACTAAAGCTTTCTTTAAGAATTTTATTTATAAACTTGATTGCTTACGGCATAAACTGTCCTATATATATAAAAATAATAATTATTCTCATAAAGATGAATAGAAAGGAGCCTTAATAGCAAATCAATATAGCTAGGGATCTAGTAATTAATTTCATGAAAGACTGGTGGGCTAACCTGTATGTTGCAGTTGTACCACTACTAAACTCTATATATGGTGTTCCATATAAAATATATCTTTTTTCTTTTTTGGTAAGATGTTGAAGAATTATTTTCCTTTAGTAGACCGTGTAGTCAACTTTCTAATCTTTAAGATAAATATAATAATTGAAATATTAACTATTTTAATGGTTCGATCACAATTTGATATAATATAAATTATTAGATAGTGATAAGACCGATCCCATCAAAATTAACGATAAGAACATAAAAATTTTCCTTGTTTTATAGAAATAAAATAGAGATAGTAATAATTTGACTTTTAATCTATTCTATTTCTCATTTGGATACTCAAATTAGTATTAATAATAAAATGAAAACGAAAAGAAAAAGAAAAGGAAACACACTAAACTGATCGTTTAAAATAATAATAATAATAATAGCAGACAGGGTCCCTTAGTTCACTAACTACACCATAATTATTGGAGATAAAAAATAGACATTTATCTTTATTCAAAGGCTTAAGACATCCAATTTGATTATTTTCTTTTTCCCAGCTATGTAATAGACTTGCTTGGTGAACAAAAATGGAACTCGCTCTATCCTAACGAGAGAACAATATACATGGAGATGAGGATGACTGACAAGTAAGAAGGGTATGATAACAAATTATTTTGGGGATTTTATTAATAAGCGTTTTCAGATATTTATTATAAGATCCCTTTTCATAATTATATTGAATTTATTCTTGTAGCGAAAAAGAAAAAAAAATGCAATTCAAAACAAAATTCCAAAAATCAAATTTTATGGAGAAAAATCCTAAAAATACCATAGATGAACTGGTATCTTGAAGATCCAATTGCAAAATGAATTAAAGGACATGATTTCAACATAACACACTGAAATCATATCTTAAAGACATAATTTTAGAATTAACTAAAATCATGTCTTCAAGGAATAATACTCTAAAATTGTGTTCTAAAGATACAATTTCAAGTGATGTATCCTTGGCTTATTTTTTTTTTTTTTTAACTAAGATCTAATTTTTAAAAAATTTTCTTTTAAATTGTGTTTTTTTTTTCCTTAACCTGATTCTTGTAAATGTTTAGTAATTTTCTACCTTGATTAACAAGTACAACAAAAAAAGGAGTGAAAAGGTGAATTCAGCTCGTTAAAATCTTCTTCTCTATTGAGAATTTATTGAAATAAGCCACCAATATTTGAAATCTTGGTATTAATTTTCATTCATATGTACTACTTATTTATAGTAGTATTTTTTTTTTTAAATATGGTACTTTTGTTCGTGTGTGATAAACCCATCTAAATATGATACTTTGAGAGAGCATGTGTCGATACTCATCCAAATATGATATTTTTGTAAATATATTATTGGTGATTTAAGCGAAATAAATCCCTGCTCCATTGGCATGGGGGTCCTGAATGCTCATAGCATCACATCATTGGCCATTTGTGTCTTTCCCCTTTGGCCAGCATTGAAAGGCCCTGATAATGAGGAGCCCGGTAGTTGGTTTCGCTTGTTGAAGTAGTAAATTGTCGCTTGCAAGAAAATTGACAACGACCTAAATCGTCCCTTTCGTTCAATGGCGGCTAGTACCTCAATTTTCCCTTTCTTCTTCTTTTTAAAAAATAAAAAATAAAAAAAACACTCCAAATATGTGATAAGATTAATGCAAGTGTCGAAACTATGAAAATAAGATTCGACAACTATTATATCTCATAAGGTATATAAACGGCAATAAAATTTGATATATATATATATATATAATATAAATGAAAGAGTCCTTACCAAAATAATTACCATTGGTAATTCTCATATGTTATATGGATCAAAATTTTATTATATTTATACACTACATATACATTATATGTGACTTGTTATACTCATTGAATCGTTTATTATGTATCATCAATTACAATTTGGAAACTTCTATAGTTTTATTAATGGAACCGTTTAGTCAATCATCTAATTATTAAAATAAATAAAACTGTGCAAGCAAGATGCATTATAGGGGTCAACCCATTTGACAAAAAAAAAAAAAAAAGGTAGGACTAAAAATTTCAGCTCACATTAATGTGCAAACCGTTTTTAATTAGCCTCTCATAATCTATAGATTAAAATAGGCCAACCTGCAAACCCACATTAAATTATATGTACTTGTACATAATTTAATTTATATTTGAAAAGGTTTTTGTTTATTTAGATGATGATTAACGATGAAATATCAATATTATTGTAATGAAGGTGTTGTTAAATGCTATGATTTTTATATTTATTGTCTAAATTATATGATTAAGTGATAGGTTATTTAAAGTAAAATTAAGACAAATACCTCCAAAAAATTATGGAAATAAGAAATTTTATTCATATATGTAGATAAGAACTATTTTACTTTTAATTAAAAATAACATATATATTTTGAATATAATTATAGTAACATATATATATATATATATATATAGAAGCTTTCATAATCTCTAAGTCTCAATTAGTAATGTGCATGGCGAGTGAAAAAAACATTGACATGTTAACTCCATTTTAGCACAACATAACAATTATTGAAGTATCTATTTGTTGATGGTCAAATTTGGTGAATGGATTCCTCAGGCCTAGTTCGACCCATTCAAAGCTTGGGTTGACCCATGGGGCCATGCCTAGTTTATGCAACTCATAACAAGCTCTTTGAGGCTAAGAGTAAGCCCTTGACTTGGCAAGCTGACTCTTCTAATTGGGAACTTAACGAAACCGACTTAAGTCATCGATAGTGCAATTTAACATTTATTTAAGGTGGTTAATTATAAGAAATTGGTACTTAATTTGGTTAAATTTTGATTTCAAGAGTTTGAAAGTATAATAGAGCTTTAAAAGAGGATTTAATCAAGTTTGTAGAAGTATTTAAGGAGAACTAAAGATTGGAGAAGAACACATGGTCATGTATGTCCTGTGTGGCTAAGATAGGAGATCCACAATCATGAAGGAGAGGTCATCTAATTAATGTTGAAGATCATGAAGGTCCACAACCTAGTTGGTTACAAAGCGTCATGCTTATCTCTTGTTTCTTATGTAAAAGCACTTGAATGAGTATTGTTAAGTCTCTTCATTTGGTTTTTATGATAACAAAACATATATAAGTGTTTACTAACAAAGTTATTAAGTATATAGCTTTCAAGTGTAAAATATATGGGAAGACTAAATTGATCAATTGAGGTTGATTAGAAGCTTTATAGAAGAAGTTCGTCAAAGAAATATTCGAATTAGAGAGTAACTCATAATCTATATGGAAAGCTGGTCAAGAAATCTACAATACTTAGAAGGTAACTCAAAAGGTAGACTTGTTGCTTATTAAGAAGCCAGTAGCACTTAGAAGGTAGCTCAAAGAGTAGACCTGCTACATGGACAAAATCTGCAAAATTACGAATAGCAAGTTGCAAATCGAGTTTTCTTCAATTTTTTGTATCAATGTGAAGACCCAACTCAAAAGTTGAACGTATTTAGATAATACATTCAAATATGCTCTACAAAGTTGGTTAAAATATCTAGAGGATGCAAGTTTTCATCTCATCAAAGCTTATTCTTAAGGTTTCAAGTTTTTGATAGCAGGTTTAAGTTTCCAAAATTAGGCTTAAAATTAGTTTCAAATCTATCAAGCATCGTTTATTCTATTAAAGTTGGTTATTTGTGAAGTACTAAGGTCATGTTTCAACAACATAAGGAATTCAAATTTGAAGAAGATTATGAACAACAAGATAAGGTTCTATTTCAATGGGATATATATCTTATTAAAATTAGGAACATGTCAAAAGTTGTTTCTCATCATGATATGGTTAATAACGTTAAAATATCAGGTTCAAGACTCATCCACAGTAAGATATGAGTTAAAGTTCAGCATCATTATTTGAATTACACTATAACTCTTATCTTTATCAGGCACATAATATCGGGAACAAAGATTATTGTTAACAGCCAACTCTATCTTTTATCCATGGGAAGAACTAATAAATCAGTAGATTTTGTCAATAGCAAGGAGCAAAAAATAAGGAACAAATCTTATCTCAACATTCAAATTACCATATATTTGTTGGAAGAAAGAAAAGATAAATATTAGTAGAAGTCCAAGCAAAAGAATGACACTTGCATAAAAAATACTTTGGTCATGATTGTGCTAAACTCTGTTATTTAAAATTTCATTCCTTGCACTGAATTTTGAGAGGAACATTTATATTCTTCTATTCCTCAATTTGATTTGTACTTTTATGAGATTGATGATAAAAGAGAGTGACAAATAGCTTTATAGATCATTAATTATCTTGGTGAGTTAGATAAACTAACTAGAGGGAATTAAGTCCATTGTTTTGGCAACTATTTGCACTCTCAAGTTTGTTTAAATATAATGGAACATACCGGTGTAAATATTGGGTCCCCAGCTTGGAGCTGGAAGAGATGACTAACACTCAAGGTAGAACCTCTATAAATCATTGTGGAAACTTCTCTTACCCTATTCTTCTTTATTTTTGTGCATTTAATTACTTATTATGATTGCAAAGCAAACTCAAAGCCATATTTTATTTATAACTAATTGGGGTAGTGTTTCAAAATCTAGTAAAATCAAGTTAAAGTCAAAGCTTTTTAAGAAACTCTCTTGGTTATGCTTTGGGACCGATAAGCATAAAGAGGTCCACAATCTAAGACCCTGTATCACCCATATACTAGTCTATTTGAAGAGTTTCTACAGGATAAAGAGAAACATGGTTCATTCTAGTTGTCATGTGTTGTTTGTGCTCTACCTAAAATTATGCAAACCTTATCTAATCTTTTGAATCAGATATGCATCAACTTATCCAAGATTTACACAAATTATTAGACTGATAAATAAAATTTTGAAGATAGACATGAAGATTTTATAAGATATCTTATTTATTTGAAAAGATGTGATATATCTTGTATCTTAATGGTGTAGAGAGGGAGATTTTTCAAGAAAGAAAGTTAGAGATTTATAAAGATTTAAGAAGATTTACAGAAACTTTACTTTCTTATATAAATAACCAGTTCATCTCTACTGTAAGTCATAAGTAGTTATATATAGATTGAAGAAGCAAGTGAAAGGGAACTTTGAAGAAAGAAGTAGATTGCAAGATTTGGTATTTAAAGGGAGTTCATACTTATATTCATTCGTTCTTTTCTATTCTTCTTTATGTGGCTATTGAATATTCTATGGAGTAGAAACCTTGTCTAAATTTTCTAAAAACCGTAGAATTAATATGTAAATTGAGATTGATTCTTTATTCAATAAATTATTAATTCCTTAATTTTAATTATATGTTCTTAATTTTTTTCTTGAGTTAATAATTATAGAGTATTAATTCTTGACAAATTTTATATAAGTTAATCAAAAGATTACTTTCATAAATAGATCTATCATAATTAGAGAGATTTGATTACAAACAAGAGATATCATGACATAAATATCTTGTATTAACTTGAATTAGGTTTTAATCTAAAAGATAATGCATAAATTGTTAATGCAATTTCTAAATTGATATTAGTTAGGAAGAAATTTCAGCAGATAAATCTAAGGTTAGGAATTAACAATCTTAAAATAAATATTAGTTAAATATAGGAATTTTGTGGATTGAGATTTAATAATTCAAATTAGATTAACTTTATATGAATTACATAGCAATATCTAGTGGTAATTTAGGAAATATAGATGGTCTTACAATAGATTTTTATAAGTTTATCTTTGAGTTGTGAATTAATAGTCATAAGGGGAAAGTTTAATATTAGGATTTATAGTTAATAATTAATTAGAATAACTTTAATTCTTTAATTAGAATAAAGGATTCATCATAACTTTTTTGCACTATATATTCCACAACAAAATTGAGTGGTTGAATGCAAGAATAGAACCTTACAAGAAATGACTATATTAATATTAAATAAAAATGGCATTGCTGAATATTTTTGGGCTCAAACTACATATAATCTTGAAATAAATATTAGTTTAATAGAAGATTCTGCGGATTGAGGATTTAATATTTCAAATTGGATTATCTTTATATGAATTACATGGTAATATCTAAAGGTAATTTACGAAATATAGATGGTCTTGCAATTGATTTTTATAAGTTTATCTATGAGTTGTGAATTAATAGTCATAAGAGGAAAGTTTAATATCAAGGTTTATAGTTATTAATTAATTAAAATAACTTTAATTCTTTAATTAGAACAAGGGATTTACCATAACTCTTTTGCACCATATACTCACAATAAAATGGAGTGCTTGAATGCAAGAATAAAATCATACAAGAAATGACTAGATCAATGTTAAATAAAAGTGGTGTTGCTGAATATTGTTTGATTGAAGCTTTATCAACTACTCGTTATGTTATAAATGGAGGTTTTGTTCAACCTATGAAATCTAAAACTACTTTATGAATTGTTTCGTGGTAAAAAGCCTACTTATTCTTACTTTCATATGTTCACTTCTAAATGTTCTGTTATAAAAAATTCAATTAATCTTGACAAATTTGATGAAAGATTTAACGAAACAATCTTTTTAGGCTATTTTTGAATAGTAGAGCTTATCATATGTACAATAAATCATCTTAAACAATTGAAGAATTAATAAATGTCAAATTTATAGAAGACATAAAAGATGATGGTTCTGATGACGAAAATGAAGAAAATACTTAAAAAAAAATTGATAGGCTCGGAATAGATTAAAAAGTAAGAACCACCTATTGAAACTTAGTAATCTAGTCACCCAAAGCACACTATAGAAGGTAGAACAGAAGGTATTCCAAAAAGGTTTAGAAACCATATCAAATTTACCTAAAGTTTGGAAATATAAATCTGCACATCCCCATCTCCCTAAATAATTAATCAATAATGTTCAAATCAAGTGTTAAAACTAAAGAAAAATTCATAAGATTTTGAAAATCACTTTGCTTTCTTATCTAAAATTAAAGTTAATTCCGTTGATGAAGCTTTAGCCAATAATAATTGGATAAATGTTATGCAAGATAAACTTAATCAATTTCAATGGAATGATGTTTGGAGTCTAGTAACTAAACGAAGGAAAATCAATAATTGGAATTAAATAGGTTTTTAAGAATAAATTATATGAAAATGGTAAAATAGTAAGAAATAAAGCAAGACTTGTAGTTAAAGGATATTCTCAAGAAGAAGGGTAATTATAAAGAAAGATATTAACATTTAGGGATAAGTTCATTTAAGGTATTAACGTTTCATGTGGTTAAAAAGAAGAATCAACATTTGAAGATTAATTCATTTAAGGTATCAATGTTTTAAGTGGTTAAAAAAAGGTATTAAGGTTTTGCAAAGTAATTCAAATAAGGTATTGATATTTAACCATTGTCGAAAACTAAGACAACTTAATTGAAAATTAATCCAAATATTGATACCTTAAATGAATTTTACAAAACGTTGATTCCTCATTTGATTCATTACATGAAAAGTTGATTTGTCTTTTTAACTATTTGAAATGTCGATTTCTCTTTTAACTACTTGAAACGTTGATATCTCAAATGAACTTACCCCTAAATATTGATACCTTTTAACATAATTTACCCCTAAGAAGAAGGAATTGATTTTGATGAAACATACACTCCTGTTGCTAGATTAGAAGCTATTCGTTTGTTGCTTGCTTATGCATGTTATAAGAATTTCAAATTGTTCCAAATAGAAGTAAAAAGTGCATTTGGCCTTACAAAAGATGAAGTGTTGATTGAACAACCTCTGGGTTTTAAAGATCCTTTTAAACTAGATTATGTGTTTAGATTTAAAAAGGATTTATATGGATTAAAACAAGCACCTAAGGCTTGGAATGAAAGTTTGAGTGAATTTTTTAGGACTAATAAATTTCAAAAAGGTACTGTTGATACAATTCTATTCTAAAATCTTATGAAAAAAATATTGATAGTACAAATTTATATTGATGATATAATTTTTTGATCTATTGATGAAAGGTATTATAATGGTTGTGCTATGGGTGTATTGGGAAGGCTTATATGCATGTAAAAAGGGTTGGGTGTAAGTTTGAAAGAGGAGAAAAAAATAAGAGGGAGAGAGAAGGAGGGTTGGGGGTGGGGGTGCGCTGGCCACACATGAGAGAGAGGGAAAGAGATTTATTTTTTTGTAATTTTGTGTATTAAAAGTAATAATATGTAATGTAGATGTGATATAAAGTTAAAATAAAAAGTAAAAATAATAGGTGTATGGAGTTATAAGAATAGGTGTTAGAAAAAGTAGAGATAAATGAATAGTGTATAATAGTAATGAATAGTGTAATGTAAAGTAAATGTGACTAGTAAAATACCGTTAGTAAGAAAATATGCGTTTTATTACGATATCTGTTATTTTTAGTTACCAAAAAATTACGAATTTGATATTTTTGAAATACTTGTATTAAATCGGTCCTAATGGTGTCATCAGAATATGTTTACTATTCTGAGCTCTGGGACACACTTTTTTAGAACTGATCTCGTTTGAGTCCGAAGGACACTCGAAATTCGCAAATCTGATACTTTTATGTTTCCTTATATTATTACGAACTATTATCACTAATTATCTTAACTTCGTTTTCTGGGGCTAAAGAATACAGGAATGTCGGATCTAAATTCTAGGGTTTTTACTTGTCTTTCGTTAACCTATAAGGTTTCCAGTTGACTTTTAATTCTAAGATTAAACTTAAAATTAATCGAAATTTTAGGAGTTTACAACCCTTGTTACGGTTGTGATGTGGGCAATGACGGCCATCAAAACCTCTATTATGGTCATGATCAGCCTTGACTTGCCACTCCTAAGGAGATTACAACCCGTGTCACGACCATGACCTTTGTTCATACCCTTACTCGATCCGAAACACGACAAAAAGTTCCAAAACTCCCTTTTTTGATCTTAGACCATACAAGAGCTGTAAAAACACATAGTTTAGAGCAAAAATGCTTTTATAACCACATTACCTGCAAATAAACAACGAATCCTTCTTCTTTAGCAAATTATCAATTGCCAACAAAACCAAAAGTTTAGGTTTTTCCTGAACTTCTTCCTCCAAAAGATTGAATCCCTTTAAGAACGATGACAAAACTTAGTAAGACAATCTTTCCTAATCTTAAAAGAACCAAAGGGAAGAAATCTTACCTACTATTTTGATTCTTATTCTTCCTTGAAGCAAGTTACAGGCTTAAGGGAGTTTTAGGGTTAGGCTCTTCGTGAAACTGCCTAGAGAGAAATCGTATGTTTTAGGTGAGGGAGAAAAGGATGTACTTTATTACTATTATGTTTGAGTGGACTATTTTGCTCTCTTATTTAACAATATATGATACCTTTTCCCTTCCTTATAGTTTATTCTATATTACAACAAAATTAGGAATTTAATATCCTAAAAATCAAAATTTTAATTTAGTAGGATACTTGAATGTTGATTATGCGATGTGCAAAATAGACAGAAAAAGTACGTCAGGTACTCGTCAAATTCTTTGGTGATAAACTGATTTCTTGGTCTTCTAAGAAACAAAATTCTATTGCCTTATTAACAACTAAGGCTGAATATGTTTATTGATAAATATTGTGCTCAAATGCTTTGAATTAAACAATAATTACAAGATTATGGTTTGGTTTATAAAAATATTCCAATTAAATATGATAATACAAGTGTAATTAATCTTATAAAATAATATAGTACAACATTATGGATCTAAGCACATAGAAATTAGACATCACTTATAAGAGATCATGTAAATAATGGAAATGTTGTTGTTGAATATATACTGAGTGATAATCAATTTGTTGATATTCTTATTAAGCCTTTGGAAAAAGTATATTTTGAATATATGAGAAATGAAATTGGTTAGTGTAAATCTTTTTGTGATTAATCTGTTGTTTAGGTTGGTATCATTTCAAAGGGAAGCACGATTTCTAGAAAGAAATTCATAAATGGGGAGAAACTATGTGTGAAAAAAATAAGTAAATAGCACCAAAATGTATGCAAGGAAATCTACAATAGGATCCAACAAAAATAAATGAATCATGTTTATATTTAAATGAAATGTTTTGAATTCTGCTTGAGTTTTGTACTGACTAAATCAAAGACTATTGCTGATGTTTTGATGTATTTGTCTTTCGAAATTAATGAGGTTTCTATTTTTTCTTATCTTGTTTATTTTTGTTTATTTATTTGATGATAACAAAAAAGGGGGAAAAGTTATGATATAACAAAAATAAGAAATTAAAAATAATCAGAATAAAATCAGGCAATGGTAAATTGTCAAAAGAATTTTGGTTAAAATTATGCTAAATATCTATTGTTACATATCTGCATATATTCTCAAATGTGATAAACCAAGGTTGGTTACAATCTGATTTTGATGAGAAAATATATTGCACAAATGGTCCATAGCTTAGTTAAGTTATATTTAATACGCAAAACTTGCTTTTGATATGCTTAAGTTTTTAATGTGCATATATATATGTTTGTGCTTTGTTTTGTCTTGTGTTTTCGGCACAGTGCGTATAGGGGAAACACACTGGCTCGCCAATATAAGATGGACCGACTTATCGGTGGAACAAAAGATAAGGCGTGATGCTTTGATTAGTAGCCTTAGTCGAAGGTAAATCGAAGGATCAATAAGTTTTATCCAAGGCGCGACAAGTATAAAACCAAGAAGCGATGAATGGAACAAAACAAGATGCACAGACTTGATCATGGTCACATTGAGGGCTCGCAAATTTAACTTGAAGGCGCAATCTAACACTCGACGAACCATTATTTATCGCTTATATTAGCTTTTCTTCCCTCTCTCTTTTTTAATTTGCATATACTTTACTTATTACTTTAAGTGATTATGTTGTATACATTAAGTTCATACCTAATTAACTTAAGTAATCAAGAGGGCTTTATTTTGTGCAAAAGATTTTGATTTTAAAGGAGTAATCAATTTAACCCTCATTATTGGTGATCGACAAAATTTATTAATTAAGAATTCATTAATATTTGTAAATTATAATTTTTATAATTTTTTTTATTTAGTCATATGTAATTTGTTTTACTTAAACTTACATTTTATATGAAAATGCACTAGGATACTCAAGAGGGGAGGTGAATTGAGTATTTGCATTAATAACCACAAATAAATATTTTTCATGTAGAGAATCAAATGTAGCAGTAGAAATAACAACCAAACAATGATATGAAATATAAAAGATAGGGATAGCGAAGATTGGGTAAGATTTAATGTGGAGTTCGATCCACTTCCTACTCTGCCCATAAATGCCTCCAACAGGGACTTCACTCCCACTTTTATTAATCACCGTAAAATAATGCTCAAGATGAGCGATACACAATTTACTCCACTTTAGGAAATAGAATATTTCCTTCACTTCTCTGGATGCTCTTCTTAAAGATTTACAAACAGAGTAATAGAGTACTAGAATTATTTTCCATTTTTTACTCAAGATTTACAAGATTATGAACAAGAGAACAGAAAATTAAAAATAAAGACTAGTTTGTTTGTTTGCAAATGAAAGACCTAAAGAGTGCCAACAATGTTGTCTGAATCTCTAAGCTAAAGAGTATTTATATCTTTCAAAATATTAAATATCCATTGGAGATAACATTTGTCAGAGGGCTATAATAAATGCGGGTAATGGTCAATTTTTTAGTAGCATCGACTTGCCAGTCTCAACACCCGCTAGTTCGCCGGTCATAGTCTTCAAACGTCGCTCCTCAAAATTACCTTCGTCGCACCCTAGTCAACCTTAAATTAGGACTTGACACTATAACTTTTGAAAGATACTAGACCAGCTCGCCAGTCCTATGTGCACCAACCTACTGGTATGTATTTTTCTTGTGTCACACTTTACCATGTTCTCTTCATGCCTTGTCACGTCTTAACATGTTGGACTCGATGCTTTTAAAAAACAATTGACTGACTCTCCAGTCTCATATGCACCAACTCGCTAGTGTGATCTTATAACACGTAATACACATAGACATATTTTCTATTTTTGATGTTTCTTTATAATATCCATCATAACTTTTACACTCGTCAAAATCATATTTGATGAAATTTTTTTTAACAATTTCCTCTATTTTGATGAGGGCAAACAGTTATGTAAAAATTTTATAATTGCTTTCACATAATTAAAAGCTCCCCCATAGTTTTGCAATTATGGCATTAGATTGAGAAGCAAAATCAAGGTTACTAAGCATAGAAACTTTCTTCCCTATAAACATCCAATGTCTGCACATATTATCTCATTTATCAAAATTTCACATATACTTCCTCCCCATTGACCTCATAAAAAAGATTTGATATAATAGAAAAGCAGCCAGATATATCATATATAAAAGTCCACCTACTTATTTCAATCAAAGAGAGTTATACCTGGAAACACCAATAGGCAAAACATAATAAGATCAAGAGGGAGGAGGAGGATGAGGATGAATGGAGTAGAAGTGATCCATGAAACCCCTCGTATTAGAACTGAAAGATTGAAAATCTGAGAGAAGATATAAAATCTCTCAAGGGTATCAAATCTGGAGTCCATGAGCTCTTTAAGTTGCTACCATAATGAAGTAAAAGTACTAGGAGCAAATGAACTAGGAGGAGCTAGAAGCTGATCCTCATCATTAAAATCTGTGTCCATGCCAAAACCAAGAAGTAATGATCCTCCATCAATCAAAGGTTCTAGGGGGCTTCTTCCTTATCTAGCATCCATCTTGCCTTTTCCATATCATATCCTTAAACTGATGGTATTGAAAGAAAAAGAAGGGACCCAAACAATTCGAGTCTCTATGCGAAACTCAACACCCTTGTTCTTGAGCAAGCCTACTGCCTCTCAAAATAGCCTGAGCAGGCTTATTAGTTACATTCTTGAAAGTTCTAAACATTAAATCAAAGAAGTAGATCTGACCACCTTTGATAATGTGGAACATAAGCCACAGATCCTGCTGAGTAACTGTCATCTGCTGGCCTTTGTGTGGCACCTAATTATTTGTTAGAAATTGATGTAGAACCCAATGCCTAAGGGACATTCTAGAGAATATAAATTGTGCGTTTCTTGTCAATTTAGACCCATATCAGATGCAGTAAAGAGCCCCTTATAGTATTGTGCCCAATCAAAAGTGTCTGGTATCCTAATTGCTCCATCATCCACTCCAATTAGACTACAAATATCTTAATGAGATATCTCCAGCCTCCTCCCATACATATAGGTATACAGCATAGGTTTCACCAAAATTGGAACTGTTAAACTTAAAGTCTATTCCAATATTCAAACTTCCATCATCCTCCAGATAATTAGTTAAGTTACAGTAAAACAGTTTAACAGCTTCTTCATAAATCTCAATAGGAAAAGACATAGTTTCCATAATATTATTCAATATTACTCTGAACAAATGAGGAATTCTAAAAAATTCCAAAACGTCAGCATTGTAGATTCTAACCAGATCTAGAGGGAGATCACGAAAAAGAAAGTATCCGTCAAAGTGCTTTCAGGATGGGAACAAAGACCTATCAAATGCTGGTAGAGCAAGAGAAGCATGTCCCTGTACTACTCTTGGCAGCATTTCTAAAAAAAGAGAGAGAAACAGAAGACGAGAGAGAGAGAAAGAGAGAAGAAGAGAAAGAGATGGAAATGAGAAGAGGAGAGGAGAAGAGAGATGGCGGAGGTGGTAAGGAAAGAGGTTGTGGGGTTTTGGAGAAAGGAAGAGAGAGATGGTGGAGAGAAATTGCGTGTTTTGGAGAGAGAGAGAGAGACAAAAAGAAAGAGAGAAAGAGTGAAGGAGAGAGAAAGAAAAAAAATGAATGATAGAGGGGGAAGAGAGAGAGAGAGGGTATATATAGCATGTAGAAAAGAAGCACACCAGCGAGTCGGTCCTATATAAAGAATGAAAGACAAAGCTCAAAGCCGATCAAGGGTCAGGTCGAAGGCTCGATAAACCCCTTGAGCACTGACCAGTAAGGTGGTGTAATATTTTGCTCAAACCTTCCTTATGTCGAGTGTTCAACAAACATACCAGTGAACCGGTGTAAGGGAGGTCGACTAGTTAGTCTATGCCAAACATGTAGTATTTAATAAAAATAGATTTCTTATACAGATAAAATTGCACAACGGATCACTATAGAAACAAATTAAATCGTGCCCAGATCGATATTTAGACATGTACTATATTTAGTAGCCTATTTAAACCTAAAGAGATGTTCTAGATTACTTGGTTCAATAGTATTTTGGCACTCATCTTACTTGGTCATTTCCAATTCTCTTCTTAAAGTGCAAAAGCGATCTTCACTCAAGGGTTTTTTAAAAATATCAGTGATCTAATTATTTATATCAATAAATTCCAAGTTGATATCTTTGTTTAGAACATGATCTTAAATGAAATGATGTCTAATTTCAATATGTTTGGTCCTTGAGTGTTGGATTAGATTTTTAGTCAAATTTATAGCACTTGTATTATCACAAAGAGTTGGAAAATTTTCAAATTTTAAACCATAGTCAAGCAACATTTGTTTCATCCATAAAATTTATGCACAACAACTATCAACTGTTATATACTCAGCTTCAACAGTTGAAAGTGCAACTGAGTTTTGTTATTTAAGTGCCAAGATATTAAAGAATTTCCAAGAAAATGACATGTGCCACTTGTGCTTTTCTATCTACATTGCACTCAATAAAGTCGAAATCAGAGCATCCAATTAGATCAAAAGAAGTAAACTTGGGATACCACAAGCCAATTTCAATCGTACCTGCAAGATACTTGAGAATGTGTTTTCCTGCACTCAAGTGTGATTCTTTTGGCCAATATTGAAATAGTGTATATACAAATACCAAGAACATGATGTCAGGTCTAGAAGCTATTAAATATAACAAAATATCTATCATGCCTCTATAAAGCTTTTCACACACATTTTTTTCATTTTCATCCTTATCAAATTTTATACTTGAACTCATAGGTCCTGGTTTTGTTTTTCTATCATCCATTTTGAATCTTTTCAACACATCTTTTATATACTTTGATTGATTGATAAAGGTTCCATTTTTAGATTGTTTGATTTGAAGACCAAGAAAATAATTGAGTTCCCTCATCACACTCATTTCAAATTCATTTTTCATGGACCCAATAAATTCTTTATAAAACTTGTACTTATAGCCCTAAACACAGTGTCATCCACATAGATTTATACAATCAATGTATCAAACTTATGACTTTTAATAAATAAAGTTATATAAACTTTTCCTCTTAAAAATCCATTATTTAGTAAAAAGCTATTAAGCCTTTCATACCAAGCTCTAGGATCTTGCTTTAATCCATAAAGTGTCTTGTTTAGATTAAAAACATGATCGAAAATTTATTATTTTCAAAACCGGGTGGTTGCTTTATATAGACTTCTTTTTTTATAAAATCATTTAGAAAAGCAGTTTTGACATCCGTTTCAAAAAGAGTAAAGTTCTTATAAGTAGCAAATACCAAAAGCTTTCTTATAGATTCTAGTTTAGCAACCGGGGCAAAAGGATCATCAAAATCAATTCATTCTTCTTGATTATAACCTTTAGCAACCAATCTAGCTTTATTTCTTGTTATCAAACTAGATTCATCAAGCTTGTTTCTAAACACCCATTTGGTTCCAATGACAGTTCTATTTTCAGGCCTGAGAACAAAAAAACACACATTATTTCTTGTGAACCGGTTTAATTCATCTTGCACAACATTTATCCAAAATAGACTTTTTAAGGGTTCATCAACTTTTTTGTTCGAATTGAGATAGAAAAACGGATTACTTAAGTTTCTTAAAGAAGATCTTGTTTGCACAAGATTTTTGAAGGTTCACCAATTATTAAATCTTTTGGATGAGCTTTCACAAATTTCCATTCTTTAGGCAGATCGTGATTGTCACTCATGCACATTAATATCTAATATTTGTTCATTATCATTTTTATCATTATTTCCAAGAGAAAATCCGTTTAAGTCAGCACAAATAGCATTAACATAATCATTTGAGCATGCATCAGGGAAGGAATCATCAAAAGCAACATGAATTGGTTCTTCAACAACTAAAGTTCATTTGTTAAACACTCTATAGGCTTTACTTGTTAAAGAATATCCTAAAAAGATACCTTCATCAATCTTAGAATCAAATTTAGCCAATTGTTATTTGTCATTGTTTAAAATGTAACAATTAGTGCCAAAAGGATGGAAATATGATATGTTAGATCTTTTGCCTTTCCAAAGTTCATAGGGGATTTTCTTTAAAATTGGTCTTCTAAAAACTCTATTTGAGATATGACATGCAATATTTACAACTTCAACTCAAAATTATTTTGGCAAATTATTTTCACACAACATGGTTCTAGCCATTTTAATCAAAGTTCTGTTTTTCCTCTTGTCTACACCATTTTGTTGTGGCATATAGGAGCTGAAAAAATTTTGTTCTATGCCATAATTACTAAAAAAATTATCCATTTCATGATTTTCAAATTCTCCCCCATGATCTTCAAATTGTAACAATGCTAAGACCTTTTTCATTTTGGACTTTTTTACAATATCTAAAAAAGACATGATTGACTTCATCTTTAGACACAAGGAAGAAAGTCCATTTGTATTGATAAAAGCATATTATACTCACTTTTCATTAATTAAATCATGCTTAATTATTATTGATTTTATAGAAATCATGAGAAATCGGTACTTAAGTATGTTTGTTTTGATATTTCATATCTTGAAGAACTTATAATGCAAATGGAAGCAAATTAGAGAAGACTTATGCAAATTAAAAAAATTAGAACAAAGTAGGCCGACCATTCATCAACATATACCGCTGGCTTATATTCATCAGATAATCAACACTGGCTAAACTAAAGCTACAACTAACCTTCAAACAGAACAGCATCAGCCTTTAATTTTTCGTCTGTACACCAGCTTTAAGGAAGTCAATGCCACTGGCTTTATGCCGATCTTGAACATGCATAGAAGCGAAATCTTTATAGCCGCCTTAGCACTGCTTTCAACATCACCAGTGTTTTCTTCTCAGAAATTAATTCATGCAATTAGCACCAGCAAATCTGAGATTTACACTGCTGGTTTTTTATCGCATAAATCTACACTGCCTTTAACGCTGATAGCGATTTTGCTTTAGAAATCATTCAAAATACTTGAACGCCGGCCATCTAAAATGTAAGGCCATCAGTCTTTAGCTGGCGTACGTAGTGAGAAATCAAATTCTATTGTTTTATATAAGAACACCATATGTTGTTGTTTATCCGTCCATCTAATATTAGCAAAAACTCCTAAAACCCTAGAGAGAATTCATGGGTATGAGTAGCTAATTTTCTTATTCTAGCCAAAGGATTATTAATAGTTCAGTTCTTCGAGAATTGTCATATCTAATTAATTTACATTATTCTATTCTTTATATTTGGGTATATATATATATATATATATATATATAATATCTTCTTATTGTTTTGATATTGTTATTTTGCTTGATTGATACAAATTAGGGCCCATTGTTCAATTAACAAGATAATATACTATTAATTAGAATGTTGAATCTGTAATTGCTCGATTGTTCTAATCTATGTGGCATAATAACGTGATTGATTATAAGAAAGATAATTGATTTGTTTTATGAAGATATCTAATCTAGTCTAAACAGATCGAGCCTTTGATTTGTTGGCTAGAATTGGTAATCTCTCTTGTTCTTCATGCTATAATAAATTAAACCCTAAGAGCTTGTTTAGGGTTGTTTAATCAATAAGAGAAATAATCAAAGAGTTTATTTTTCTTACCAAAAAAGCAAGGAGAGATAAGTTATTAGAGCTTGTTAATGACTGTAACCAATTTATCCATGATAAAGAACAGAAATCTTTGCATCGATGATTAATTCTATGAACTGAACTATTATAATAACTTTAGTTAGGAACACTTTGATATTGATTTATCCTTTGAATTAGATTACTTGCTTGTGATATAATTAGTTTTCTTGATTTCAAAACACCCTTTCTTCTTTTCTTCATCTAATCTTTAAATAGAAATAAGTTTTATCAATCCCTAAATTCGACCCTACTCGTTGCTTTATACAAGTTATATAAATATTTAGAGTAGGAATTTAATTTTGTTGGATTCCATACCTACCAAATTTTTAAAATCATCAACAATGATAAGGTGTATTTCTTTCCTCCCAAACTTATGGTTTGGGTATGACCAAATAAATCCATGTGCAATAGTTCTAATAACCTAGATATGGAAATAACATCCTTAGACTTAAAAGAAGTCTTAGTTTGCTTTTTTTTTTGCATGCTTGGCAAATCTTGTCTTTTTGGAGATTAATCTTTGGTAAACCTTTGACAAGATCCTTTTTAATAAGTTTTGCAATGATATCCATGCTAGCATGTCCTAATTTTCTATGCATAACCAACTATTGTCATTTTGTGAATACAGACAAGTTTCATTTGAAGTTTTAAAATCATCTAAATTAATTTTGTAAATATTTATTTGTCTATTCTTCATAGAATGCTGGTCTATTGTCAATTCTTTCAATCAAATATTTCTTGGTAGAAAATATTACTTTGAAACCATTATCACACAATTAGTAATACCATAACAATTATGTTTTAGATTATCTACAAGTAGTACATTTTTAATAATAAATCTTTATTAATGAGACTGTTACCGCCACTTAGAACTGTTGACTTTCTATTTGTTCCCAAAGGTATACTCCATGATTCTTCAAGTCTAGAGATATGACCTTGGATACGTCTCCTGTCATGTGTCTCGAATAACACTGTTCAATACCATTTATTGCTTCTACTGAGGATCCCCACAAGATAAATCATTATTTCTTTGGTACCCATTTTAATTTGAGTCCTTTTTCGTTAGGAGTTGCAAGAATTTCTCTTTTGAGAACCCAAACGAACTTACTTTGATGATTCAAATGTCTTGTTTTTTATTGCATTGTTATGTGCATATGACGTTTTTCCATAATAATGGTCAAGTTATAATTCTAAGTCTACAAGCACAAACAAAATAAGGTAAGGTCGTACTGTAATTCTCTGTAGGAACAGAAAACCCTAACGCCACAAAACACTTCTTAACAATTTCTCAATTAGAACATGTTTTCATAATAAAACCTTAATCCCAATATATTCTTAAATTCTAAATTGAAAAGAATCACAATCCTAAACTACACACCTTTTTCTTTGATGAAAAAATTCAGAATCTCCAAAAGAAAACGATTTCTCCTAAAACTCTCCAAAACTATGACTTCCTTCAAATACCATAAGAGATTTAGAAAAGATTTTACCTTTAAATCATCAAAAGAAAGAAAAGATTCAATTTACTTATAACTTTGGATCTTGATCTCTTGATTGCTGATCACAAATTTCCAACAAAATTTAGGTTTCTTCACAAATTCCTCCAAGAATTGATTCTGACAAAATTAATTCAAAGAACTCATAAAACAATTTTCTTATATCACCAAAGGATTGAGAAGAACTCACTCACTAGATCTTGAATCTTTATCTACCTTTAATGCAAATGGTTAAAGGAAGAAGAGGAATTGCATAGGTTAAAAGAAAATTCAGAAAAACCTTCAATTTTTGAATATGAAAGGTGGTGGCTATAAGATGGCTGGCAGCTTAGAGCTCTGGATCTAATTTTCTTCCATGTAAGTCAACGTGTATGTCGGTAAGGCACAACTTCAACACACCAGTGGCTTTAGCCGGCCTTTGCCTTGCATCCATTTATCTTCCATTTTGTCTTACAAGTAAAAAAAATAATTATATCTTAGAGTTGACCATAAAACCCTCTTATTTTTAGTCAAATGACACCTTCACCCATCTTTATAAATATTTATTTATATATTACCCATTTTCAATTACATTCCATATTGATCTATTTTGGGTTTTTTAAAAAGATTCTCATCCTACATTTCCAATAAATGTAATTACCCCACTTAAAGCGGAAGTCTTTATTAGCTTACCCTCTAAAGATCTAGTGTATCAAAGCCATGATCTTTATCTACTTGGTGGTTAAGTATAGAAATAATAGAGATCGGCTTAATACCAAATGAAAATGAACTAGGATACTCAAGGGAAGGGGTGGCGAATTGAGTATTTTCGTTAATAACCACAAATAAAGATTTTTCATGCAGAGAACCAGATGTAGCAATAAAAATAACAAACCAGACAATAATATGAAATATAAAAGATGGGGATAACAAAGATTAGACAAGATTTAACGTGAAGTTCGGCCCACTTCCTACTCTCCACGGTCCACAAATACCTCCAACAATGTCTTCACACCCACTTTTATTAATCATTGCAAAACAATGCTCAAGATGAGAGATATACAGTTTACTCCACTTTAGGAAATAATATTTCCTTTACTTCACTAGATGCTCTTCTTAAAGATATACAAATAGAGGAACAGAGCACTAGAACTATTTTCTCTCTCTTACTCAAGATTTACAAGATGACGAACAAGAGAACAGAAAATTAAAAAGAAAGACTAGTTTGTTTGTTTGCAAATGAAAGCTCTAAAGAGTGCCAAAACTTGTCTAAATCTCCAAGCTAAAGAGTATTTATATGTTTCAAAAAATTAAATATTCGTTAGAGATAAAATATGTTAGGCAGCTATAATAAATGGGCATAACAGTCGGATTTTTAGTAGCACTAGCTCGCAGGTCTCAAAACCCGCTTGTTTGCCGGTCAGAGTTTTCAAATGTTGTGCCTCAAAATTATATTTGTTGTACCGTGGTCGGGCCTTAAAATTAAGATTCCACACCATAACTCTTGAAAGATACTTGCCGGTCTCGTGTGCACTAGCTCGCCGATGTGTATTTTTCTTATGTTGCACCCTACCATGTTCTTTTTGCCTTGTTGCGTCTTAAATTTTAGGCTCGATACTTTAAAAAAAATTGACTGGCTTGCAATGTGATCCTACAACAACAAACCACACAACTAGATTTTTTATTTTTATGTTTCTTTGTAATAATCATAACTTTTACACTCATCAAAATCATATTGATAAAATTCATTTTTAACATTATATATTATGTATTAAGTTGAAAAGAAAAATAATGTATTGATATATGATAGACCGAGCATGGATATTTAAAGAGGGGCTGAAAGGGACCCTGACCTCTCCAAACTAGGAAAACGTCAATTTTTGAGTTTTACAAAAAAAAAAAAAATACGTATAATATGTATATTTGATAGACCAAGTTAAATATTATGGAATGCATACTTAGTAGTAAAAGGGTTTGGCTTTGGTAACCAAGAGGTTACGAGTTTAAATTACATTGTTGTCATTTTCCTTTTCAAGATTCATTTATTACTTAAATAATTCTCTCTCTCTCTCTCTCTCTCTCTCCCTCTCTCTTAAATTGACGGTTTTTTTTATCACAACAACTAATAACATTAAATTCAATTCATTATAAAACTATATTTAACTTATTAAAATTATCTTTATTATCTTTATTAGTAGAATACAAGTGTTTTGTTATCATGTCAATTATTAGTAAATATCACCACTTGGTTTAGTAACATTTCTTTTAAATTTACTATTATTATGTAATTTTATTAAATGATCAATTAGATTGACTTATATTTAAATATTTTTTAATATTGTTAATTAACTAAACATGCATAGTTATTATGAAAAACAATTATAAAAATCAATATTCATGTAAATTTGCATTTTATTTTTTTCTACTTGTAGTTTTATTGATATTTTTTTCCAAATATATGTTTATTAAAAAAAATTTATATAAGTTATGTATTAATTTTTTTTTCAACAAATTGATAGATATATATAGCTTAGTAGATTTGCTACAATGAAAAATAGAAAAAATAAATAAACAAACATTCTACACATGTAAGATCCATTGAATCCACTATGCGGCTATTTGATTTAGTCCCTATTTGTGCTAGGCTATCAATATGGTAATTGCAAAGAAATTTATACCTAGATATAAATTTAAAAATAAATTTAAAATTAATATTTAAATAATTTATAATTATCACATTATGTTTTATGCCAACACCAACTATATTTAATTATAAAGAATCTTCACATAGCTAATCATGGCTTATCAAATGCCACAATAGAAATAAATTACATTAACAAAAAAATTATGAAGCATAATATTTGAAGTTTTCCACTAATCAATGTAAAGGAAATTCCATGGTCCTATCATTAATTTTGACAGGTACAGTATGTACTATTCAATTGCTCCCTCACATAAATTAGTGTAAAATAGCTAGTGACTTTATAGTGTGGTGCCAATTTTTATTGGTTTTTATTATCATAATAAAATAAATAAGAACAAAAGTAGAACAGAGGAAATTGGAAAAAAAAAGAAGATAAATTTGAATGGATATTGATCTCATTTATTAAAAAGATGATTTTAAGTTAAATTGAAACTTGTTTTTTCAAGAGCTAAAAAATGAGTTATTATGAACTCGTTTGAAAAAAACAAGTTTATTGCAATTACATTAGACCTATCTATTTTATTTATTTTTTTTTTTTTGTCCTTACAGTGCAAGAGAAGGAATCAACCTAGTACTCTTTGTTAAGAAACTAGGAGAGATGTCATTAATATAAAACCATTAGCAAACTCATCTATTCAAGAGACCAATTTGTTATAGTTCAAACTCATATCTTGAAAAATGAGTTTAATTGTCTATTTTTTTTGGATTATTTCAATCTAGTAGCATTTTTATAATATTTTATTAAAAATATTATTATTTCTTTCTTTTTCCTAATCCTTTTTTAAGATCACATTTTAAAGCAACGATTTTAGAGCATTTATCTAAAATGGTTTCTTCATTTGGAAAAAGGAAAAAAAAAATATATTTAAAAGAAATATTCTAGAAATCCAAACTTTATGAAATTGACACTTTAAAATTTATTTCCTTAACATGATTTCAATTTATTAAGAAATCATATTTCCATAAAACGACTTAAAATGTATATCCATGGAAAAAAAAAATCATATTTGAAATAAACAATTTTATTTCACTAAAAATTATGTTTCCAAAATATTATCTCGAAATTCGATTTCTTTATAAATTAAAATCGCCTTTGCAAAAAGGAATTATGTGCCATATTTAGAGCATTGATTTTAAAAGAAGTTTGGATTTCAAAAGATTTTAAAGGGTACAGTTCTTTTCCTCCTTATCCCGTCTTCATTTTGAAATTGTGTGACATCACTTGTGTTATTGTTATGATTTATTTCTTAAAAGAAAAATTCTAGCAACCAAACTTAATGAAAATTGGCACTTAAATCTTACTTTGGAAACATGATATCAATTTATTAAGAATCATATTTCCAAAAAAAAAAAAAAAATTCGAATCTATATCTGCATAAAAATTATATTTTGGAAATAATTTATTTTACTAAAAAATTGTGTTCCCAAAATATTTGTCTTGAAAACATGATTTCTTTATAAATAAAATCATGTTTGCAAAAAAATTATCTAAGTATCATATTTGCAAAAGTAATCTTCACTTCACAGTATGAAATAAGGAGGGAATGAAATTCCAATTCAAGGGAATGTAATAAGGTTGTAATGGCTATTAAAATGTTTACTATTATAAAATGTAAACAAGTATTTATTGGAGTAAAATGTGAAATAGCTATAATACTCTTTATATTTATTATAGAGAGATGATAATTATATATGTGATATTTTTAAGATAAGAGTATTATGAAAAAGTTTGAAAAATAAATCATTGAATAGCAATTCATAGGGGTTGGGATATGAATGGCTATTCATCATTTCACGTAATAGTAATTCATTATAAATTATCATTCCTCTCAAGTGAATATTGTAATGTCACGTTTGGTACATAGGAATGATTTGGATTGGAATTGAATTGATTGGATTGGAATGGAATGGATTGAAATGAAATGAGTTTGGGAATGACAAATCATTCCTATGTTTGGGAGATTACATGGAATGGAATGGTTAAAAGTGTAATTATCGAAAATGCCCTTAGTAATAAATGCAAAAGATTAATACATGATAGATAAAAAAAATAATTACACTCATATAATTAATAAGAGTGGGCTGGAATTGCGATTCCGCCTTTTGGAAGGTGGAATTGAATTTCCTTTCAAAGCCAAAATCGTCAGTTCCAAGGAGTCACGATTCAGACTTTTAAAAATGTTTCCAACATTGGAAAAGGGAATGGAAGCTGGATATCGCGATTACATTTCGGCTCATTCATGCGTACCAAACGTGTCATAATAGTATATTTACGTAAAATAAAAAAAATAAATAGTCATTCATATTAAGTGAATAGGCAGTTTAAGTTTGTTATTGTTAGGATTTCTTTTTATCTGTCTATCTAGCAGTTTTAAAGAGTTATATTTGTGTTAGACTACACTTAAAATCTTATTTTGAAAACATGAGAGCAAGATGAATGAATCAATAAGGTAACCCTTGAGGCACCAAGCTAGGAAGTTCAGCATAAAAAACCATATTTCTTATTTCCAAAACAATATACGTATAAAAAACCACATTTTAAAAATGTAATTTTATTTTACTAATGAAAACCCGATTTCTTGATAAATTAAAACCATGTCTGCAAAAAAGGAGTTATGTTGCATATTTTGGAGCATTATCTCCACGTCATTTTGAAATAGTCTGACATCATTTCAAGTGTGTTATTGTTAGGATTTATTTTTAAGCAGTCTTATTTTTATAATTATTTTTAGATGGTATAACTTTTTTTTTTCTCCCAATTAACTGGAAGAAAGTCACTTTAATGAATGCAAATAAATGTAAACAAGGATATTCCAAGACATCATTAAAATAAAAATAAAAAAAAAGTATATGAAAAGCCCGCGAAGGAATCTAACTAAAGTCTGTTGCATTGTCTGTCGTTCCTTCTGTTTTCCTCCGTGGATAACGTTACCCGCCTAACGGGTGCGACAAGGAAAAGGCACCCCTCTCTCTCACACACACACACACACACACCAACTACTTCTTTGAGTTCAGAGGAAGCATGGAAAAAAAATACCAAATCATAAAACAAACACAGAATAACCCAAAACATAATTAATTTTTCCTCGGTCAAACCACATACTAGACGACATCGTGTCCGTGACTTTCCCTGTCACCATATACTCTCTCTCTCTCTGTCTCTTCAGTGCCTCTTATCTCTCTATTTGTGGGTGTTTGCAATATAATGATTTCGTGGGTGTATCTAAGGCTAAGCAGGGTTTCGTGACTTTTGCGTACTCTTTTCGGCAATAAATGGTCAAAGATAGTTTTTCCATTGATTTCAACAGAAAAATAGAAGTTTGGTTTATCCTTCCGTAGTTTTCCGTCGGCTTATATAAGGAATTGTTACTACTGAAGTTGGAGGGAAATTTGATAGACTAGCCGAGCGATAAGAATAGAAAAAATGAGTACGAAGAGGTTGGAGTTGTTTGTGTTCTTGTTTAGTTTTGTGATTGCTTTATTATGGGGTAAGGCTATAAGTAAAGAATGTACTAATATACCTCGCAGCTATCATCACATACGTTTCGATACGAATTATTGTCATCCAGCAATGAATCTTGGAAAGCCGAGATGTTCTCCCATTATGATCGTCATTTGACTCCTACTGATGAATCTGCTTGGTTAATTTGTTGCCAAGAAGGACTTTGAGGGACAGAGGGAAGGGGATGAGTATGAGTGGACGATGATGTATAGGAAAATGAAGAATTCGGGTGGGGTTGAGTCGGGTGATGATTTCCTTAGGGAAGTGTCTCTTCATGATGTTAGGTTGGATCCCAGTTCTGTGCACTGGAGGGCGCAGCAGACGAATTTGGAGTACTTACTGCTGTTGGATGTGGACAACTTAGTGTGGAGCTTTAGAAAAACTGCCGGTCTCCGAACACCTGGGAAGCCATATGGCGCTGGGAGGCTCCGGGTGTTGAGCTTCGAGGACATTTTGTTGGTTAGTTTTTTCCATGTCTTTTCAATTATTTACATCCCATCTTTCTGATCAGTAATGCTTATCTAGATGATTGTTTTGCTCAAGATTGATTGCTCTTATCTGACTGTCTTTCTTTCATAAACTAAGTCTGAACTTAATAAAGAATCTGGGCAGTTTTCATTGGTATGTCTAAGAATGGTTACTGTCTCTATGGCATTGACATAGTGGGTTAGAAACTGTCTGGTTTTTATTTTTCTTCCTGTTTTCTGAATGTTCATCTGATTTGCCTCTTTCTTTTCTTTCTACTTGTCAGGACACTACTTGAGTGCGTCTGCAAAAATGTGGGCTAGCACACACAATGATACTCTCAAAGATAAAATGTCTGCACTAGTGTCTGCTTTAGCTACCTGTCAGCAGAAAATTGGTTCAGGATATCTCTCTGCTTTCCCCACCGAACAATTTGATCGTTTTGAAGGCATTAAGCCTGTTTGGGCTCCATATTACACAATCCACAAGGTATTTATCTTAACTACTGTATTGCACTCTATTTTTCATGTTTTCGACTATAGGTTTTTTATTATATACTTTGACAGATCATGGCAGGTCTTCTAGATCAGTATACTCTGGCTCAGAATAAACAAGCCCTGAAAATGGTTACTGGGATGGCTGATTACTTCTACAATCGTGTCAAAGATGTGGTGTCGAAGTATTCAATTGAAAGACACTGGCTATCCCTTAATGAAGAGACAGGTGGCATGAACGATGTGTTATACAATTTATTTTTAATAACGGTAGGTTCAGTCAATATATTTAATTTCAGGATGCTTTTTTTATCACTAGATAGTCTGCTTTTCATCCATATCTATATCTGTATCGAAACGATATATATAAATATATTCAATTTGTATCTATATTTTATCTATATTTGTTCTATTTGATATTTTTATAAGAAGTGTCAATATTTTTTTATCTGTATTTATTTCTTGATAAATAATTTGTTAGAAAAATTTTTGAAAAAAAGTGTTTGTTTCTGTCATCAGTATCTTTTTGGATTGTAGAAAGTAATTTTTTATTCAATATAACTTAAAACTGTTCTTAGTGGCACCAATCCAATATATATATATATATATATATATTGTTGTTATGTGATTAAGCGTCATAGTTGGCTGTAGATTCCAATGAAGAGTTGTTTCTGTTCTGTTCATCTGAAGTTCAAATAAACCAGAAGGGCTGAACTTTATTGTTGATGTTCTCCTACATAAGTTTGTCAAATAGTTTTGCAATATCATGGTATTGAACTTTATATTTGAGGCTCTCCAACACAAGTTTTGTCAAATGGTTTTGCAATATAATGGTATAAATTGATGATATCATGCTTGTACTATCACTAACTTTTTCAGAATGGAACTTTGGCTTCTGATTTGTTTCTTTATGGAATATGCAGAATGATCCTAAGCATTTTTTGTTGGCTCACCTCTTTGACAAACCATGCTTTTTGGGTTTGCTTGCAATGCAGGTATTCATATGGCTTTCTCTCTGTTTTTCAATGTTCCCCTTGGTTATACCACAAACTGTGATTTTATTCTTTGGCTGTATTTTAAAATAAATATATATGTATATGTATATATATTAAATGCATGATTTTGACTTTAGTTTTGGATTGTATGTTTGTGTCTTCTAATTTTACATTACCTTTTAAAAATATATAATTGATTGAGATAGCTAATTTTTAGTTCATACTGCTGTGTAATGGTTACCAGCTGCTTTTTAAGTGAACATCAGCAGATAATTTTGATTGAAGTTAAAGAATGCTCCATAAATTCTCATTACACTTTATAAGGAATGTTAATTCCATCATAAGGGAAGCACAATGTTCATTTGGGATATGTTATGGGAGCAGTAATTAGTGTCACAACATTGAATTTGCACTTGACTACTGCAAGATCTAAATTCATATTGTATTGTTGCTAAGATCCCTAATTCGTCAAGTTAATAGTGTATTGGAACTATGTGTAATCATCTTTTGGAAATAGCAGTTCAATGTTGCTTGCATTTTTAAGATTCAGGATATTGTTTTCACACTGTTTTTTTCCCTTTTGTTCTTTTTTTTCCTATCATAGGCTGATGATATATCTGGGTTTCATGCCAACACCCATATACCGATTGTTATCGGTGCCCAGATGAGGTACGAGATAACACGTGATCCACTATACAAGGTAATTTTTTATACTGGTTCTAAAATATCTATATGATAAGCACAATAAAATAGAATTTTTTTATCTTTTATCTTTTCCTTTTTTGCATTATATTAGTTTAACTTCTAAAGCAGGGTACACTAACTTGTCACCTTTTGTTTTAGTTTTCTTCTTTTCAAGCTTCTACTTGGTTTTTCCAATTTTTATTTTTCATTCATGTTAATTATGTTGACTTGAAGTTATATGTTTCTTCCAGTATGATAACAATGTTTTTTATATTGATTTATACATATTTTGTTTTTCTACTGATGGATATCCTTGCAATTTGTTCTCCAGGCTATCGGAACCTTCTTTATGGATACTGTGAACTCATCTCACAGCTATGCAACAGGGGGTACATCTGTCGGTGAATTTTGGTATTAAATTTGCTTTGGTTCTTCTTTTCAAATTTACTGATTTCAGTTTTACAGATTATCCTCTTTGTTCTCTACTACCTTCCTCCTTTATAATTGGGATTTGACTTTTGCACTAATAGGTCTGATCCTAAGCGGTTGGCAAGCACATTACAAACAGAAAATGAAGAATCATGCACAACATACAACATGTTGAAGGTATTTATTAATTTTTTAGTGCTTATTTTGAACTTCTTTTATTTATTTGACTCAATTTAATTTTCTCGTTAGTTTTGAAATGTGCGTGTTGGAGTGATTATGTTCAAGGATCACCCCAGTTTTCTCATACTATGTTTTAAAAGATTTGTTATATTCATTTGTTCATTTGCTACTCATTCATGGTTTTGCCATGCTCTGAGAGGATACAGTAATTTTATGTTGCTTCTTTCTTTCTTTATTTTTTTATTTTTTTTTATGGTTGCTTTGCCGAACAATTCTGGCATTAATTTCTAATTTTTTCTAGAATTAGGGAACAACATGATTGTTTTACTGTAATTAATAGAGTAATATGGTGATGTAGGTGTCACGCCACTTGTTTAGATGGACAAAGGAGATGGCATATGCAGATTACTATGAGCGTGCCCTGACAAATGGTGTACTAAGTATCCAGAGAGGGACCGATCCAGGTGTAATGATTTACATGCTTCCAATGCGTCCTGGGAGTTCAAAAGCAGTGAGCTATCATGGATGGGGAACTTTGTTTGACTCCTTTTGGTGCTGCTATGGCACAGGTGTCTGATTCTCAGTTTTCATTTGAATGAACATGGTTTGTTTTGCTGAATATTTTGATAACAATGCAAACCCTCTTTGATTAATCTTTATTACTCTAGGATACATGAAATGGTGAGTGCTAGTGATAACTGATGAATATCTTTGGCTAGTAAGTTGTAAATACTCATTCTTTCTTCTATTATGTATATAGGAATTGAGTCATTCTCAAAACTAGGAGATTCGATATTCTTTGAAGAGCAAGGGCAAGCTCCAGGTCTTTACATCATTCAATATATATCAAGTTCACTGAATTGGGAATCTGGGCAGATTATGCTCAACCAAAAAGTGGATCCTGTTGTCTCATGGGATCCCCATCTTCGGGTTACACTTACCTTTTCTCCAAAGGAGGTACTTCTCCATAGACATAATATGTGCTTTCATATTTGCAGTATTTAAGTGAATTTCCCCAATATATGTTCATCAAACTGAATATTTTAGTGACACAACGACTTCAGTGGTAGCTTAGCCAATAGAATGTGTAACTTTTCAGTATGCATCTCAAGAAAATCAATTTTTTCTCGGTACATGGCAATGTCTTCAATGTTTCTGTTTCTGCATCTGCTACACGATTTATATCTTCAGCTGATAGTCTAATGGGATTCTGTATAACTGAATATGAATTTCTTGACTTTCCATCTGGTGGAAAGTTCTCTCTTTTAACTTAAGATGATAGGCTTGTCCTTTTTGATCGGTTGTTCTCTGCTGCTACTATTTTTCCTTCAGGCTAAAATTTGTCCTCTTTGATCGGTTGTTCTCCGCTGATACTATTTTTCCTTCAGGCTAAAAATTGTTTTGAAGTTAGTCAAACTATTTAGTTTCAGTATCATACCATAACATTGCTTTCTTAGTAATGCAGTTTCTCTCATGCTTATTTTGCATACATTTGAGGAATCTTCTTGATTTCTTAGGGCACATCAAAGTTGTCTACACTAAACTTGCGTATACCAAGTTGGTCCAACTCAGCCGGTGCTAAGGCTCTATTAAATAGAAAAAGTTTGGTTGTACCAGCTCCAGGTATAGTTAAATTTCATATATAGCTCTCATCATTATTAGGTCTATTCCTGAATTTTCATACAATTTTTTATGTTTATTTATTTATTGTAATTTCTTTTTTACTTGTTATTGTCTACTCCATATGCTATAGTTTTTTGTGGAAACCAAAACTAAAGAATATTAATGAAAGAAGCTTTAGATGAGTAATTACCTATTTTGCATAGTCTAATATTGTTAGAACTTCAACTCAATTCCTCTGTGCAGGCACTTTCCTATCAGTGGTCGAGCAATGGAGCTCCAATGACATATTGACCATCGAGTTGCCAATTGGTCTACGAACAGAAGCCATTGAAGGTAAAATGAGTTGTTTATCTGTCTGCCTTTATATATATAGAACTATATCATGCCTTAACTGAATGATAATTTGAAAATTTTCAGACGATCGCCCTGAGTATGCTTCTATTCAGGCTATTCTTTACGGGCCTTATCTTCTTGCTGGTCTAACGGTGGAGATTGGGACATTAAAACCGGCTCAGCTTCTTCTCTATCTGACTGGATCACTGCAATTCCTGCTACATCTAATTCTCAACTGGTCTCTCTTTCTCAAGGCTCTGGAGATGCAAACTTTGTTTTGAGTAATTCAAACCAATCAATTACAATGGAAAATTTTCCTAAGCCTGGTACAGATGCTGCGGTTCATGCCACATTCAGACTTATACCACTAGGCTCAGTTTCCCCACCATCATCATCAGTGAATGATTTTATTGGCAAATTAGTCATGCTCGAACCATTTGATTTACCAGGAATGGTCTTGGTACATAATGGAACTGACAAGCCCCTTGGCATTGAACAATCAAGTGATAATAGCTCTTCGATTTTCCATTTAGTGGTTGGATTGGATGGAAAGGATGGGAGTGTTTCCTTGGAGGCTAATAGCCAAAAGGGTTGTTATGTTTATTCTAGTCCGAGCTACAGTCCTGGCACTAGCCTAAAGCTCAGTTGTAGTTCTGAGTCTTCTGATAGTAAGTTCAACCAAGCAGCTAGTTTTATATTGACAAATGGAATCTCCAGCTATCATCCTATTAGCTTTGTAGCAAAGGGTTCTAGGAGGAACTTTGTTTTGATGCCCTTGAATAGCTTGAGGGATGAATCATATACTGTTTATTTCGACATTCATAGTTGAAATGCTTCACTCTGTTATGGGATTAGATACCTTCGAATAAAATAAAGTTCATGGACTCCTCGTGCATCTTCCTGTCATATGTAGAAGTTTCATATCGACCATTTTGTTGGCATCTAAAGCTCCTATCATGTTCCAACTGCGCGCACTCCATTTACTAGTGCCCGAACTCATCATACTATTTATTTAAAGATTTAATATTACAAATGTTAACAAACTTTGATAAAATATACAATTAGGTATCTGAAATTTGAAATTGATCAATTTAGTATCTAAATACGTAAAAGATCTTTTCATGAAGAACTTTTCGTGTACACCCACTATCAAGTGTTAATTGATCAATTTGAAAATTCAGATATTAAATTAATTATTTTCAAAATATAAGTACCTAATTGCATATTTTACCAAAATTCAGGTTCCATTTGTGTCATTGTCCCTCATTTAAAAGTCTACTTGTGTTTTTATTATTTATTTTTAATCCGTTTTAAATTTGGCATTTGAAAATTTATTTTATTTGTATTTTATTTTACAATTATGATAAGGTGGTAATTAAGGTGTGATAATTGCAATGTGAAATTTTATTGAGAATAGAGGTTAAAAAAATAATGATCATGCATAGAAAATGAAAATTTTGATTGATTTTTTGTAAAAACAAATAAAGTGAATAGTAAATATGTTTTAACTTTATAAGGAATTTTTTAGCATTTAAGTTTCTAATATGGGTATACATGTGCTTAGATCTTTTCCCTTTTGCATTTATTTGTTGAGAATTATGTCTTTTTAGATGTGTTATACAATTTGAAATTAAAATAGAATTAAAAGATGGGTGCAAACTCGGAGTTATCAGTAGTTACAACTAATTTAAGAAGAATTATAAGATATGGGGAAATAACAAGATTTTTAGAAACATTTTGAATAAACCAAGGAAACTTGTTAGGTACCTTAACATCACGCCCCTACCTTGTTGGAGATATGTCATTTCACATATTTGGTCCTTATCCAATAGATTTCACAAAGGGTAATCTAACCGTTGTAAACGCATGTCCGTTTTGCTTCTTGGTAGCTGTTGCGATGTCTCGCTTCAACTATTTCACTTCAGTCTCCACAAAATGTCAGGTGAGAGCAATAGTAAATCTTGGTAAAAGAATGGAAAGTTAGACGATAAAGCAGGTGAATCAAAACATTTGTTAAAGTTTTCATATTTATTAATACAATCCTAATTAGCAAAGTTAACTATGTTTATTAAACTGACACTTCCAACAAATTAGAAAGTGACATGTGTTAAATAGCCTATAAAAAAAATAGACAATGAAGAAAAAAATCAACACATATGTTGAAGTGTTTGTGTTCAATAATACTACTTTAGTTAAAAAAATTAACTCTGTTTGTTGAATTGACACTCGTAGGAAATACGAAAATGACAAGTGTTAAGTAGCCAATAAACAATGTGTGTGTTGATTCTCTTACTTAATTATCTAATTTTCTAGTTTTTTTATTAGCTACTTGATATGCATTACTTTTTCATTCACTAGGAGTGTCAACTCAACCAATAGAATTGAGAGGTAGTATGATGGAGTATAAAGATATCAATTCGATATTGAATTGACTACTTTAAAGTTCAAGTAGTTAATTTTACATTTAGGAAAAGTTTGGATACCAAATACGACATTAACCTTTTTTAGCGGCATAGATTCAACTATGCCTTAAGCCTTTTGTTTTTCCTACCTCTCTTAGCTATCAGAAGCAAGACAAGAATGGGAAGATACAAGTGGAGATTTGATTGACTCATCGTTGATCATAAAAGGAGGGAGTACAAGATGCTTGACTGACTCTTTAGTGGACTAAGAAGCATCTCTCGAACCGTCTTTGTTGCTTGTCCTCTTTTTCTTGCTCTTTAAAATAGGGATCTACTCAGCATGAAAATCAACTTCATTTAATCCAACTGTTTTCCATATTTTCCACAAGAAAGGTTAAAAAAAAAAACAACACAAAAGGAAGAAATGAAAGGAAGGTCAATAGACAAGCAAGGTAACAAATTTGAATAACATATGTTGAGTTTGCACTGAAAGGGATACCCTCCACCCACAGCACATAATGTTTTAGAAGCTGGCCTCCCCTAATAAACTCATTCGACACGACTAAAGAGACTGAACAATACCTCGAACTTTATTTTCTATCTTCATGAAATAGTCAAGGGGAATAAGATACAAGCCTTTTTCTCTATAGATGCTTGTCACTTTCATAGAATGGAGATACCATAGCCTTTCATTTTCCCCTAATTCATGCACAAGTTGATCTCCTCAGTATTATCTTGATAATAAATTTAAGCTTCTTCAGGAACTTCATTGTAATAGGTGGTACCAACCTAGTCTAGATCGAGCAATCACAACAACAAATTATAGCCTCCACCCTTTGTGGATGAGCTGAGTCCCTTCAGCATTTTGTTACTTGTGGGTTTAGGAAAGATTGATCTTTACCTTTATCCTACTTGACACTAAAGAAGTAACGAACCAACTATAGGGTAGGTCGTCGAAGCAAACTCTCGTACAATACTTCAATATACACTAGCAGCAATCAAGAATTTAGATTAAAGTAGCATGAAGACACATGAAAATAACACATGCACTCCCTCCCAAACTCCGAGAATGGTACCCTCAAACCAAACTCTAGGCACTTTCAATACACATAAAACCAAGATCTACTAATAAAAAGGACCTTTTCATCGATCCCCAGCTACAAAATGCAGTACTCAAAAGGTGCTCTATTGAAATAATCCTCTATTACATCTTGGATTTCACCCTCATCAATTTGACTAATCTAGTCAATCAACTGAGGACCACTATAGTTTCATGTGGAAAATTATAAAGTTCCATGGCCTATGGATACACTTCGCCATCATCTTCATACTCATATCTGTCAAGAGTCACTATGAATGAGTATAAATCAATCTCTCCAACAATTGCTCAATTAAAATTTCCACTCGAAGCTTCCATTGTTGACTCTTCCTCATTAACTTTTGATGATTCTACCATCACTGTGGAAGGCAACACCCTACTACACTAAGCATCATTAGATTAGGTTATTGAAGAAATTTAGCTTTGACCAGTCATGATCGCTTGTTTGGAATGATTTAAAGGAGATGGATATGCTTAAATAAGTTAGAAAACATAAAAAAGAGAAGTAAAATACAAAAAAAGAGATGTAAAAAGTGAAATTTCAAATTAATTATGAAAATATATAAAGATTTAGATCTTAATGTGATGGTTGAAAGAATGGGAACCGATGTAAGCTCTTAGCTGTTGGATCTTTCATGAGCAAAATTTGATTTCAGCGATCTTCTAATACGAAGCGACACAAATAGATGAGTATGGACATCATATGCACATAGCCAATTCACACCTAACATGTGTCATCGTATAGCCTTTCACGCCAGAAATTGAAAAGGTAAGCTCCTCTTGTACGATAACTCCATCAGCTCTCGCATTTCACTCAAACATAATCAAATAACAATGAGCACCAACATCATTTGCTCAACCATTTTTCATCAACCACAAATTTGACATGATATCTTCAAACTGAGTGACATGACGCTCGACTTAATCATAAATTTCCGTGAAAGAGGAAATTCACTTTAGTCCATTGAGCTTAAGTTTTCTACAATGTGGCTTATTTCTTGGATTACTTCACACTATTAGAATTTTCCCCTCTACCAATAATTTAACTCCAACTTAAGAAGCATTTCTTCAAACTTATTTTATTTGTTGATTCCATGTCAAAAGAGTAAAAGGGACAATTGTTGATGGCAAATTTAAACAAAGGACTTCTTAAGCCTAGCTTAATCCAACTTAATAGGCAAGGTGATGAGGATCAAATAGCGTGATGAAATAAGACTTGTCAAAGAGTGGAAGCTGCACACCACCAACAAAAGCTACTAGCCTTACTTAGAGATCCACTAGCCTTCTTGTAAACCTATACATCGCCTTCAATGATATCAGCCTTGAGCTTACACTGCCAGCATAGGATGTCACATCATCGACCTTCATCAGCTTACAAAGTCCACAGTGTTAAAGTTTTTCAAAGCCACCATTAAGGCCGCGAGCTTTTATAGTATAGGCCGCTAGCCTTAAGCATGTACACAGTCTGTTTATAACTGGCCTTGAATAGCTACATCTTTTCAAATTTCTTTGTTTTCTTTGTTTATATAAGGTTAAAATTTTATATATTAGTTATTTTGTAAGCTACAAACAAAAGTTGATAAACATAAATTCTTGAGAGAGTTTCCTCTAGTTGTGAGAGCTTTCTTTTGGTCTTGTGATAAGAACTGAATCTTGCCAACTCTAGTTCTAATTAACAGGTTTAATTAGGGTTAAGTTTCGTTCTTGATAACTGTAGTTCCATTCGACAAGTTTGGTTGGGGTGAAGTTTCGTTTGCATCTTTTTATAACTTTAGTTTCAATTAACGAGTTCAATTGGGGTTGAGTTCCAGTTTGCTTGTTTCAAGACAATCTTAGGATTCAAATTCCATCAATGATTTTTGGGTCTTAGGTTTCTATACCTAGGGTTTGCATCATTTAGTGTTAGAATATCCAAGTTTGCATCATTTGGTATTAGAGCTTTTGGCTTCTTGAGTTGTTAATCCTATCCTTATTTATTTGTTTGGTTTGATCTTATTTATTAAAAAAAAATGAGAAGTGGTGGAGAAAATATTAGAATTGATATGAAGTTATTCATGAAGGTTCTACAAGGTCAATTTAAGCTTTTGAATAGGAGATTAGATAATCTTGAATCTCCATCCAAGCCTAAATTCTCTAGAAGGCATACGGATGAGGAGGAGTACCACAGGATTTGATTTTAGTGTGAGTGGTAATTGGAAAGGCAAAAAGGTTATTCATAAACAGGATAGTAATTTGGGTAGCATTAAGATGAAGATTCCTCCCTTTCAAGGAAAGAATGATCATAAGTTGTACCTAGATGGGAAAGCAAGGTAAAGCATGTTTTTTACTGCCACAACTATTCTAAGGAGAAGAAGGTTAAACTAGTAGCAGTTGAATTTACCAATTATGCTAGTATCTGGTGGGATCAATTTGTGCTTAATAGGTGTATATGGAGAAAGACCCATTAATTCATGGGTAGAAGATGAAAGTTATGATGAGAAAGAGGTTTATTCCTAGTCATTACTATAGTGATTTGTGTAGGAAGTCACAAGGGTTAACTCAAGGATCCTTGAGTGTAGAAGATTACTATAAGGAGATGGAGATAGAAATGATAAGGGTTAATATAGAGGAAGACCGTGAGCCAACAATGGCTAGATTTATCAATGGTTTGAACAAGGAAATAGCTAATGTGGTGGAATTACATCATTATGTGGAGATAGAGGAATTGCTACACAAGGTTATCAAGGTGGAAAAGCAATTGAAGTCTAGGGGCAATTCGAGGTATGACTTTACTTCTAGTTCTTCATGGAAGACAAATTGGAAGGAAGATAAAGCTGACTCACAACCTAAAGAAGATGCAAAAGCCAATGATTCTACTGTTGTTTCTAAAGGTAACCCTAAAAAATCCTCTTCTAGATCACGTGATATCAAGTGTTTCAAGTGTCAGGGATTTAGGCATATTGCTTCACCATGTCCAAATACAAAGCTGTGATTGTTTTGAAAAATGGAGACATCGAGAGTGAGTTCATGTGATGATGAGATGCCTCCATTAGAGGATTGTAACAACGCTAACATTCAAGGACCTGTTAAAGGTGAATTGTTGTCAATAGGCGTGCTCTAAACTTGCAACCTAAGAGAAATGATAATGAAGAGAAGTGGGATAACATCTTCCATACACGTTGTTATATTAATGATAAGGTATGATGCATGATTATTGATAGTAGTAGTTGTGCCAATATTGCTAGTACCTTATTGATTGATAGATTGAAGCTGCCTACTACTAAATACCCCAAACCACATAAGCTACAGTAGTTGAATGAGTGTGGAGAAGTGAGGGGTGAATAAGCAGGTGTTAATTTCTTTCTCTATAGAAAGATATAAGGATGAGGTTTTATATGATGTTATGCCTATGCATGCTGGTCATGTTTTGTTAGGAAGGCCATGGTAATATGATAGGAGGATTATGCTTGATGGTACTCACAATGTTTATTTATTTTTCACGAAAGGTAGAATGTGAAACTTACGACTTTAACTCCAAGTTAGATTTATGAAGATCAAAAGTGGATCAAGGAGGCACATGATCAACAAAGAAAGAATGAGAGTGAGAGTGAGAATGAGAGTGTGAGTGTGAAAAATAATAAAGAGAGAGAAACAGAAGTGAGTTTAAAAGATGAAAAAGAGAGAAAAGTGAGCATCTATCAAGAGAAAAGGATGTTAAGAGAGCTTTATATGTGAAACATCCAACGATTGTACCTATGTACAAGGAGGCCTATTTTTATACTAATGATCTTAACTGTTTTCTACCTATTGTAGGTGTTTCATTGTTGCAAGAGTTTGAAGGAAGTGCAGATGAATCACCTCTTCTAAGAGAAGTGCATCCAAGAGGAGATGTTCCATTCCAATTGACTGTTAAGATTTGAAGACGAATCTTTTTGAAGAAAGAGGGAATTATGAGGATCAAACGGTGATGACAAAGAAGACTAAGACTTGTCAAAGAGTGGAAGCTGTACGCCGCCAACATAAGCTGCCAGCCTTACTTAAAGACTTGCTAACCTTGCTTATAGACCTGTACGCTAGCCTTCAATGCCATCGGCCTTGAGCATACGCTGTCTTCATAAAATGTTACATTACCAAACTTCAGCTGGCTTACAAAGTCCACAGAATCGAAGTTTTTAAGGCCACTGTTAAGGCTAGCAGCTTTTATAGTATAAGCCATCAGCTTTAAGCATGTACACTGCCAACTTATAACCAGCCTTGAATAGCTCGACATTTCTTTTCAAATTTCCTTGCTTTTCCTTTGTTTAGATAAGGTTAAAATAGTTTATATATACAATTTGTTTTGTAAGCTGCAAACAGAATTTGATTAAATACAAATTCTTGAGAGTTTCCTCTAGTTCTAAGAGCTTTCTTTTGGTTCTTGTGATAAGAACTCAATATTGATAACTTTGGTTCTAATTAACAGGTTTAATTAAAGTTAAGTTCCGTTCCTGATAACTGTAGTTCCAATTGACAGGTTTGGTTGGAGTCAAGTTATGTTTGTATCTTTTGATAACTTTGGTTTCAATTAATGAGTTCAATTGAGGTTAAGTTCCTGTTTTCTTATTTTAAGATGATCCTAGGGTTCGAATTCCATAAATGTTTGTTGGGTCTTAGGTTTCTATACCTAAGGTTCACATCATTTGGTGTCAAGTACCCAAGTTTGCATCATAAGGTGCCCAGTCAATCCTTTGCCGACCCTTATGGTATATTCTATCATCTATAGTATACTCAGCCCTACTTAAATATGGTCTATTGAACTAACAATGTTCTAAGTTCGCCAAGCGAAGACTTCCACTCGATCTCCAATAATCATTCTTTCCACAATATAAGAACATAGGTTGATGGCCCTTTAGCTATTATATGAAAATTCTCATGACCTCCATTATCTCCATGAGCTATTAACTACTCCAAGTAACTGCCAACCACTGTTATTTTATATATACTCCTCTACAACATCTTTCAAGGCCAAGGTCTTAACACATATAACTTTTACTATATCATTCTATTACCTCTTTGAATATTTGTTAACTTGATTGTCGGAGTAGTAGCACCCGATAACCCAAGCGTCGAAGTCTAAAATATTCTACCAATAAGGCGAAGGCACCAATTCTTATGAAAACCCATTCCCAACATGTTTTTAAAAGTCCTATCCATATTTGCTAAAAACATTTTACACTATTTAATTAGTTAAATTTCAATTTACACTAGACTTATTTTTTTCCTCATAGAATAGTCATTTTAAGTTCGAGTAATGTCCTATTTAAAACCCTACTCAATTAGTTTGGTCATTTTTCACAATAAAAAATTTTAATTAAATAAATATCATGGGAAAACTAATTTTCAATAAACTTGGTCCACTTACTAAACTTATTTGAATTTAGTCAAATCACATAAATGTATTAGAATACCATTAAGGCATGATAACCTTAAGTCCTTAGTAAATCAAATTTTGACCCGATTCCCTTTACTATTTTTAAAATTTTCGTTTTTTTTTTTGGAATTTTATAATTTTTTTTTTGTATTTCTCTTTTTTCCTATTTTTTTTTTATTTTTGTTTAAGCTTAGTAAACAAGGTGAAAAAAAAAAACAAGGGAAACAAAAATGGGATATCCATTAAATGCAATTTTTAAAAAGTACAAAACACATTTATGACATTTGAATAAAAAAAAGAGCTAAAATTACATTTGTATTATATGATTTTGCAGCAATATTTATATAATTATTTTCATACAAATGGTATTACATAAACTAGGGATGGGCCCACAAGGGGGACTGTAATCTTCAAGCTTTTATAAATAGAATTAGAAAGTAAAGAATTAATGTGTTTGATTGTATATGTTGTAGTATATAAATGTTGAGTAAATTTAAGTATAATAACTTTTGTAAAACCAATTTAGTAGAAAAAGAAGTTTAAAATCTTCAATTAAATTGTTTTAATGAAATTGTCAATTTAAAGTATTCTTTCTATTCTTTTAGAGTTTGAATTTTATAAACTAGACTTTTAATATGTTAAAAGTGTTGGTTTAAATTTTTTTAAGAAATTATTTAATTAAATAGGAATTATAAGCTATATTGTTGCTAAACTTTGTTTTGATTTTGTATGATTGATGATTATAATGTATTAGAAAAATAAAAGGCTAACATGAGTTTGTTTTAATCTTAATGGCTGCCAAATTTAACTCTTGTGACCCACCACAACTCCAATCACACACACACACAATCATTTTTGAATTGGCTTAAATGTTAAAATAAATTTTTGTATAAATGCATATAATTATCCTTAAAGAGGCATAATTTTTGCCTTCATTTTCTCCTTATCTTCTCTCTTTCAAAACCTACATTTATACACATACACACACTCCACCTATCAATTCCATTTTCTTCTTCTAAATCATCAAGAAAAACAAGTTAAGTCTCTATCTTCAAGTTAATCAACAATAAGTAAGTTAACTTATGCTTTATCTTTGTTGTTTTTGTGTTTGAGTAGTTGTAAGATCGGTGTTGTTGTTGGTTAATGGTTGTTTTGGGATGGTTATGATGCTTGGCTTGTGGTAATGACAGAGTGATGAAGAAGTGGTTTTAAAGATTTAAAACCTAAAGTTTATGGTTAGTTTGTTGGGTGGTTGTTTGATGTGAAAGATAAAGATGGGTTGGTAGAGTTGAAGGAGTGAATGATGAATTTGAGACTTATATGAAGATGTTGGAGTGTATTGGATGGATTGAGGCAACTAAAGTTGGTTAAAGTGCGTAAAAATGTAAAGTGAAAAAGTGTTTTTCACTGTCAATAAGCTACGAGGCGTAAAGGAAGGAGTGGCACGATATAAGTACAATTTGTGTTGCCATGCCCCTTGCCATGGGGTGTGGCAGAGGTAGTGGTAGCCTCTGTGCTTCTCCATATGGAGGGTGGCATAGGTGGTGGTAACCTCTATTCTTCGCCCTATTTGACACGCCCCTTGATATAAGGCATGGCAAAGGGCGTGGTAGCCTCTGGTCATCAAGTGATCCTCCATATGGGGTGTGGTGAAGGGTGTGGTGAAGCTTGTATGTTGCCCTATCTCATATGGCCCTTGGTACAGGGCGTGATGAAGGGCGTGGCAACCTTAAAATGTTTTTTTTGTCTCCTTTAGCTTTAGAATCTTGTTTAATTGTTCTTGTCTTTGTTAAGTAGACAGTAGTACAAGCTTTTCTATCTTATAGGAACCCTGGATCATGATTTGTACTCCTCGTTGGACTATTACGACGATTAAAGAGAATGCATAAGTGAGTAACTTGAATCTTATCACTTTATTTGCGATTGTGAATCATGGAATATAACTTAATCATAATTATAAGGAATAAAATACATGAGGATGGGGAATCTTGTATGTTATATGTTGTATGTTTGAGTTGTAAATCTTAATAATCAAAGTGACAACTACTTGCTTGATATTAAATTTTAGTTGCATTATCGAGTGTCTGAAATTGATGTGACAACATGATAATAGGGAATTAAGTTTATTGGACTTCAAAATTTAATATGATATGCATTTCATAACATCATACTGCAATATCATGGTACTCAAGTCATGTGTTAACATTTCGATTATGTGATAATGCTTGTTGGGACTAATAGCTCTTCTTGTAGGTTACCATAAGGTTGTCGGCTTCACAAAACTAAGCATGCTTCGAAAAAGATTATCTGTGTTGGAGTTGGCTTTAGAGTGTTAATATTTAGTGAGTTGCTTAAGTTCTAAATCAAGTAGAGGGTGTTTATGTGAAAACTATTTTTGAAGTGGTAAAAAGGAATGGAAATGTCCCCTTTCTTTAGTTGTGAGATTCTCATGGGCATGGACTACTAAACTTATCCTTCAACCCCCTGGGAGGGCGTAAATCTCCATAGGTTTGAATTCCAGTTATTCGAACCATGTTTGCTACATGTGGTTGATGAGTGCATTGCATAGTGTTGCTAAGAAAACTTGTTTGATGCTAAAGATATGTGTTAAGATTCTGTTATTCACTGAGCTTTATATGCTCACGCTCTCTTAGACTGTTGATTGATAGGGTTTTTAGCATGAAGACCAAAACTAAGCTCAAGTGTGGGAGTTAGTGTAGGATAGACTTATGTATTCTTTTAGAAAGAAGACTATATATATAATAGAGACTTAGTATTGGTTTATGACTTAGTAATGGTTTATAATAGTATAAGTTAAGTTTTATTTTCTTTGTAAGTTTCGTTGTAAAAACGTTCTGATGAAACCCTGAATACCATAATTGTAATATTTTTAATGACCTAGATTTGTTTGTTATGTTCTTTTATGGTTAATATGTATATAAAATCTCTTTCTTGCTCAAAACGACTATCAATCCTGTTTAATTGTCCACTTCAAATGAGAAACGTTAGTTGTATAGTACGCATGTAATTTTCTAGAGACCTTAGTTAGTTACATGGTGCATTGTTACAACTAGGGTACCCTGTAGGGTATGACAGAAGTTGGTATCAGACTAGGTTGTAAAGGAAGAAAGAAATTGAATATATATATATATATATGTATATGTATGACTCCTATAGAAATGTTTGACTTAGGTGGAATAAAACCGAAGTAATTAAGAGGAGTAAGTTTAGATTTAGGTAAAGAACCTACACATATGTTGTTAGAAATGAAAGTGTTGTTTATGCTTGATTATGATTGTTTACCTGTGCTGTATTAGATGGTAGTGTTGTTTGAATGTTATAGAGATAACAAGAGTTTTGATGTGTGATGCTAAAGTTGGTTGTTTGGAAATTGACTTTAGTAGACGGAGACGTAGAATCGGGGATGCTCAACCTACAGCATTAGAAGCTCAGTCTTAAGCTTCTGGACCTGTTGAACAAGAACAACCAGAGGCATATAATGTGCCTCCACGGCCTCCAGATGGATTAGAAGATGTCTTAAGAGCTATACAACAACAAAATGCTTTGATTCTTCAGGCCTTGCAAAGAGGACAGGTTGGAGAGGCACCCCAAGTTGCTCTAGTAGAGGCACGTGATGTACCTCCTATAGCACCATAAGGATCACGAACTCTTACTCTTCCTATTCCACCCTCTGCTGCTTTACATGAGGAAGCAGAGCAATCCATTGAGTTTTTTAGTAGAAGTCGAGCACCGTCTATAGCTAGACGTGAAATACCAACTCCTTTTCCTCAAGTACTTCTACCATAGAGGAATCTTTTACTTGAGTTTATTAAATGTAACAGGTATTTTGAGGGTGCATTGGGAAAACGCGAGGAGGTAAAGATTGGTTATCCCAAGTAGAAAGATCATTTAATGTGTTTCAAGTGCCTGAAGCTTTGAAAGTGTCCTATAGGACTTATTTGTTGAGACTAAGAGCCAGATTGTGGTGGGATTCAAAAGAATGATCCTTACCTAAACCTACTGAATGGACAGTGTTTAAAAGAGAGTTTTTAAAAGAATATTTTCCCAGTAGCCTAAGGGTTAAATACAACACTGATTTAATGAATTTGACCCAAAGGGATCAGAGTGTAGATGAGTATGAAAATGAGTTTAATAGATTACTTCAGTTTGCTCCTGTGGCCTCTAGAGATAGTGATGAATAATAGAGATAAGTATTTATGGCCGGTTTAGAGCCACAGTATTGGAGAAGGTTAGCGGAGTTTGAAATTGATGATTTTTCTATGCTGGTAGAGAAGGCTCGAGTTATCGAATGGGCTAAAAAGTATGAAGCTGAGAAATACAGGAAGAGAGGTCAATCTTTTGGAAAAAGATTTTATGGCGATTCTGGTAGTGGATCCTCATCCAAAAAAGCTAAGTTTACTAAATCCTTTATGACATCAAAGGGAAGTATGATGGGAAAGAGTAATGTTATTTGTTGGAAGTATAAGGAGCCCCACTACCTAAAAGAATGTCCTCAACTGTGGAATCGATGTTACTATTGTGGAGAACCTGGACATGTGATTGGGAATTGTCCTGAGAAATTGAGAGCTACTTGTTTCATTTGTAAGAAAATGGACATGTACCAGTTAATTGTCCTCAAAGAAATCAAAAGGAAGGAAATAAGCAAACTAAAGAGTCTAGTGAGTCAAAGGAAATGAAAGGTAGAATTAATCAAGGGAATAGACCCGTTGGATCAAGAAGAATGTTCTTTATGCAAGGAACTCCCGTATTTGAGAAAGTAGAAGATGCTTATGATGAGGACAACAGAGAAGATTTAAATTTGATTGCAGGTATGTAATTGAATTTCTTTGAGGAATCTTTTTATATGTATCTTAGTTGACAAGTACAATTGTTTATAAGCTAGTCGTAATTAGAAGTTGTATGTTAAATTAGGATCAATTCAAGTAAGAGATGCTTTTGCATATACTCTATTTGATATGGAAGCTACACGTTCCTTTTCAACTTGGATTTAGTTGAGAAGGCTGGATTGTGTGTTGAAAAGATAAAGAGGGGTTTGGGGATATCAACACCTATTAAAGGAATAGTTGTTTCTCGTGAAATTATAAAGGGATATCCATTGAAAATTAATCAGCAAAAGACTAGTGCTGATCTCATAATAGTACAACTACAAAAGTATGATGTTATTATGGGAATGACTTGGATGAATGCTACAAAAGTAAAAGTGGATTACAGACAGAAGACAATTTCTTTTATTAATGATAAAAAGGAAAGAGTTGAGTTTGTTGGAGAAATATCTGGAAGTAGGCAAAAAGAAGTAGAAGCTGTTGAAATTCTTGGGGAAGGAATTGATGAGTTAGAAAAGAGTATCATAAGTTCTATGAATGAAGAACAAGGAAATATAGATCTTAATAATATTCAAATAGTATGTGAGTTTCCCGATGTTTTTCTAGAAGATTTATCTGGATTACCACCTCAAAGAGAAATTGAATTTACAATAGATTTGATACCAGGAATTGAGCCAATCCCAAAGTCTCCTTATCGAATGGCACATGTAGAGTCAAAGGAGATGAAAATACATTTACAAGAATTTTTAGACAAACGATTCATTTACCTTACTGTATCACCATGAGGAGCCCCTGTTTTGTTTGTTAAAAAGAAAGATGGGATGATGAGGCTTTGCATAGATTATCAAGACTTGAATAGAGTTACTATCAAGAATTAGTATCCATTACCTAGGATTGATGATCTCTTCGATCAACTAAAAGGAGCAAAAGTATTTTCTTGTGTTGATTTAAGATCAAGATATCATCAAATCCGAATCAAAGTAGAAGATGTAGTTAAAATGGCATTTTGAACCCAATATGGTCATTATGAATTTCTAGGAATGCCTTTTGGACTAACTAATGCACCATTCGTCTTCATGGATCTAATGAAGATGATTTTTTTATCTATGCTAGACGTTTGTGTGATTTTGTTTCATTGATGATATATTAATATATTCCACCTCAGAAGAGTAACATGAAGAACATTTGAGAACGGTATTACAAGTTTTGAGGAAGAACAAATTGTATGCTAAATTATCCAAATGCGAGTTTTGGTAGAAACAAATCGTCACGCCCCAACGGGTACCCTAAATGTGACAGCCCGCCGTATGCAATGTTAAAGCTCAAGAATGACTACCTCAGTCACTTGAAAGCTTCCATATCGGTACAAGGCGTACACTCACAACAAAGGGAAACCGTTGAAGTAATGCATTTTAATATATTGGCAGCGGAACATACAAAATAACACTTAATATATTTCATAGAAACATAGAGTCTTACAACTTCTAAGGGGCATTCCCCCGATAAAATATATATAACAACATGGTTCTACTAGATATAACATAACTAAAGCTAGAAGATTTTAGAAGAAATCTACTCGATAACTTCAAAATAGAATTCTTCCAAAAGCTTCTCAAAATAAGGATTCTACTCGGGGGATCAAGGTGGTCTTGGGTGTAAAGATAATCCTGCAACATCAAAAGTCTATAGGAGTATAAGCATCACTTGCTTAGTGAGATATTCCTTACGCAAAAGTACTCGTAACAAGCAGTCAACCAAGTTTATTAAACAAGCATATTAATGCAACAATCATATGATCAAATAGTACATACGAGTATCTGGTTTCGTATGTGTGATGGATTTACCCCTCCATCGGTGGTTAAGGAATGCTTTGAACTGGGTCCCGACCAACCTCCTTAAAGTTGCCCGCGTCTTGGGATTCCAACGAACCGTACTACTAGTCCCCGGGCTTTCCTTACCCAAAGCGATCAATCCGGCTGGGCTACACCTTAAGGCCGTATTCCCCGAATGTCTTAACCCTCAAGATCTAGCTAGGCAGCTTACCTTTCCGGTCCCACGCTGAGGAGTAGTAGCAAAAACTTCGAAATGATATTCTAAGTGATATGCATGAGCAATTTATTATATGGGGATTTCAATATAACATTAAATCATTTTAAAGCGATCAAACAATATTTGCACACATAACAATTCATACATAGAAACATTTATATCAATCACAGTTTGGATTCCGATATACTTATTGTTCATTGATCGCACATAACACTTCACATTCATAATTCCCATAATATCCTACACTTCACATTCATAATTCCCATAATTCCCTAACATCTAGTGCTCTATTCTAAAAGCACATGTGCAAATACGTAAACGTAAAGGACACTCACTCGTCCATAGCTTTCTTCTAGGAGTCGAAGTAATCCTCTGGGAAGGGAAGATCTTCGTCCTCGACACCTATACCAAAAGAAATACCCGCCATGAGTATTTCATCAAAGATCTATTCAAATCCTATAATTCTATCTTATTGAATTCGTCAAAAATCGTATGGATGGAAATTCCAATTTAAAATGGCCATAACTTGCTCATTTTAACTCGGAATTTCGCATATTATATATCGATTTCTACCTACTCGAAAAGATATATCTATTTCTAAGGTTATTTTCATCAAAAGAAGTTATTTCGGTCTCAGAATAGTAGCATACAGATTTGATACGAATTTCAAAAATAGAGTTTTCAAACTTTTCTTTATTCAAGAGCTTTTGTAAAAATACAGATATATTGTATGGTTGATAAATCCTTTGAATACACACACACACACACATATATATACTCAAACCATATGCATGAATTTAGTAGTGTTGTCTCAACAATGATTTTGTAAAATAATGTGTCTTAAAAGTGAGATAAGCTTAAGACTTGAAAAGATATTAGTTTTGTCTTTGAAAAATTTCCTAAATTATCATAAGTGAGTATTTCCTTCTTTAACTCCATTTCTTAGTTATTGAGAATAATTAAATCTTCAAAAAGAAATCTTAATCTTTTAGGATTCCCATAACTTTATTTCTAGTGTTTTGGAAAACATAGTTTTTCTAAATATTCTATGGTTTATGTTCTAAAGTTAGATCCACTTTTAAGAGAAATGATCTTGTAAGTTAATTTTGAAAAGCTTATCTAGGCTTTAATGTTGGTGGAAAACTTCGACAATTGAATTTAAGAAATCCTTTGTTTAGGTTTAAAGAAACTTTCTTATTTGTTTGAAAAGAGAATTTATGATAACTTTACTTTATGTATTTCTTAGTAAAACCACATATTATTGCTAAAACTTGAGCTAACTTATTTAACCTTAGAAAAATATTTGTTAAGATAAAACTTCAAGTCCTTAAGGAAAAATAATTTCTTATATGTGACAAAATTTATTATTATTATTATTTTTAAGAGAGTTTTTATTCTTATTTTTATTACTTAAGAAAACTAATTTTCGTTATGGTTGAGACAATATCAACATATTCATGCATGAATGAGAATATGTAACTTTATGGAAAAGGAAATAAAACAATATAACAAGATAAAATAAGAGCATAAAAGTAAAGTAAAGTATTGGGAACCTTAGCTTCATCAAGGTATCCCGGGACTAAGAATAGACTAGTCCTCAAAAGAAAAAGAAAAGCAAAAAAATAAAATTGTTTTGACTTGATATGGACAAGTCTAAGACTAGAGAGACTAGTCTTAAGAACAATTTGAAATTAAATAAATTGCTATGAAGTAAATAAATTGCATGGAAGATAAATATATTGCAAGACATTGAGCTTATATGCTCTAAATATTATATATAGCTATATAGATATTTAGATAGTTATGAACATAAAGGAACATAAAGGAATTGATATTATGAACAAAAACAAAGTATGAACCTATTGTTGCTTTCTTAACCTTCATGGTTTTGGAAAACACACATTAAGTTCATACTAAGTAGATGAACATAGGAATTTCTTGAAGAATTTTTACCTAAAAGAGATGAACTAAAGAGAGCTTTCTTGAAAGAACTTCCTTGGAGAGTTTTGGAGAGAAATTTGAGTATAGTGGTGTGAAAGAAGTGAAGGTATGAGGGGGGTACTTATAGATTTTTGGAGTGAAAATTAGATGTAATTAAAAAAAGGAAAAGAAAATAAATTGTGATGCATGGGGAAGAGAGAGGCGCCGGTTTGCTTGTGTGGTGTGTGTGTGGGGGGGGGGGGGGGGGGGGGGGGGGGGGGGGGGGGGGGGGGGGGGGAGGGGAGGGGGGTGTGGGAGGAGAAAATTGATTTGTTTGTTTTGTTTGTAATAAAAGAAGTAATGTGTAAAGTGTGATGTGATTAAAGTGTATGGGGAAGGTAAATTGTAAGGTATGTATGATAGTGTGTAAGAATAGAGTGTAAGAAAAAGTAGAGATAGGTGAATAGTAATGAATAGTAGAAAAGTACTATGAATAGTAGACTAGACAACTAAAATACCGGTAATAACGAAAATACGCTTAATTAAGCTATCTGATATTTTTAGTTACTGAAAAATTATAAATCTGATATTTTTGAAAACCTTATTATTTTTACAAATCTATTTGTATTGTTAGAATATTTTTGCTATCCGGTACACTGGGCACGGTTTTTGAAATGATCCCGATCGGATTCGAGGGACACTAGAAAATTATGAATCTGATAATTTTAGGCTTTCCTATATTATTACAAACCATATTCCACAATTATCTCAATTTCGTTTTCTAGGGCTTAGGAATACGGGATTGCCGGATCTAGATCCACCAGACTAACCATATAACTAAGTTAACTTTAGGGTTTCGTTTCCACTTCCGGTTCTTAGGGTTTGCTAATATTATCGAAAAATGTAGGAGCTTACACAAATATCCTTTCTTGGACATGTAGTAATAGAACAAGGAATCTTTATAGATCCAAGAAATTATTGAATGGAAGAGACTCGAAATTGTAACGAAGTAAAATTTTTTTTAAGATTGGCAGGATATTATAGGAAATTTGTTCATAATTTTTCAAAGATAGCTTCACCTTTAACTCAGTTGACAAGAAAGAATGAAAGGTTTGATTGGAACGAAAAGAGAGAACAGAGTTTCTAAGAGTTAAAGGAAAGATTGACATCTGCTCCAATCCTGATTTATCAAATGATCAAGATGTATTTGCTATTTATAGTGATGCATCATGGAATGGGTTAGGATATGTGTTAATGCAAGGTGGAAAGGTAATTGCTTATGCATTTAGATAATTGAAGCTACATAAAAGAATTATCCTACTAATGAGTTAGAGTTAGCTACAATCGTGTTGGCTTAAAAAAATTGGAGACATTATTTGTATGAACAACGGTGCGCAATTTATACGGATCATAAAAGTTTGAAATATTTGTTTACTCAAAGAGAGTTAAACATGAGACAAAGAAGGTGGCTAGAATTAATCAAAGATTATGGTTTGAATATCAACTACCATCCAGAAAGAGTTAATTCAGTAGCTGATGCCTTGAGTTGTAAAAATTATGGAGAAGTTGCTTCAATGATCGCTGAACAAAAGGATCTTATAAAGGAATTTGAAAGAATGAATTTGAAATCATTGTGGAACTTACTTTGCTGCAAAGGAGCAAAAATGCACAAAAACAAGATGAAGAATTAGAAAAGATTATCCAAGGCATTGCACAAGAGAAATATGAAGGGTTTCACATTGACGAAGAAGGATTTCTCCAATTAAAGAAAAGATTATGTGTCCCGGATACTAAGACTTTGAAGAAAGAATCGATGCAAGAAGCTCATTATTCAAGGTATACTATTCATCCCGGGGAAACAAAGACATATCAAGAACTTAAAAATGCATATTGTTGGAGTGGAATGAAAAGTGACATAGCCAAGTTTATTACCCAGTGTTAAACATGCCAAAGAGTGAAAGTGGAATATCAAAAGCATGGTAGATTGTTACAGCCTTGTCTATTCATAAGTAGAAATGGGATCAGATATCAATGGATTTTGTGAGTTCTTTACCAAGGACTAAAGTCGAATATGATGGAATATAGGTAATTGTTGATCGACTTACTAAATCGGGTCATTTTCTACCCATTAACATGACTTATTCCTTGGAAAAATTAGAACGGATATATGTTAGAGAGATAATTAGATTGCATAGAGTGCCATCTGGAATTGTGTCTGATAAAGATCCAAGATTTGTTTCTAGATTTTGGATTAGTATACAGAAAGCTTTAGGGACTCAATTGAAATTTAGTACAACATATCACCTACAGACAAATGGATAAACTGAGAAAACAATTCAAACTCTGGAAGATATGCTAAGATCATGTATATTGGAATTTAAAGGAAGTTGGGATCAACATTTGCCACTTATAGAGTTTTCCTATAATAATAGTTGCCACTCAAGTATTGGCATGCCACCTTATGAATCTTTGTATGGATGCAAGTGTAGATCTCCTCTATTTTGGATAATTTAAACAAAAGATGAAGAAATCTCAAGATAGACAAAAAAGCTGGATAGACTTGAAGAGAAGAGAACTCAGTTTCGATGTGGGAAATCATGTATATCTCCAGATAAGACCAATTAAAATTTTTTATAAAGGAAGCTTATGGGGAAAACTGAATCCAAGATATATTAGGCCATTTGAAATTCTTGATAAAGTTGAGAATTTGGCATACCGATTAGCACTTCCACCAAGCCTTTCTAATATACACAATGTATTTCATATTTCAGTATTGAGGAAATATGTTGCGAACCCTAATAAAGTGGTTGAGTTGGAACCTATTGCCTTTGAAGAAAACTTGACATATAAGAAACAACCAACTAGAATCTTAGATTTCAAAGTGCAAACACTTAGGAACAAAGAAGTCAAATATGCCAAGTTTTTGTGGGATCCTCAAACGAAGACATTACATGGGAGTTAGAACAAGAAATCAGAAGGAATTATCCGCAATTGTTTGAAGAATCAGGTAATTTCAAGCTTTGAGGACAAAGCTTCTTTTAAGGAGGGAGAGTGTAATCCCCAAGGTTTTATAAATAGAATTGGAAAGTAAAGAATTAATGTGTTTGATTGTATATGTTGTAGTGTATGAATGTTGAGTAAATTTAAGTATAATAACCTTTATAAAACCAATTTAGTAGAAAAAGAAGTTCATAATCTTCAATTGAATTGTTTTAATGAAATTATCAATTTAAAGTATTCTTTCTATTCTTTTAGAATTTGAATTTTGTAAACTGGACTTTTAATATGTTAAAAGTATTAGTATAAGTTCTTATAAGAAATTATTTAATTAAATAGGAATTATAAGTTATATTGTTACTAAACTTTGTTTTGAATTTGTATGATTAATGATTATAATGTATTAGAAAAATAATAGGCTAACATGAGTTTGTTTTAATCTTAATGGCTGCCAAATTTAACTCTTGTGACCCACCACAACTCCCATGTACACACACACAAAATTGTTTTTTAATTGCCTTAAAAGTCAAAGCAAATTTTTATATAAATGCATATAGTTATCCTTAAAGAGGCAGAATTTTTGCCTTCGTTTTCTCCTTCTCTTCTCTCTTTCAAACCTACGTTTCTACATATACACATGCTCTACCTATCAATTCCATTTTCTTCTCCTCAATCATCAAGAACAACAAGTTAAGCCTTCATCTTCAAGTTAAACAAGAATAAGTAAGTTAACTCATACTTTATCTTTGTTGTTTTTGTGTTTGAGTAGTTGTAAGATTAGTGTTGTTGTTGGTTAATGGCTGTTTTGGGATGGTTATGATGCTTAGCTAGTGGTAATGTGAAGTAGAGTGATGGAGAAGTAGTTTTAAAGTTTTAAAACCTGAATTTTATGGTTGGTTTGTTGGGTGGTTGTTTGATGTGAAAGATAAAGATGGGTTGGAAGAGTTGAAGGAGTGAATGATGAATTTGAGACTTGTATAAAGATGTTGGAGTGCATTGGATGGACTTTAGGCAAATAAAGTTGGTTAAAGTGTGTAAAAATGCAAAGTAAAAAAGCATTTTTCGCTGTCAATAGGCCATGGGGTGTAAAGGAAGGCGTGGCACAATCTGAGTACAATTTGCGTTGTCAAGCCCCTTGCCATGGGGTATGGCAAAGATGGTGGTAGTCCCTGTTCTTCTCCATATGGGGGGTGGCAGAGGTGGTGGTAGCCTCTATTCTTCGCCTTGTTTGACATACCCCTTGATATGGGGTGTGGTAAGGGGCGTAGTAGCCTCTAGGCATTAAGTGATCCTCCATATGGGGCGTGGTGAAGGGTGTGGTGAAGCTTCTGTGTTGCCCTATCTCATACGACCCTTGATACGGAGTGTGGTAACCTTAAAGTGTTTTCTTGTCTCCTTTAGCTTTAGAATCTTGTTTAATTCTTCTTGGCTTTGTTAAGTAGATACTAATACAAGCTTTTCTATCTTATAGGAACCCTAGATCACGATTTGGATTTCTAGTTAGACTATTACGATGATTAAAGAGAATGCACGGGTGAGTAACTTGAATCCTATCACTTTGTTTGTGATGGTAAATCCGAAATATAGTTTAATCGTAGTTATAAGGAATCAAATGCATGGGGATGGGAAATCTTGTATGTTATATGTTGTATGTTTGAGTTGTAAGTTTTAATAATCAAAGTGGTAACTACTTGCTTGACATTAAATTTTAGTTGCATTATTGAGTGTCTGAAATTGATGTGACAACATGATAATAGGGAATTAAGTTTATTGGACTTCAAAATTTAATATGATATGCATTTCATAACATCATACTGCAATATCATGGTAGTCAGGTCACGTGTTAACATTTCGATTATGTGGTAATACTTGTTGGGACCAATAGGTCTTCTTGTTGGTTACCATAAGGTTTCCAGCTTCATAGAAACTAAGCAAGCTTCGAAGAAGATCACCTGTGTTGTAGTTGGCTTTAGAGTGTCAATACTTAGTGAGATTGCTCAAGTTCTAAATGACGTAGAGGGTGTTTATGTGAAAACCATTTTTGAAATGGTACAAGGAAGTGGAAATGTCTCCTTTCTTTAGTTTTTAGATTCTGATGGGCATGAGCTACTAAACTTATCCTTCAACCCCCTGAAAGAGCGTAAATCCCCATAGGTTTGAATTCTAGTTATTCGAACCTTGTTTGCTACATGTGGTTGATGAGTACATTGCATATTGATGCTAACAAAACTTGTTTGATACTAAAGATATGTGTTAAGATTTTGTTATTCACTAAGCTTTATATGCTCACGCTCTTTTAGACTGTTGATTTGCAGGGTTTCAAGCATGAAGACCAAAACCAAGCTCAGGTGTGGGAGTTAATGTAGGATGGACTAATGTATTTGTAATATAAAGATAAATAAATTCTAAAGAAGGGCAAGTGTGTCATTTGATATAAAATAAGAGAGTTTTATAGTCAACCGTAAAGTATATAAAAGAATTATTGAGAAGGGTCAAAGTGTCAAAGGATATTAAATAAGAAGGTTTTATGGTTATAGTTTAAATATAATTGTATTGTATTCACATGGCAAAGACTTGAATAAGAATGGATTTTGGCAGAGTGTACACAGGCTTCAACGCCTCCGGCGTAGACTGCTTAAATTGGACATGACCCTAGTGTTTTTTCTAAGCAATATACCACTATAAATAGACCCTTAACCTATGAATTTGTCACACCATTCCTCAGTCAAAACCCTAGATGAATTTGGACACAAGAAAGTCACGTGCAAATGATCGGACGATTATGGAGTAGGTTGTATTTAAGCTGCCAACCTTTAATTCTAAGCTGTCAGCTTAAATACAATGGAGAACGGCCTAAACTATAGCTTAGAGCCTCAGAGGAAATTTTACAAAATGGTGGATTTCAGCCTACGCCGATATATAGGCCGCTGGTGTACTCTTATAGGTCGTGGCATACCAAAGAACGTCGTCAGCCTTATATGCGGCTTTAAAGGTTATTTGTTCCCCCGAAGATTTTAAGCCGCCAGCTTTGTTTCCTTCTTGTCCAGCCTATATCCTTATGAGAAACCACAATGTAGATATGTCCTATCTTCTATCCTATCTCTCATAATCTCTCCTAAACTTTTAGAAACCCTAGCAGACACTCTCCAAGGTGGATTTCCTCAAGGAATTGAGTAAGTGGCCTCTCCTATTCCTTTAGTTCATTTTAGAACGATTCTTTCTTAAATTTTCATTGTTGTTGATGAAAGAGGTTGATCATTGGTGGAAGTTGAAGGAAACCTTAAGTGTGGAAATTGGGGATTTGCAATTCTACAATCAATTGAAGGAAGGTAAGAATCAATCTGGAACTATAATTCATGGATATTAAGTTTTTAGGAAAATTTAATCATATATGTTGTTGTGGATGATTAGTGAAAGCATAAATAATGGGGAAGAGGTATTCTTGTGAATTAGGGTTTCTTTATATCATTGGTGTTGATTTAGATATCTTAGTTCAACAGTCAAGAACGTGTGAGATCTAAGGTTCTAGGTAAATATTGAATCCTTTCAATCTTTGTTATGTTAAGAAATGGAATCTTGTCTGATAGTTGTGCTATTTCCAATTGAGGATTTTATGGATTTTGAGGAATTTGGAAAAATTAGCATTCTAGGATTTCGTTGTTTGCTGATTTTAGAAGATAGGTGTGTAGATTTAATATGAAAATCTTATGTTTTGAGATTGTGGATTTTAGGGTTGAGTTTTAAATATGAATGTGAAATTAGATTTTTTTTTTCAAATTAATGTACGTTATTATTCAGGTTTTGGGGAATTAGGGTTTATATATGCGATAAAGGATTGGTGATATTGAAGTTGTGGAAAGCGAATCCAGGTATGAACATATCTTGTTTGTTGTTTGTGCTTGTAGGATTAGACATGCATATAAACTGAACTAACCATTGCAGGCTTTTAAAATTGTATGCTTGCTTGTGTTTGGCTACAGTTAGTAAAGACCATGACAGAAGTGTGATACTAACGCTGGCAACTTGATGATCCTTGTGTGACGGTGTCTCGAGTGGAGTTACACCTAAAAATGATTCTGATAGATTAGAAGTCCTTACCAGCTTAATTGTGGAACGCAACTATTATATATATATATATAAATTTATACTATTGTTTTTATCGGGGTCATGAGTTACTCCGGATTTAGGATTAGCCATGAATAGTCCTAAACTATGCTGCTTGCTGGTTAATCAAAAGATAATAAACCTATGGATGGTGCATAAGCATATAATGCATGTGAATTTGCTTGATGTATGTTCACACGTATGTATGTGTGGTATGGTGTAGTGGGCGTTTTCACTCAATCCTTTATTTTTCAGGTGCAAGTGAAGATGATGTTGGCTGAAAATTGTCTGAATATGACTTTTATGCTGATCATGGGGGATGACGTTAGTAGATTTGACTTTCCTATTGGTGACTAATAGATTCTGGATAAAAAAGAATAGGAGAAAAGATCTTTGAAGACCATACAAAATATATAGAATTTGTTTAGATTATTATTGAAGATATTTATAAGATAAGTTGTTATGTTTTAGATTTCATATAAGTACTTTTGGATAATATCAGTTTATATTTCTAAGAGACGAATTGTAGTAATGATAAATTCAAGTAATTTTTTATGTGAAATTTGAAAATAATTATATTTGTGTGGTTTAGTATTTTATAGCCTTGGAGTATCCTTTTTAAGAGAAAGACACGTGGCGAGTTGTAATACCGTTAAGTTAGGGTGTTAGGCCCGACCTCGGCTCGTTTAACTTAAAAAGTCAAATCTATTACCGAGATCAATGGAAAAAATAAGAAAATATATTTTATAATTTTCTTTTTTTCATTGAAGGAGAGTCGTCTTCAAGCTTTGAACTACTACAAGACACCGAAACGCCATTCACGCTACCATTTGCGAACATTATCAAACCAAAAGCGAAAAGCCCATTAAACTACCTTACCATATGAACCCATAATTGTAACCAACACACTTATTAAGCCACTTCAACCCATATCAGCCATGAACCACTCATAAGCACAAAATAACAACAATCTACCGAGCCTCTAATACTAAAGCTAGAATCACCTAACTGTCTCACTATCAATCCACCACGTCGTCTACTAAATCCTAAATTATTATTTTTCACTATATAATCATTAAAAACAATAAAGGATAATATTTTGAAGATTATACCTTTAATATGAAAATGAACCAAACCAATCTTACAAATGATTCAGGAAAAAAAAATCCTTTGAAGGTGTTTCACTACAAACACCAAGAAAAAGTAAGGAACGAAGAGAGAGGGTTGTGTTTTGGGTTATTGAATGCTGGGAGTTTCTTGACAACTTCACTAATATTAAAGACCTACGAAGGTTTCTTGAAAACTTCACTAATCTTAAAGACCTGCTACCAAATATGTCATAAGCATACTGTACCGACTTCTCTCTCTTACTCCATCTCATGTCTCTCTCTCTATAGCTAATATTACTATTTCTTTTTCTACGTGGTCAAAAAAAGTTGTGAATTTGTAATTCACATTTCCTATGTGCACAGTACCTTTTGTAGCTTATAGTCCATAGGCTTTTTATAATTCGTTTACTTGATATGAATGGCTATTCATTCGTTCCTCGTTCAAAGTAAAGCTGATATTAAGATGTCTACTTGAAAGAGCAATTCATTAAAATGATGAATAGCAATTATATGTCTTTATCCCATGAATTTTCATTGAATGGTCTATTTTTTAACTTTATCATAAATTCTCCTGACCTAAAAATAACGGCTAATTATCCTCTCTTTGTAATAAATAAATGGGCATAACAGACCAATCTATCTTATTGATAAATAGAGTTGCTGATTATCCTCTATACACCAAGTGAATATTATAATAAATAAATTTACTTTATTACATTCCTTCGAATTGGAATTTTATTCATCCTTTATTCCATTCAAAATGAAGTGAATGGCCATTAGTGTTTTTTTTCTCGCTTCTCTTTCTTAAATAACTTTCAAAAATCATTATTCTCTCTCTCTCTCTCTCTCTCTTCCCCCGCCCTCTCTCCACTTTAATTTTTTTGTAATATTATATAATTTATATTATACTAATAAATTATTATTTATACAAATAACTATAAATGTATATACAATATTATGAAGCTATTGACTCTGAAATGTGAATCTTCAATTAACTGCTTTCATAACAAGTATCGGAATTATTATAATAATATATATAAAGTATTCATGAGCTTGGCTAACCTATTCACAAGCCCCCTAACGAGCCTATTCTTGAGTTGACTCGCAAGTTTTAAGTCAAAACTTAGGCTCGGCTCATTTAGCTAAATAAATCAAGCCAAGCTGGAATAGCTCGCGAATGGCTTAGCTCGTTTGCAATCCTAAGAAAGAGAGAGAGCGCGGGGGGGGTGGAGGAAGGGGTGGGAAGAAAAAAGAGAGAGGAGAAAGGGAGAGGGAGTAGAAGGAGGGAAAGAGAGAGAAAGAATGAAAAAGTGAAAGGGAAAGGGATTGGAAGATAAGTGACTTTTGAAATTTAAAACTATATCGTTCGAATATCGCGAATTATAATTGTGATTTTCATATAAAAATATATATCATGATTATCAAATGCGATTTAGGTATCATATTTGAACATGATATCGCGTTTTGTCAACACGATTTATGTATAAATTTATTAAATCCTAACTTATAAATACAAATTTATAAAATAATTTAATAATTATTTTTATATCAACTATATATTAATAATTATTTGTCATACCATATTTTGTACTCTCAAAAATCCCTACACTAATTACTATACACATGCACTTGTAGGAAAATATAGATAGATACTCTTATTCTTTTTTTTTTTTTTTTAATTTTTTGGCCGTCAATAGATACTCTTATTCCATAGTTTCGTTTCAGTCCACATTTTGTCACATCAATACAAACATCTGCATCCACTCATGACCTGTCCTAACGACTTATTAGGCCAATGGTTCCCACTTCCCACAAAGGGTTGTCTTTTTGTTTTTTTCATACAAATTTACGTGCATGAATCATAACTTTTACATCTTATATAACAATAAAATTATTAGACACAAAGATGATAAGCTAAACATTTAATCTGTTGTTTACTGTTACATTTGATTCAATAAAAGTATGCTGAGCCGAAACTACTGATCGGTTCAAACCGGAACAACAACGCCGCTGGCTAATTTAATTTAGCATGCCTTAAGTGGCTTTCCGCATAGACAGTCATTGTACATAAACGACGACGCTTCTAAATGATCGAAAGGCGAACCAACTGGAATCCGCCCACACAGGTGGTTGTGACTTAAATCCAAGTGGCCAATGTACGAAGCCGAGGATATCGACCTAGGAATCGTGCCTCTTAGATTATTATATGACAGATCCAACACGGTAAAATAAGACCTTGGGCTGAATACATTCGGTATTGGACCCGATATCGCGTTCCGGCTCAAATTGAGGTTGGTCACAGCCGAATTGATCAGAGTGATGGGGATTTGGCCGGTTATGAGATTGCCGTCAAGATTCAATGTGGAAAGGACCGCCATTCTACCCAGTGAAGGCGGAATGGAACCAGAAATCCGGTTCATAGAGAGATCCAGATCTGCTAATCGGTAAATAGATGAAATTGAAGCCGGAATGAGGCCGGTAAGCTGATTCCCGCTCAGCAAGGCCCGGCTCAGCTTCTGCAGTCCCCCAAAATCGGTCGGTAATGGACCGGAAAGCCGGTTATTCCTCAAGTCGAGATGCATTAAACTCGAAAGCTGTGTAAGTGACCTCGGGATCTCACCAGTTATCAAATTATCCGCAACATTGAGTACAGTGAGCCGGCGGAGCTTCCCGATGCTAGCCGGAATCTCTCCGGTGATCCGGTTTCCGATCAAATCCAGTATCCGGAGAAAAGGCAAGGACGTAATACAGCTGGGGATTTCTCCACTTATGCCTTTCCAATCGGCAATGGTGAGACTCGAAAGCCGCTCGAGTCGGCATATAGCTGGAGAGATGGTTCCGGTCATGTAACCGGTTCTCTTGGCTCGCTGGAAAATGGGGTCTTCGGATTCGCCCCGGAGGTTGATATCTGCAACCTTGCGGGTTTCTGGGTCGCAGCTAACACCATACCAATTGTGGCAGCAGTCATATCCGGTCCAGGAGTTGAAGATGCCCAAGTAGGGTTCGTGTAGGGCAGCTTTAAAGGCAAGAAGAGCCGCCAGGTCCGACTGAGGACAGCCGTATGCTGCAGAGAAGAAGGCGAAAAGGACTGTTAAGGTCATGAAGAATGAAGAAGCCATCTTCTACTTTTTGTTAGTATAAGTTACACAACAGAAGGGAAGAGGAGAGAATAGAAGCAGTCTCTATTTTTGGTTACGCTGGGACATAAACATACAATAATAAGATAACTGATACAAGTATCACTTCAGGGGACTCCTACAAGGTCTTGGCCTTATGGAGTTATATATATATACATATATAGAGTATAAATGTATCGATTTTCTATATTCAGTCGGGTCACTTTATGTGACAGTAAAAATATAGGTTAAGCAATGAAATGTGTATTGGCTTTTGGGAATTTCAAATGCAAATGAGGGCACCCCAACGCAGGGTGTTTGGTAGTGTTGACACCCTTTTCAAGGGTGGGAGAAGCCCACGTTGCGTCTTTATGTAATGGAGTAGACCTTAAAAAATCTAGGGTTTTTTTTCCTTTTTTTTTTTTAATGGTATTTAAAAATGCTAAACGAAATCCTTAGGATGGGGGTGATGTAGGACCATTAGTTAGGGTTAAATGATTTACTAACACTTTACAACTCTAATGTTTTCTTTATATACCTTTACCAACTATACTGTTTTCTATATATACCTTTACCTCTCCAACCATTGTTAAAGCTCGGTCCAAAAATAAGATGACTCGATTTATTTATTAAGTGTTACGAAAATTTTTACGGTTCCATTAATAGAAGTGTATACACAATCATCTAACAATTAAAATATATATATATAGTAATCGATATATATTAATTAGTTTAATATAATATGAATCCAAGTTTTTATATAGTTAATAGGACCATAGAATATTTCTAATTATTACACACCGTGTTATTTATATATTAAATTTGCTAATAAAATTTTGACATATAACTTTGATATAAAATAATTATTTAAAAAATTATCCATTATATTATATGTGTATTAAAATTTTATTGGTATCTATACATTATATGCTTACACACATGATGTATAATACCTCAAATTTTTTCTCCCCTTAATATGGCCATTTAAATAGTTAAGGTTATTTTTACAATTTTCACTTTTGAAATTGTGTTTAAGATTTTCTAAGAAAAGATTGACTTTAGACGGTGGACAAGTATTGTATGGTGGATAAGGTTTATTTATCTCGATAGTTAGAGGGAAAGAAGAAAAAATGATAATGTGATGGTTTACACTTTAACTTTAAATGTTTTTATAATTATATAGCTTAAGTTTTAAATTATCAATTTATACAACTGATTAGACATTCAATTGCTACCATATATACCGTGTTTCTTTTTGCTTTGTATTGATGATGTGCATTTTCTAGTTATTTGATAATATGACTTGATATTAGTATATAATATAAAATAAAACATTATAGGTTTCACATTATTGATTGGCTATCCGTAATAATAAAGATAACAATACTTAATCAAATGAGATGAGGTATAAATGTTAGCAACTAAATATGTAATTAGGTTATAGAAAAAAACAATTTAAAACTTTAAGTGTATAATTATAAAAATGCGTAAAGTTGAGTTATAAATTATAATATTTAAAAAAAGATTAGTAAACATTGTCATTTAAGTGAATCAAATGATATCATACAAAATAATCATTTGATGCCAAAACTCTTTCAAATTTTGCATGCAGTAACAACATCTAATCTATTGTAATATAGATTAAAAAAAATTAATTATCACAAATTATTTTCTCCCTATGATTTATTTTTACCATTTTCAAGGTTAGTATTTTTAACACTCTAAGTAGATATAAAGGAACGAATGATGAGGAGAGGAAAATGTGTTAATAATGTTGTACACATGGTTGAGTCATGTAACATCCATACCAATCCAGGTGTGGGTTGGTTATTAATGGTTTGCACTTGCCACTAAGTAATGTTTTGATTTAATTTGCAGAGAAATGTGCATATACGCATTATTTATTTTCATGTGTTTCCTGTCATCGATTATTTTGTAGGTAATATGAGTCTATTTAGATGATTTATTTTTTATTGGTCTCGGAATTATATCTGTATGATATCAGAATTCGATCTATTTAATTAGTTTATAAGTAAAAATATCTTTTTTATTGGTATATTTTTTATAAATATTTTTTATAAAAATAAAAAAAACCACAAGCCAAAACCACATAAAGATGATGAAACAAACGGACGGATATCCTAATCATTTCTTATACTATAATATGCTTTTGCTTTTTTCATGAACACCGATTAATAGTATGTTGTATCTTTTTGGCCACTTATGCTTTACAGAGGACTAATTAAAAAAAAAAAAAAACCATAATTTTTTAATATCCATATCTTATAGGCCCTTGGCGTTTTGAGTAGACCAATGGGATACCTATGATTGTAAAATCTAGAAGGAAAATTACAAATAACTGACCTGTGTTTTGGAGGTTTTACAAATCACTGACCTGTGTTTTTCCTTTTTACAAAGAACTGACCCGAGTTACGTAGTAATGTGTTCCGTTAAAATAGCCGTTAGAGAACATCACGTGTTCTGCACGTGCTCTTAAAAAGCAAGGGAAGGACAAACCCTAGAACCCTCTCCTTCCGAACTTTCAATGTGCAAGTTTGAACAAAACACAATCCTCTCGTTACAGACCTTCCCAAATCTTCCTCTGCATACAAACAAGCAGTGGTCTGTTGAAGGAGAAACCCCAACAGCCATCGACGATGAAATCTCATGTTCCATAAGAAAACCCTAAGCCGTTTAACATCATCAACGCAGATAAAGACGAGGTGGAGGAAGCGTTGATCTCCGAGCAACTCCTCACTGCAGCGTCGAGGTAAGGAAACTTTGCTTTGATTTTCGTACAACAAAATTTTGAGATTGTGTAAATCTATGGCGTGAATAAGCAACTGAAACTGACATTTAGCATGATATTCCTTTGATTTAGGGTTTGTGAGAGGCGCTCCGGAAAAGCTAGGGTTTATGACTTGGGATGTTTATTGTCGAAATTAGTACTAAATGCTTGGGGCTTTTCTGTGGAAGACCCTATTGACACCAGCGCCATCTGAATGTAAGCCGATCAAGGTGGGAATTCTCTTATCGATTGTTAGGATTAGGTTGCTCCCTTTGTTTTATTTCAAGTTACGTGATGAGGGAATCATGAACATGATGTCAATGTTGTTGATCTGTCGTGTGTAGTTCACTTTCGGTTGAAGAAGATGATAACCTACATGCTGCTTATTGCAATGCCACAGTATGATTGTAATTAGGTTAAGAATAAAAATGCTTAGTTGTTATGGTTTTTGTTATTATTATTTCTTACCGTCATAAATTTGACTTTTTGTGTTGGTTGTGAGTGTGTTTTTAAGACAAATTACCTATTTGAGCTGTAGTTATGCCATATGACTACTATATTATATCCTATGATGTTGCAGTCGATCCGCATTGATGTGGAACCTATATCTTCATTTTGATTGGTTGTTTTTGTATGTTACAATATGAGCTGCGTCAACCAGTCCAATTTTTTTGTACAATCTTAGTTAAACACATGTATGATTTCGAATTCACTGTCATTGGATTTTAAGTTTGTTATGATACAGTGTTCCTTTATTTCTCTCATTCGGAAGCAGAAAGCTGTGGTAATTATGAGCTCCGGATCCACATCATATGATTCTGTTCAATCCAGGAAGAATGATATATTGTGTAGTTGCGGGGAAAGATCTGTTATTATATCATCATGGCAACCGAGAAGCTTTGGAAGAAGATTTCGAGGATGTCCTAAATATTGGGTTTGCTATTTGATTTGATTCGCTTATTGACTACTTGTATTTGTATATGTACTAAATGTAAATGGCTTATTGATCATGTAGATAGGAGAGGGTTGCAACTACTTTAAGTGGATAGATCCCCCCACTTGTAGATTCGGCATTGAATTTGGAAACAAAGCAGTAGAACGATTTCGTAGAATTGAGCATGATTTGCAAACATCAAAAAGAAGAGAGAAGGAAGCAATGGAGGCAATGGAAAAGCTTGCAATTGAAATGGAACATGGGGAATGCAAGAGGAAAAGACTGCGAAGACTCCTTTTTCTCTCTTGGTTCTGTGTTGCAATAATTAGTACAGGCTATATAATATCTCTTTGTCAAGTGTAATTTATTTATCTCATTTTTTTACCATCACCCAGTTAAGGACAGCACGGGTTGGATTGAAGTATTTTGTGTTGCTTTGAAGAACTTTGGTTTCACCTCAATTTTTGTAAGCAAGAAGCAGAATTAGTAATATGAATTGATATGTATATTTTCTCTGTAAATAAACAAGTTTGGTCTTTATTATCATATCAGCAATAGATTTGGCTGGGTGGCACTTATGTGACCAAAGCAGAAAGGCTATAGGATGACTTGTATGGCAGTGGTTAATGTTTTCGGTCTGTTTTACCAAATACTACATATGAGAAAGTCTTTTAGAGAAGCTTGTTTTATTGGAGCACTCTCTACCATAATGGTTGTATTTTGGCAATTGTATGTATAACTAAATTAATAGTACTTCATAATTAGAAATAAACCCTTAAAAATTTACTAGGCTTTGCAAAGCAGCTGAAAATATGTATTGACCCAGGCAAGCAAAAATAGTACAAAGTAATTCTTCAATATTAACGTGTCGTAAAGGAACTTGTGCATGTCCTCTTAAGTGGAATAAACACTATAAGAAATCTGTGTTGCTCATTTTTCAAAATTGTCTGCAGGGATACAAGAAGTTTCGAGCTGAAGACTAAATGAACCATCCAATGCGTGAACGAGTGCATAACGTGCTGATGGGCAATATCTTATGTAGAAGAGTGGACATGAGTAGCCTCATTAAATTTTTAAGCCTTACTGCCCTTGCTACTACATATAAGGAGAGATGGAATTAACAACAACAATAAAAGAACAGAAGCAGTAGAATTTACTCAAAAAAGAGTGTTTAAACTACTAAAAAATATAATGTACATGTTGAATCACGTGTCCTTAATCAACATATTTGAGACGTAATTGCCCCATCGAAGATTGGCTAAAACTTTATGTGAAGAACAAAGGGTGAAGACATAACTCCATATCATTACACAAAATATTGCAGGATAAAATGCATCAGAAGCTGCATGTGGTCCTTATATTAATCACCATTCATTGTTGTAATTACAATATGAAAAAGTGATGTAAACATCCTTTTCAGGCAAAACAAAGGCAAAATGGCAATAAAACAGTCTGTTACAACAGCTCCACTCGTGTACCAATAGCTACAAAAAACAATGCAGCAATTTGTTCAAATACTCCACCTCGCCCACTATTGATTTGATATGGGCGCCGTACAAAATAGCCACGACTTCGACCTTGAGTTGCCCTAACTTCTATGCTGCCCACACTTGAATCACCAGTTCCACTGCTCCTTCCCTTTGCAGAATTCTCTCCAATAGAACTACTTTCAGATGGCTGGGAAAACCATATTGCAGTAGGATATTGTATGTGTACCTGCTTCATACCGGTAGCATTAAGTATCATGACCAACTTCAATGACCAAAACGAAACCAATACACGTGGTTCATAATAATTTTGTACCTGTGATAGAGATCTATTAGGAGGCGGTTGTGATGCCACTTCATTGTTAAGACGACCTCCACGAGTATTTCCCCTGCCGTTATTTTTTTTCTCGGCACACCTCCTCTAGATTGGTTGTTATCTCCAACAGACTAGAAAAGGAAAGGATAAAGTGGAAATTTAGAAGTAAAGTTAGTGTAAGTGGACAACACATATAAGTGCAAGAAAAATATATATACCTTATTTTCTTGCTGACGGTTAACTCGTCTTTGCCACAATGTAGGTCCAGTGGTAGTTGCATGGCATGATCGTGCATTATGACCGACCCCAGCACATTTTCCACATCGCTTAACTCTATTCCTTCGACTCACAATGTTAGGATTACGTGGCTCATTTAGACCACGTTTACGGGATTTCTTAGGCCTGCCTGGTGGGGCTCTAAATTTTGGTGGAATTGGTGCAGCATGGCCTGATTGTGGCCACTCTTCTCGACCAGGCATAGGAGTGATGAATGACTGATAAGTTGCTAAATACACACTCTTCTTGTAGCATTCATGAACATACTGCTCAGGCCTTTCAAAATTTCGAAGGATTGCTGCCGTGGCATGCTTACATGGCAATCCTTGCAACTCCCATACCCTACAACTACACATACGCGCATTTAGATCAACAACATGTCGCTCAAAACCATTGTCCACCTCATACATATTAGCACCAGAAGCTATTGCTGAGAAATTCCTAGCCATGCCACTTAGTTTCTCAATCCTCTTTAGTATGTTTGGACAAATTCCCTTGTCGTACTTCTCCATTCCTTCTCTTTTCAAATTGAACCTTTTCATCAAACAAACTCTGTACCACTCAAGCATTGATATTATTGGCATCGCACGCGCTTTCAATATCATGAAATTAAATGACTCATTGAAATTGTTCACAAGCGTATCACACTTTGCACGATAACTAAAATGAGACTTACACCAACGAGACGCTGGAATGGTTGATAACCATTCCCATGCTGCTTCGCTCAAATTTTTCATCGCCTCAACCTTATTCTCCCATTCCCTTCTAGTGGTTGCATTTGCAATAGCCCACATCTTATCCTTGAAGTCTTGACCAGCAAATTTCTTTCTAAAGTTCTCGTACAGGTGTCTCACACAATACCGATGCTCACATGTTGGGTACAGTTTCTCCAGAGCGTTGTCCAATCCCTGAAATGTTAAATAATGTAAGATGGTCGAACAAAAACAAAAGATATATATATGACATTATATGGCTAATTAATAAGATATACAATGCATACCTTCTGTCTATCAGAAATGAACACAAGGCCAAGCTGACCTGGATCTCCAATGTCCTCTCCAAATATATCTAGAAACCAATGCCATGAGTCCTCACATTCCGACTCCACAACTGCAATTGCAATAGGAAATATATTTTCGTTGCCATCTCGTCCAACTGCTGCAAGCATGTGGCCCCCATATGGTCCCTTCAGAAAACAGCCATCTAATCCTACAATTGGACGACACCCACTAAGGAACCCAACCTTTTGCGCACTAAAACGTATGTAAATTCTTTCAAACATTGGTGCCGATCCCTCTATAGATGAGTCACACTTTATCTTCACCCAACTTCCATTATCAGAAGATAACACCATATTTGCATAATCATAAATGAGGCCATACTGCTTTGACTCATCACCATCTAGAATTGCTTGTGCCTTTCTTTTAGCGCGATAGGCAGTATGGATAGGTATGTCCACTGCAATATCCCTCATTACATGACGCTGGATTGCACCAACTTCCCATTTTGGCCCATTGTCTCGAAATTCAACTAAGTACTTCCGTGCAAGGAAGGTAGACGTAATATGTTTGTCAGTAAAACTACGAGGGCAGGTACACTTTGGGTAAAAGGACTTCAATTGGAAAGTCTCTTCGTCATTAAGTTTCGAACCATACACTCGCCATCCACATCCATTAACGCAATGGACTGATACTTTCGTAGCATGATTCAAGGCATATCTAAAGCTTACACCATTCCTCGATGCATATGCAAGAAGGCATTCCCTAAATATTTTCACATTAGGAAATTTCATCCCCACAATAAGCCTAGGTTGCTTCCCATCAACATCTGTGTTGTACTCAACAAGTCTATCGGTTTGTTGTTCATCCTCTGAATCCGTTAAACTACGCAAATCATCGTCAATTTCCTCTTCTTCCCAGTCACCACCCCCAATTTCCAGTTGCCCAGGCTCATTCCCAATATTTGGTGCTGCATTGTAATTATCTTCATCATCACATGGAATTGCGAAGTCATCCTGGGTTTCCTCATCACTTGTGTCAGATATAGTCATCATCAGCAGCAATATTATGCGTCAAAGGCATATCTTCACACCTTCCTGTAATCGTATGCCTAACCTCCTCCATGGGCAATGCATCTAGGGCAAGTGGATTTAAAACATCCTCCACCATTGATTGTTTATCTATGTACAACATGATTGTGTATACACCTACAGAATGATGGGTTCCCAGCATCATGATAACATCGTCATCATTTTTAAGGAGCCTTAGTCCATTGTCTAAAGAACAGCCAGGCATTACATAGTATATGGATGAACTTCTTGATTCGCCCAGCTCATCAAGGATACCTTCTATGTCAAGATAACCTAGTACAGGGTCAACATCCCTTTTTACTTCAACAGAGGCATCCTCATATGACCAAAACGTGCCTTTCACAATTCTTCCACCATAGTGAATCTGCAGATTAACAAGTGTGGGATCACCATGCTTTTTTATATTGTAGAACCTGTCATTGAGCACAATATTTTGTTAGGAATAATCATAATTACCACAGCTTTCTGCTTCCGAATGAGAGAAATAAAGGAACACTGTATCATAACAAACTTAAAATCCAATGACAGTGAATTTGAAATCATACATGTGTTTAACTAAGATTGTACAAAAAAATTGGACTGGTTGACGCAGCTCATATTGTAACATACAAAAACAACCAATCAAAATGAAGACATAGGTTCCACATCAATGCGGATCGACTGCAACATCATAGGATATAATATAGTAGTCATATGGCATAACTACAGCTCAAATAGGTAATTTGTCTTTGGGAAAATTACACACTCACAACCAACACAAAAAGTCAAATTTATGACGGTAAGAAATAATAATAACAAAAACCTTAAAACAACTAAGCATTTTTATTCTTAACCTAATTACAATCATACTGTGGCATTGCAAGAAGCAGCATGTAGGTTATCATCTTCTTGAACCGAAAGTCAACTACACACGACAGATCAACAACATTGACATCATGTTCATGATTCCCTCATCACGTAACTTGAAATAAAACAAAGGGAGCAACCTAATCCTAACAATCGATAAGAGAATTCCCACCTTGATCGGCTTACATTCAGATGGCGCTGGTGTCAATAGGGTCTTCCACAGAAAAGCCCCAAGCGTTTAGTACTAATTTCGACAATAAACATCCCAAGTCATAAACCCTAGCTTTTCCGGAGCGCCTCTCACAAACCCTAAATCAAAGGAATATCATGCTAAATGTCAGTTTCAGTTGCTTATTCACGCCATAGATTTACACAATCTCAAAATTTTGTTGTACGAAAATCAAAGCAAAGTTTCCTTACCTCGACGCTGCAGTGAGGAGTTGCTCGGAGATCAACGCTTCCTCCACCTCGTCTTTATCTGCGTTGATGATGTTAAACGGCTTAGGGTTTTCTTATGGAACATGAGATTTCATCGTCGATGGCTGTTGGGGTTTCTCCTTCAACAGACCACTGCTTGTTTGTACGCAGAGGAAGATTGGGGAAGGTCTGTAACGAGAGGATTGTGTTTTGTTCACACTTGCACGTTCAAAGTTCGGAAGGAGAGGGTTCTAGGGTTTGTCTTTCCCTTGCTTTTTAAGAGCACGTGCAGAACACGTGATGTTCTCTAACGGCTTTTTTAACGGAACACATTACTACGTAACTCGGGTCAGTTCTTTGTAAAAAGGAAAAACACAGGTCAGTGATTTGTAAAACCTCCAAAACACAGGTCAGTTATTTGTAATTTTCCCTAAAATCTAAATGTTACTGTATGGATTAAGACCCTTAAAATCCGGTCCTTGATTTTCGAATGAGATGGGCAAAGTTTTCCATTTTTTTTTTTTTTTTGGCCATAGATGGGCATAAGGTTTAATTGCATAATAATATATGATGCTGTTGGCAAAAAAAAAAAAAAAATGAGTAAAATAAAATGAAAACGATAAAACAAACTAAAATGAAGTACATGGAAATTATTTCTTCATATTAACTAATCATAATGACCATATTGGGGTTTTACTTTTGTACATCTTGCCGTCTATTATAAATTTTCATTGTTCTACATTCATGGACGGTGGCTTATTTAGTACACAATTTCTATCTTTTAAATTGAGGATGCGTCGGCCAGGACATACAAAATTTTGTTTGCTTCCACTTTATAAGGAACATTTCATCTTTTAACATTTTAACGATATGAATGATAATAATTGTAACTACGATAGAAGGATTCAATTAGTAGATTGGAAAAATCTAGGTAGAGCAACCTTTGAAGCCTCGTTAGGACAGGAAATAAATTGTAAGGGAATTATTGCTGTGAAATATACCGATGAGAAGACATAAACAGCTAAGCTACAGTAGTTTGGTGGAGGGGACAGCTCAACAAGCGGTGGGATAAGCACCATGACCAGCTTGAGTGATAAGAACGAAGGGACATTTCTAGTGACTGCATTTAATTTTCTAGGACAATCGGCACCGCATCTCATTCAAGCGGATGGTATGGATACGCATGCATATGGGTTTTTCTCCCTTCCCCTCTCGAGGCAATAAGAACCGGAAATTGTTAGCTTAAGTGGCCAAAAGCGACATAAAATTAGGTTTTGATTGGATAAACCAGCATTTCCAAGTATACTTACCACAAATAGACATATTTATCACAATCCGATACACATACAACTAAAGGAACAACTTATAACCTTATGCAAAAGTTATTACTTAAACAACTTACCATATTAGATGTACATATACTTACCACAAATGAACGGATCTATTACTTTGTGCAGAAAAGTTAGTACCAAACAACACACCATGTTTCGACACATTTGCCACAAACAAACCAGCCAACCACTTTGTGTAAAAAGTTGGTACTTGAACAACTTATCACAATCGGACATACATACTACAAAATGACCAACTTACTACTTTGCACAAAAAAAAAAAAAAAGTACTCAAATAACTAGGCACATTTTGGCATACAACAAAAAGACGAACTTATAATTTTATGCTAAAGGTAGGTACTCGTACAACTTACCACATTTAGACGTACATATCATAAAATAACCAACTTACCACTTTATATAAAAAGCTAGTAATCAAACAACTTATCACATTTTGATAGGGTAAATGTCACGTATAATATTTAAACTTTAGTAAAATACAAAATTAAGTCCTAAACTTTTAAATTAAATGATTTGGCACCAAAAATTTGAAATTAATCGATTTAGTACTTGAAAACGAAGGTACTATTAGCATGCACTAAAATTCTTTTAGGTATTAAATTGATCCATTTCAAAATTTAAGTATTAAATTGATCAATTTCAAAGTTTAAGTATCAAATTGATCAAATGCAAAGTTTAAGTATCAAATTAACCAATTTCAAAGTTTAAATGTCTAATCGCTTATTTTGCCAAATTTTAAATACTATTCATGATATTAACCCTATTTTGACATATTTAACACAAATGGACCAACTTACCATTTTGCACAAAAAATTAGTACTCAATCAACTTATAACATTTAAACATATTTGCCATAAAATGACTAACTTACCACTTTGAAGAAAAATGATACTAAAACAACCTGTTATATTTTGACATACTTACTACAAATGTATCTACCCTTAATAGTTTGCAAAAACTGAGTACTTAAACAACTTATCACATTTCCACATACTTACCGCAAACGGACTAACTTATCTCTTTTTGCAAAAAGTCAATACTCAAACAACTTAGCAAATTTGGACATACTTACCATATAAAATGATCAAGTTACCACTTTGTGAAAAAAGTTGGTTTCCAAACAACTTACCAACTTAGACATACTAACCATGAATGAACTCACTTACCATTTTGTCAAAAAGTTGGCATTCAAAAAACTTGCCAAATTTTAGTACACTTATCACAAACAAACCATCTTACCACTTTGTGCAAAAAAATAGTACTTGAACAACTTACTAGAATTCAATATATATACTAAAAATGGATCAATTTACTACTTTGCGCAAAAAAAATAAAAAAAGTATCAAATAAAATTCTACATTTGGACATACTTACCACAAACAAATCAACTTTCTACTTTGCACAAAATGTTGATATTCAAAAAATGTAAGCACAATTGGATATACTTACCACAAATAGACCAACTTAAACAACTTACCATGAAATGATCAATTTACCACCTTTCCCAAAAAGCTAATACTTATATAACTTACCACATGTAGACAACTTACCATGAACTGACCAATTTACCACTTTGTGTAAAAGGTTAATACTTAAACAACTTATTATATGTGGACTACTTATGATATGCCTAATTGCTCTTATACCAAAATATGATATGCCTAAAAGGCCAAGAACACTCTGATATCAAAATTATGATATGCTTAATTCACTAGACACAAAGATCTCAATTGGAGAATTGATATGATGTAATAAAAAGGTGATATTTTTAGGGTTTTTATAATTTTGTTGCAAAGAAATAAAAGATATGATCGACGTTGACGACAGATATGATGTACCGAAATCACCTTGACATACGTTAACCCTAGATTGATATGACTAACGAAATAGAGATAATGGTTTGGTCGCCATAATCACAAGGGTTGATAAGAACAATTTGTTCGCCACAATTCAATTAAGAATTAATAAAAACGATAACTCGTCACAATCCTGAGATTGATAAAGAATTGAGAGAAATCTCAAATACAAGTTTTCAAATATCCAAAAGCTAGGGTTTACAATACAAGAGGAGGTATTTATATAACCTCTCAATAGCAACTTGTAAATACTGTAAAATAAAATAAAAGAAAAACTAAACAACATGTTTCTTAAAAGAAGGCTAAAGGTAACCAAAAGACACTAAAAGAAGAGGATAAATATAAGCTAGTGGTCTATTGATGGCTTAAAAAAAATTGAATCTTGGATAACTCAAAGCTAGCTAAAGGTCGGCGGTGTAAATCACCTACACCGGCAGCTTAGAGCCGGCCTTCATCTCCTGCACAAGATCTTTCAACGCTTTTGATGCTTCCTCTGTCCGAATGCAAATGTTCTTTCAGTTAAACTTGGAATCGAACTAGAATGAGCATGGCTTGGTGATTTGATGCTCATCCACTTACCATTAAAATAAAAAAGATCAGTTTATTGCTTTGTGCAAAAAGCTAATACTTAAATAGCTTACCTCTATCATGTATACTTAACAACAATAATCCAACTTACTACTTCGTCATAAAACTTGGTACTTAAACAAGTTACTACAATTAGACATGCCATAAATAGACCAACTTTATACTTATAGCAAAAATATTAGTACATAAACAACTTATCACATTTTGAGATGTGTACCATAAATAGACTAACTTACCACTTTATGTAAAAAAAATTGATACTCAATAAATTGGTCGCAATTGGACATACTTACTACCAATAGACCAACTTATCACTTTGCAAAAATAGTCGATACTTAAACAACTTACCACATTTCGATACACTTACCACAAATAAGAAACAACTTGCCTCTTTTTGCAAAAAGTTAATACTTAAAAAACTTACCACATTTCACTATAGTTATCACAAATAGACCTATAAACAATAAATGGACCAACTCACCACTTTGCACAATAAGTTGACACTTAAATAACGTAACTCAATTGGACATAATTACCAAAATCGAACTAACTTACTACTTTACACAAAAAGTTAGTACTCAAATAGCTTAACACATTTCAATGTATTTACTATAAACTAACCTACTTATCACTTCGCACAAAAAGTTGATACTCAAATAATTAACAACATTTGGGCATACTTACCATAAAACGATTAACTTATTATTTTGTGCTAAAAGTTTTTACTCAAACAACTTATCGATTTCAACATACTTACCCCAAACAGATTAATTTACCACTTTATGTGAAAAGTTAGACTCCAACAACTTACCAAAAATGAACAAACTTAACATTTTACCTAAATGTTGCTACTCAAACAACTTACCACATTTCAACATGCTTAACACAAACCGGAAAATGTACAAGTTGGCCTCCGAATAACTTATCATAGTTGGACATACTTACAATAGATGGACTAACTTTCCACTTTATGTAGAATATTAATAATCAAGCAACTTACCACATTTCAACATACTTACCATAGATGGACCAACTTACAACATATGAGCATAAAGCACAGAATCCCTTTTTAATTGGTATATTGGTGTGACAAAAACTGGCTTGGCGTTAAATATGATATAAAAAATTATGTTTATTTTTTATATGCAAATTTCATAAACATATATAAATATTAGGGGTATGTGCGGTGCGTTTTGGTCTAATTCAGCTCTTAAACCAAACAAATCATAATGCACAATTCCATTTTTCTTTTAAATTCAAACCTAACCATATAGATCGGTATTTTTTCAAATTGATAAAAAAAATACTTGGTACAATTTAGTTTGCAATTCAAATCATTTTTTATCCTTAAAATAAAAACACACTCTATCAAAAACTTCAATTACAAATTTCTTATCACTAATATCAACATAAACAATAATATTTAAAATTAATTATTTACCTAAATAAATATGTAAAACGTATATTGGGGAAAAGATTTCATTTATCATAAAATTATAATTGTACCGAACTATAATGATATCCTAAACTCTATAAAATAAGAATATGCTATCTCAACATGAGACACAAATTTTAATTTGTTATATACTTTGAATTAAAACATTTTGAATGATATAAACCAATAAGTAATCAAGTAATATAAATGGATTAATTAGTAACACAAAAGGGGGGAAAAAGGAAAAACAATGTCTAGGACACTAGAGGCTAGGATCTAAAAATTATCTTATTTATAGACATACCACAACAATTAAAACATAATATGACATTCTAATTTTATTTTCATAAATGATACACATCTAAATAAAAAATTTAAAAATAAATTATTTTTAATAGAACAATTAACAGAAAAAAATAACATGTTTGAATTTTTTTTAATATGAAAAATGATTTGGTTCAATTTGAACCATACAATTCAATTCAAGGTGCTGAACCGAATCATAAACTGTTTACTCTTTACTAAATTGAACCGCAAATCAAACCATTTAAAAAAAAATCAATGTTGTTAAATTCAATCCAGTTTAGTTTACAGTTCGGTCAATTTTTGACATAGCCATAATAAAAATGTATATGACTTATAGATTATGATATATATAGCGTTACAATATAATAAAACATTCATATTTATACATTATTTATACATATGTCATTTATTAAATAATGGTATATATTATATAGATTATAGAGTTACAACATATTATTTATTTATATATATTATATAATAAACTACACAAATATATATTTAGCATAATATATATTTGTATATATGATTTATGTTGTAGTTTTATATTATGTAGAATTATTTACATCTACATGCCTTTCCAAATATCTATTATTACATACTCATGTATAAAAATATATGGTATGTTCTAATAACAAGTTATATCAACATCTAGTATATAAATGTATAACATATTATACATATATATTATATTCAATCAAAACTTGCGATGTATAAATTGAAATTATATTAATTTTACATATTTATACATACAATACTATATATCATGATACTAATATGGTCCTATTTGATCATTTTTGTATAAATTAAAATTATATTAAATTTTACTTATGTTATTCCATTTTTCTTATTCTAATATATAGAATATGCAAGTCCTTTCACTTTTTGTTTCTTATTCTTGTCATTTTTTTAGTGTTTTTGTGTAACTTATATTACATAAATATATTTAAATTCTTGCCAATAACCATGCTCACTCATTTTGATTTGAAAACTTAATTATATTTCATAACATTTAATATTAACGTAAATATTTTTATTTTCCTTTTCTTTTTACCTAAAAACACAAATTTTTTTCCATGGAGAAACTACTTTAGCACTTTAAAAAATCTAGCTACTTAAGATTTGAATACAAAAACATGTTTTTCACTTGACTTGAAGACTTTGAAGATTATACATGATTTCTTACCAATATCAATTTAAGAATGATGAAAATGGCACTTTGAATATTTTCAACCACATTTAACTTTGTAATCAAACTTTATGAAAAAGTTTATCTTATAACATGCTAACCATCAATTATACAATGTTAATATTACATATTTAAATGTCTATTTACTTCTATAACGTGTAAATAATCAATTATTTCATATATTATAACCAAATAAGTAGATTGTATATTTATATATGTTAGAATTTACATTTAAATGCTTGTCTAGTTACATTTGATTCACACATGATTGGTTCATTAAATTGGTTAGTCCAGCAAGGTTATCAAACTCATGATTTTATCTACAATCGAAGGATTGATTGAACTGGAACATAGAATTGAAATGTGGAAATATAAATTTCTATAATCCGTGTATACTATTGTCCAGATACTATAGATATGCTTATCTTTTTTATAAGAAACCTTAGATATATTATGAAAATAAAGAAATTTGATATAACTTTTGCCCACAATATAAGTTACAATATAAATCATTGAGTATAATTTGTAATTTGCACCATAAAACAAGAATACCTATATGTTACCACCAATATAAATTAAATAAAATAAATTATTAATCACCATTTTTACAATGCCATGAATATCAAATCATATTGATCTTACTCTTACGATTGTCCATATCTATAAGTAAATCAACACTTTCATATGTTTCTTTACCTCTTACTCTAGATGATCAACTAGGTTGCATCTTTGAAAGCAATTGATAACTCTTGGCCCACTAATATGATAAAGCCCAGCTCACCAAACGACTCTACCCTACTTCCTCACTCTGTCTCACTTCTGCCTCTCACATTCTTAGGTAATGAAATCCTAACTTTCTCTCTTTCTTCTAATGCTTGCTCTCCTCTATTCTAATGGTGTATGATGTATGTTTCTTTTCAAGTCAGGCTATTTCGAGAGAGCCTACTCTCTAGACTAAGATTCAATTCATTTGGGGTTCTTCCTCCTTTTCTCCTTTTACTTTCACTTATTTATACTTGTGTAGTTACAACCCTATTATGTTAAAATCTGTTACAATCGAAGCATGTACGTCTACTTTAACTATTTTTTAACTATTTCTGTTATGTTACTATAAAATCTTTGTATTTGTCTGAAAAATATCTTTGTTCTTCTATTATTTATTTGCTGAGTTCTAACATTTTTCTCCATGACTTCTAAAACAACCTTGTCCTCAAGGTTGTAATAAGGATAAAGATGCTGAAACTCTTCATAGTCTTCCCAAGTAGTATCTTCGGGTAATAACGCTAACCACTGAATCGAAAGTTGTCACACAGGCTGACCTTGTCTTGTAATCACTCTAGATCCCACATCAATAATGGTTGTAAGAGGGGGTGATTACCCACAGCTTGATCTGGTAATTCCAAAGTAGGAATTGAGATACCTTGAGCTAACTTCAAAGTTGAGACATGAAAAACATTGTGAATTTTACTATGTCCGGTAACTCCAATTCATAAGCGACCTCACTAATTCGTTGTACTATACGAAATGGCCCATAGTATCTCTTACTCAACTTATGATAGCCTTGAGAAACTGATAATTGCTTATAAGGTTGCTGTCTCATAAAGACTAAATCACCCTCTTTGAATGCAATATCTCTTCTATGAATATTTGCTACTGCTTTCATACAATTCTATGCCTTTAATAACCTGCACATAATGCTTTCAAAAGCTCATTTCTATCACATAATTTAGTATCTAATGCTTCCAACTTAGAGTCACCTTGAAAATAATCTAGTAAATTCAAAGGTGCTCTACCATAAACAATATGAAATGGTATTGTTTATGCTCCCTGATTGAAAGATGCATTGTAAGAATACTCTACCCATGGTAAATATTTTACCCATTGAGTCTGAAACTCCATTACAAAACTTCTCAAATATTATTGAATCACTTGATTCAACACTTCTGTCTGACCATCTGACTATGGATGATAAGTACTTGACATATGCAAATTGAGTCCCACTAAGCTTGACCAATTCGTTCCAAAATTTACTTGTGAAAATCGGATCTCAATCTGAAACTATGGTTCTTGGAAAGTATGTAATTTCACCACCATAGTTAAAAACAACTGTGCAACCTTAGTTGTTGTAAAATGTTGATCAAGTGCACCAAATGCCAATATTTGGAAAGTCTATCCACGATTACCAATATTACTATACCCATTTGAAGTTGGGAAGGATGTAATAAAATCCATACTAATATCTTTCCAAACTCATTTTAGAACATGCAATGGTTGTAGTATCCCAACTAGTTCCATGGTCATATATTTAACCTATTGACAAATGACGTACTGTTGGATAAATTCTTCCACAATGCGTTTCATTGCCTCCCAAAATCCATACTATCGCATACTATTCTTAGACATAAGCAAAAGCCTTTCGCAAATGCACTGGCATTTTCTTACTGAAAAAATGCCTAGCTGATTGTGTTGTAACAACACCGCATCTATTCCATGGCCTAAAGCATCCGTTTCCATAATAAATGGACATGAACAATCTAGAAGTCTCGAAATAAAGTTTGAACATAACGCTAACTTCAATCTCTCAAAAGCCTCTAAAGACTGTATAGTTCACTCAAAACAGTCCTTCTGTAACATATCAGTCAAGGGATATGCAATTGAAGCATATCCTAGTATAGAATGATGGTAATATCCCAACAAGCCCAAAAAACCTCTTAATTCCTTGACCGTCTTGAGTTTAAGCCAATCATTAATAGCTGATATCTTTGATGGATTTGGTTACGCCCCATTCCATCCCACCATATGGCCTAAATAGTCAATCTTCTGTTAGTCAAATGAATACTTAGATTTTTTTTTTAAATTATTCTCCAACAGAATGCATAGGACAATAGCTAAATGTTCATGATGCTGTTCCTTTAATGTGCTATATATTGATATGTCATCAAAAAATATGATGAAAAATTTCCTTAAAAATGGCTTGAATAACCCATTCATAATGGCCTAAAAGTAGCTGTTGCATTTGTTAATCCAAAAAGCATTACCGAGAAATCATAGTGGCCTTCATGGCTACGAAAGGCTGTTTTCTCAATATCATTCTCCAACATTCTAATCTAGTGATAATCAGATCTTAGATCCAATTTAGAAAAAATCATTGCTCCATACAATTCATCTATCAACTCATCCACTGTGGGAATTGTAAATTGATCATTGACGGCAATATTGTTTAATACCCTATATTCTATATAGAATCTCCGTGAACCATTCTTTCTTTTTAACCAACAAAACTGGACTAGAAAATGGATTGGTACCATTCCTTATAATTCCTTGTTCCAACATATCTCTTAGTTGTTTTTCTATCTCATTTTTTTTAAAATGTGGATAACAATAGGGCTTAACATTAACAGGAGCAGTACCTGGATTCAAGTGGATTTGATGTTGAATACTATGGTATGGTGGCAATGTTGTAGGTTTCTCAAACACCATAGAGAATTTAACTAAGCTTGCAAAAGCATCATTATTGGTGATATTTACTGTAGAATCACTAGTATGAGCCATCAATTGATAGAAAGATGCTATAGTGTTTGTTCTAATCAAACGTCATATTTGATGATGTGATATTGGCTAAACAATAGCTGAATCACCATAAAGAGACACCTGTTGATCCTCCCTACCGAATGCATAGTCATTACAGTATAATCAATCGTGATTGGTCCTAAACTCTGCATCCATTGGAAGTCTAACACAATATTAGCTCCTTGTATCTGCAGAATATGAAAATGAATATGAAATTCATAACCTTGGATCATGGAAGGTATATTCTCACGTTGTCCTTTACACCATAATTTTGTTCCATCCCCAATTATGACTACAAATCTACTTGATGCAATTATTGGTAAGTTCAAAAACTTTGATTGTAAGAAGTTGTGTGTACTTCCACTATCTAGCAATATTGAAACTGGTTTATTATTAATCATGCATGTAAACCTTAAAGTTTTAGGTGTTGAAAGACTTGATAATGCATGTAAACCTTAAAGTTTTAGGTGTTGAAAGACTTGATAATGCATGTAAACTTATGGTGACTTTACTATCACTATTCAATGAAACATTAAACACCATATAATTAGAATCCTCAATTGTATTCAATTTCTGCATTCTGTTCCACAATACAATCATCGTCATTTACAAGCATTAACAAAAATTTGGCTTTACACCTATGATTTCTACTGTACTTCTCATCGCCATTGTAACACAATCCTTGTTCCCGCCTTGCTACCATCTGCTCTTGTCATAGTTTCTTGCTAGGAAGTGATGTTCGGTTTTGTCAAGTGTTTTGGTTTCTGGTTTTGAAAAAGAATTTGGTTGGTCAAGTGTTTTAGGTTTCGAAAATTGCAAGGTTGATGAAGATGGTTTTGAAAAAGAATTTGACTAGAAATTTTGAGTATATCTAGACTGGTACTGATCTTTATACTTGACTTCCTGCAGTTTTGCTAAATTGATGGTTTGCATCATGTCTTGTGGTCTTGCAATTAAGACCCAATATGAAACAACTAATCAAGAAACTATCCGATAATCCAAACACTCTATTAGATAAAGCTTTGAACTTGGTTTGCTACTCTTCCACAGATGATGTTTGCAGCAACTTCTACAACTGACCTTGAATATCTTCATATAATGACGGTCCAAACCTCTCTTCAACTACTTTCTTAAAAGCATCCTAGGTAGTAATCTCGTGATTCTTCTCTAACTACTAATACCACTCTAGTGCCCTGTCTTCCATTGCAAAGGAAGCAACTGTGATGTGATCTTCCACAGGTCCTTTTATGAAAATTGAAAAACCTTTTGGTTTTGAATAGCCATCCAATCGCATCCTCTCCATTAAACTTAGGAATCTCCAGTTTATGCCTTTAAGGATCGAATCCAAAGAAATCCTTGGAAAATGATGACTCCCTACCATTTGATTGTTGTGATGCTATTGTTGGAGTTCGATTCCCATTGCTGACAAGCTATTGCTCATAGTTTGTTTCACCTCGTCCATGAAAATTGCTAACTTTTAGTCCATTTCTTACGTAATATTACCCTACAATTTCTCTAACTTTTCTTCTAAATTCATATTTCTTGTTTCTGGTGCCATCAAGATCAAGAACCAACTTCTACGTTTCAAAAATCCTCAAATGCTACTCCAACAATGATATGAACACCATGAATTTGCTCTAAGAAGGACGATAGCACCAAATGATAACACTCAACCCACTAATATGATAAAACCCAGCTCACCAAATGACTTTACCCTACTTCGTCACTCTGTCTCACTTCTGCCTCTCACTTTGTCAGGTAATGAAACCCTAGCGTTCTCTCTTTCTTCTAATGCTTACTCTCCTTTTCTCTAACGGTGTATGTTTCTTTGCAGGTTAGGCTATTTCAAGAGAGCTACTCTCTAGACCAAGACTCAATTGATTTGGGGTTCTCCTTCCTTTTCCCCTTTTACTTTCACTTATTTATACTTATGTAGTTACAACCCTATTCTATTACAATCTACTACAATTGATGCATGTATGTCTACTTTAACTATTTTTTTTAACTAATTTTGTTATGCTACTATAAAATCTTTGTATTTATCTGAAAAATATCTCTTTCTTCTATTATTTAGTTATTGAGTTGTAACAGCAATGGTGATGAGAGTAATTGTAACATAAGAGATAGTGATGCACAGTGAACTTATGAGAACAATTATAACATTATGCAAACTATACATATATATAGTTTACATAATATCTAGTTTATATATGTATTATGTGGTAGTTCTTTATAGCACATACATTTATTTTATGCATTAATATATATGTATATGATTAGATATTGATTCTAAACACAAACATCACCAATGTATATTTGAGAACCAAACTTTCTACACATCTACAAACAAATTTAGCTTGAGCGAAGTGAGTCTATCATAATTAACTTCTTCTACTATATGTCACACTATTTGATGCCTAATCACATCAAACTAATCTAATCAATCATAAGAAACTATAACATTTGTTCCATAAAAGTAGCCATCAAATAAACATGATGAAATATTACCTCTAAAGGAAGCATATTGATGCTGAAAGGTGGAGGAGGAAGAGATGAAGGTTGTGTAGAATAGGAAGCCCTAAACTTAAGCTCTAACCTAAAGTTGTGGTGTCATTTGATGAACAAAATAAGTTGAATGTTGAGTTTGCCACCATGATAGGATTTACTTGTGAAAGAGGGGAGAGGGCACAAGAGTCATCTCACTCAATGGTCTACAAAAGACAAAGAGAGGACGTGGTTATTGAAGTTTGGAATGCAATTTCAAGGTTAATGCTAGGGTTTGTTTGATGGAAAAGAGGGAAGACAGATGTATTTTTATTTCCATCTAACTTTTAAACCCAAAAAAAAAAAAGTTGAAATCCTAATTTGATAGCCGAGAAGATAGGAATAAATGGTAATATCTAATGGTTCTTGTTGCAACTTAAAATAAGGTCATTGTTATGCAAATTATTGCAATAAGATCCCCGCTAAGAACTTATTTTTGTCATTGGAATAAACTTATAATATCTTAAAATAATAAAATTTTAATGAAAATATCATATTTCGTACACGAACTTTGCACAAAAATTCAATTTGATACCTGAATTTTAAAGTGACTAGTTTAATATCTAATCAAATTTTTAATGATTATTTTTATTACCTCACTAACACTATTTGCTTTGTTTTTGGACGTGAAAGAAGCAATCTATTAGCACTAGATGGTGTTATAAGAAATTTTAAAAATTCAATGATAGATTGTCTTTTCCACATCTATAAATAGAGTAAACAGTATTAAAAATGTATAAAGATAAACAAAAAAAATTTTGATTGAATATTTATAGATAATTTCAATGTTCATGTATTAAATTGAAGTTTCATACAAATTTTAGGTATTAAAGTTGACATGTACCCTAAAATTTAAGAAATGGAATTAGAGATATAAAACAAAGTTATATCTCTTAATCAAAATGTGGGTATTAAAATCATTTTAAAAAATAAAATTTCTATCTTGAGACATGAGAAATTATAAATCTACCTAGGAGAATATGTCGCCCTATAATCTACTTAAACTATATATGTAAGGTAGAAAATTCTATAGATACTAGTAATGACACAATCTTGTCAAGCATATGTTAGTTTGAGTTTCGAATATAATTTTAATTAAGAAATCTTTATTAATTTTTACAAAAAGATTGCTATTTTTTTATGATTAAGTTATTTACATAAACAAGTAAAAATCTATAACAAATGATACTTTTTACAAAAATAAGTTTATTTAACAATAAAGCCTAACATGCGTCTCTTCATGTCAGCTCAACTCCCATATAAAGCTTTGGACATAAAGTTCCATTAAATCACATAAATATTATTATTATTTATTTAGGATTGATTCTTTGGGCTAAGTGACAAGGGTTGGAGAGTCTAGCTCTTACTGGAATGATAAAGGAAGATTTGGAATGGTAAGCTTAAAGTAGGGTTTGGTAGCCCACCTATCCATCATCCAACCCTTCTCATTATGACTCATGCACTAAAGAGACTCATCTTAGCCATCAATTGTTAACGTTATCAAATGAATGAGTTGATGGCTGAGCTTTATAAATACCCCAAGTCTTCACATTTGACTAAGAGGAAAATTTGATAGATACACTGAAGTGTTGTCAAATTTCTATCTCAAGAGATCAAAAACATGTTCTTCACTACTAATGGGGCTCGATGTCTGATAGTTCGTCCAATTGTCACAAGTGCTTTTAAGATAATTGAGATTGCCTACTTCTCATCCTTATTCCACTTCTCTCTGATCATTCTTAAGATGTCATTGTGCATCACTAATCAACCTAATTTATTCCTAATTTAAAAAGTGCTAAAATATTCTTTTATTGGCTATTTTAATGGATAAATATTATGAAAATAACATTTAAAATCTTTGTAATTTAATTTCAGGTCTTCAAGATGTTGATTTTAATAAAAAGAAGGTTTTTGCAAAGTTTCATGAAATTTGGAGGCTATTTGGGCAAGAAGAAGAATTTTAAACAACATGACCATGTCATGAAGCCATGTCCTTCCCAAACTTTGGAGGACAAGTAAATGCTTAAATGGTTCCATAGTGTGGATTATGAGTAACCAAGAGGCTTGACCAAGATTCATGAGCTTTGGAAGTGATTTGATCAAGAAAAAGGTAATCTTTTGCTATTTTTTGTGATGACATGACATAGACATGGCCATGTTTGAGTTGTGTCCACTAACACGACCAAACAACATGACTTGTTTCAATCGTGTCATTCCCATGATTTTAGACTTCTTGTGTATAGAATTCTACATGGCCAAACAACATGACTTGTCTCTTTCACGTCTTTTTTTACAACAATAGCATTTTAGGAAATGACTCAAAATTGGAAAGATTCTTCCTTAGACTTAAAGAAAAAGGTATCTTCGGATGATTTTGGAAAGAATTAAAAGGATCCATTCTTCACATCCAAGAGTATTAACAACTTTCCTATTTTGAGGATTTATTTTCCTATTTTGAAACCCTTGCTTGCTAAACAAGTTCCGTCAATCTTCAACTTCCTATAATGGGTAAAGGAAGCTTTTTATTTTAAAGCTTAAAGCACCTATATAAAAGGACAAAAACCTTTAGCAGCAAGAGCAATGAAGCACTACAAATTTACTATTACAATATCTAGGTTATTTTAGTTGCAAGTCAAAGTTTTGCTTCAACTCTAACTTGTAATAGGGGGTATGCTTTGTTCCTATCCATTTTGTGTTGTTGTTACTTCTCTTATAGAGGAGTAGACTACCAGTTTAGACTTTGATGAGCTTAGGATAATTGTGTGATTTGTTCTTCATTGATTTTGATATGTTACTTAATTTATTGAATTTGGTTGTGTGCTTATTATCTATCTTAGGTTAATAGTCTAGAATATTAATTCTTGATTTGACGTTCATGCAAACTAATTGAAAGATTATTCATATGATTAAATATATATGATTGGAAGGAATTGCATGCAATCCTAGAAATAGAATGACATAATTCTTTGGGTTTAGGAGAAATCTTTTTGTATAGGAATTTGAGATCGGTAATGAAATCTTAGGGGATTTTTAATTCAAAAAAATTTTTCGTTAATTAGCTTGAGGATTTAAGATTCACTAATCTTGAAAAGGATATTGAATTATATTAGAAATTCTTCTTGTTTAAGAATATCAAAATAATATTAGAATATATTTATTTTAATCACATAAAAACTAGTGGGGATTCAAAGTCTAAACCTTCTTGCTATTTAGTTATCCTTTTTACTTGATTTGTGCTTGATCTATAATTAGTAGTAATATTATATGTAACTCACTCAATTTTCTAAGTTAGACAATGAGAGAATAGTTAGTATTAGTACTCACTAAATCCTTACGGGAATAATGCTCATCCTAAAAATCTGTACTATCAGTATCAATAGGTTTACTTACCTATGTACTGTTATAGCTAAGATTTGACTATAAGATTTTAACTTGTAATTGATTTTTGATAGCTATTGAGATCGTACCAATCACTCCTTGCAAGTCATATGTAACGCGATACTTAACAACATGCATGTGACTACCTTTATCAGAATCCATACATCAACAAAAACTAAGAGTTTAGAACAATTTATAAATATTTATTTATAATCATCCGTAAAAGTCCAAAAAATCTTTCTAAAATTGAAACCTTTAATTTTAAAAATCCAACCGTAAATCTCAATTATAGAAATTTATGTTTACATCAACCAAGTGCTCATTCCTTATCATTTGTTTACAAATCTAGAAGCATTGTAATGCATCTTAACATAAATATCTTCCATAGTACCTGAAATGTTAAAAAGCAAGTGGCAAAGCCCAGTACAATAGTGAAACAACCACATACTCACATGTCATGCAATCCCATTCGGCTAAATTATGCCAAAAGGTATCAATGTTTAGGGTTGAGCTCATGTAAGTTATCAACATTTCAAGTGGTTAAAAAGAGAAATCAATGTTTTGCAAAGTAAATCAAATGAGGTATCAACATTTTATAAAGTTCATTTACAATATCACTCTTTCGATTAATTTTCAATTAAGTTTCCATAGTTTTCGTTTATGATCAAATATTAATATCTTATTTAACTTACTTTGTAAAACATTGATATCTCTTTTTATCTATTCGAAACATTTATATCTTAAATGAATTAGTCTTCAATCATTAATTCCTCTTTTTAACAACTTGAAATATTGATATCTTAAATGAACTAACTCCCATACATTGATACCTTTTTATGTAATTAACCCAATCCCATTCTAACTTAGAGATTATTTAGATAATAACCAAGTAACCAATACATTTTTAGGGTTCTAAGAATACAAACATGCACAAGGTACTCGTAACTCTTGTTAAACAAATCACCAAGGGACGAAAGACGTCTAACTTCGTATCTTGCTAATTGGGAGATCAAATGGCATCCATTACTATGCCAAAAAGAAGAAGAAGAAAGAAGTGGTCTCATATAGATTCATTTATCGAACTTGTTCTATGATGGCATTTTATCAAAGGACCCATAAAGCTCGAATAACTGTGTTACTTCTTCGTCCAAGCTTAAATCATTCATATTGACTATGAATTCCCCTATCAAACACCGACCGAGTTTTCCTACACCTTCGTAGGGCTTTGGAAAGGATGCAACTGGAGTGAGTTTAGGATAATTCATAATTCATATAATATATGAACCTACCTCACTCTCCTATAGGATCTTCCAAGCCCAACCCGAAACCTATAGGGTTTTTATCGCGATACCTAAATCCACCCCTATAGGGTTTTGGACTGATCAATCCCACTTTGTTTGACCCGACAATGATCTTTCTTATTTTCTTCGCATTCTACGAAACAAAATGTAACAAGAATTTTGTATCAAGTGACAAATGTTATTACGTCCTAGAAAAGATGTTATCAAGAATTAGAAAAAAATGAGGCATCAACATCAATATATTAAACTAATGTAGGAGGAATAATATTTTTTAGGTAAGTGAGTTAATAGTAGTGTATTTACACATGAGAAAGAGAGAGATTAATGGTCCAATTGAGTAGAGTGCAGTGATTCGATGTTTTTTACTTTTTCTAAGTATAATTTAAAATTTATTTTAATTTCAATTTTCATTATATTTTAGCGGGTCAAATCTCTTAATAAGTCATTACTATGACCTGAGACCCAACCCCAAGCCCTATAGGTAAAAAAAAAATTTACAAATCCATTTCAAAATCTTATGGGGTTTTTAGCAAACTAAGCATGTTGAGTATTCTATAATGACCCACCCTATTCCATCCCTATGCCTAGGTGCCCAACTATCATACTAAGTAATCATGTAGTAAGCAACACATAATTAATTACCTGAGTTTTAGTCTAGTTTTGATTTCTATCTTACCAACCAATACACATTCATTGCGCTCTTATTTCCAAGTTGCTTTCAAATGTCTCCAGGTCCAACAAAGCTATAATATCTCTTCACACCCACATCACTGAATTAATATCTTGTCCAACTCATATTAGTCATTCATTTCTCCTAATTACTCTTTTTAAGTTTAAGGTCATCTAAATAAGATTCATTAGGTAATAATCCCTTTTGCTAAGGCTTAACCAAGTTTTGAGACATTAAGTCCTTTGGGGCTGGATAGGCATTGAACTATATTTCTAAGTGATCAATTTTATACATCCATGTTGATTGTTGATCAGGATTGGTTTAGGGGTTTAAGGTGTAATTATTATATCATCTATAAGCATGTTTAATAATATGTTAAATATAATAATATATGTATGTTTGATTAATATCACTGGTTGAAACTAGCTTTTTTCGTAGATTTAATAAGTATTTTATCAAGCATCGAGCTGTGTTCGTGGTTGGTTTGTTGGGTATGGTTATAAAAATTGCATTTTAAAAAGACCATGAAGTTGAAGTTTTTAAAATTTATAAAACTAATCAGTTTTGTCCAACTTCGGTTAGTAACTACCAACATTAGGTAAGTACACGTACGGAAGTAGCATAAAAAGAATTAGGACGTATTCCAAGGGATCGGTGGCATCTACCATACTCACATTTCATCTATTATCTAACCAAAGAAAAACTTAGAAAAACATAATGAAAATAGAAGCTATGCTAATGTTAATAATATTCACAAACATTCTCAGGGCAAAATTAAGGACGATTTGCAACAATACAAGACGATAGCCCCTAATTTGCTTCACCAACTCCTTATCATGTGATTTCTTAACAAAACTCAGAGAGACATGTATGTTGGAGAATTTGCATTGTTGAATTCACTTAGGTTAACTAAAACCTCTCTCAAGGTCAGTAGTTCTAAATCTAGATGTTAGATTTGCATAAAGCTTAACAATCCTTTGTTTTGAAAACCAACTCAATGAATTTCAAAACAAGTGATAGAAAGCTTTTACCTTCCCCCGCTCAAGGTAATTTAAGATCAACTTCATTAGTAGCCACAAATCTATTCAAAAGAATGACCTTTTAGCCTATTTAATTGAAATTGAACATGAATCTAACAAGTGCACCACGTAATTACACCCACGAAATAAAATCAAGATACTAATTACAAAAACCAATTAATATTTAAATGAAAATGCATTTGAAATCATATGAATCAGGATTTGGATTCACAAATCCTAAGCTGTAAGAGATTATTTCTCCATGGATTTAAAACTTAAGAACGAATTCTGAAGAAATAATATGGAATTAAAGAATATTTCAATTAAGAATAAAATCTCACAAAAGTTACAAATAATGTATTAAAATGATTTTACCTAGACAATTTGAGATATCTAAGGCAAGAATAAACTAACTCTTTCGCCTCATAATTCTCTTTCAACACTATGTTAGGGAATTTGTTACATAAGCTAAATTACTCGCATGCCTCTACAAGCTTATTTATAGGCTAAGGGCACAAAAATCATGTTGCTTTATTACTGACGTGGTATATTCTTTTATAATGGAATGTGCTTTTTCTTTCACTCACGCGTCTCTACTGGCCAGCTCAAAAAGTTGATTCATGTGTGGTGGGTCGAGCGCTTGAATATTACATGAATGTCTGCGCTTGACTTGAGTTACTAAAACACTAACGTTTTTGTCCATCTTTCTATCGAGGGGTAAATTAAAGACATTTAGGGCTCGAGACTTGAAGCACGACTTAAGTTAAACAAATATCCGATCTTCATTCAACAACTATTGCGGGTCAGATTTATGGCTTAATGTTGAGGCACGACATAAGTTGTTTTCAAGTTCAGGCTTGATCACCTCAAAACACATGTCAAAGGTCACGTCTAGGGCTCGATGTAGGGTGCAACAAACCAATTTTTCCTTGTTTTGCTTTAATATTTTGGCCTTGACCAATGCTTTTTCTAGCGCTCGATGAAATCTATCTTCAAGTTTTATTGTTGTTTTGCTCCAATCTTATTCCAAAAACTTTAAATCTTCATCTTTTGATTTTAGGAGTTGAAAAACAAGATTTAAGCATTAAAGCACCAGATTCATAGGAATTTAATAAAAACGCATCAAATTAAGGTCAAATTTCTATAAATAGAACATAGTAAAAATAGACTTATCAGTTTGTAAAATGGATTAAGTAATAGAAATAATTCCATCCTGGCCTAGTTTGCTTAATTGACATGGGCCTCATGGTTTGTAACTTAAATACATCATAACTGGATAATAAGATTGAGAATCAAACTTGGTTGAGTTGGTAAAGGCTTAACCTTGTATTGAGGGGAAGTCAAAGGTTCAAACTCATGTAGGTGCAAGCTAAAGGTCTTTGGTCACACATGTGCATTACACGTCTTCCAAATCAAAATTCAATATTTTTTTTAAGTAACCATACCAAACTTAAGATGTTTTGGAGCACACACACTGTCTTCCTCCTCCCTCTAAAGCTCCTTTTTCACACAAGGCTGCCCAAAAATAAAAATTCAAAAATCTTACCCTTCTAGAATTTGGATTTTCACTCACCTATTTGAAATCAAAATTCAAATTCCTTTTTTTTTTTAACCACTCCGAACCTTTAATGTTTTGAAATGACCATTAAATGCCAGTTAATGTGATAGTAAAGGATATCCTTCTCTTCTCTCTCTCTCTCTCTCTCCCAAAATAAATAATGATAATAAAACAAGATTAAAAGAGGAATAAAAAACAGATGATTTTTTTTATTTCAAATCACTCACTCTCTAAAAACGTGTTTGTTGGTCCCAAAAGAGTAACCTAGAGGGAGAGGGAGAGGGGGAGGGAGAGGGAGAGGGAAGGGGTGAAAATTTTTCTTTAAAAAAATTATTCACAACCTAATTAGTTATTCAACCATGTATGGCCTTTTGAATTAACTTTGCAAACACAATTAAAAATAGATAATTAAATAAATGCACGTAAAAAAAAGAGAGTGGGGTAACAACAATTACATAAGTATTTATAGAGGTTCTATCTTGTACATCAGTGCTCTCTTCTAGCTCCAAGCCAAGAACCCGACATTCCACATTAGTATGTTCCACTATATTCAATAAAATTTAAGAGTACAAATAGTTTGTCAATATAATGGACTCAATTCCTTTGTGAAGCCTATCTAGCTCAACAAGCTCATTACTGATCTATAGAGCTATTTGTCACTCCCTCTTATCATCAGTCTCACAAAAATACAAAGCAAATTGAGGAATAGATGAATATAAAAGTTCCTCTCAAAATAATTTTGCTCAGGAAACTTATATGAAAAATTGTAAACTCTAGCCTGACCCTTCAAGTAAGTCCATTATGAAAATAAAGTAAGAATGATTTTTCTTGCTAGAGAATAATTTCAACTTTTCTCTCTTTTTTTTTATTATATTTGTTCTGGGCACGTGATAAACCTTTTATATGAAGCTTTTCCAAGTTCAAAACCTTCAATATAATTTAAAGTTTGAATCTTTTTTCGAAGATGGATAAACATGAGAATTCTCTAATATTTTTCTAATGTTCTTCTACTTTAATTTGAATTCCCTTGTTGCTATGAGTTTTAAATATCGTTATTTGAATCTTCAAATTCAAATTTCCCATTATCTTGATGCTTCACTTAAAGTATAGAGTATATCATAAAAAACCTTATCCTTTATTTTTAAAAATTTGTCTAAAATAAATCCCCATAATATTCTCTTGATATTTACTTTTAAATCTGCATAACCTTCATCTCAAAGCATATCTTTATATCATCCTTTTGATTTGAAATAGAAATTCCTAAAATATCTCTCCTATCCTTATTTTTAGGAAAATATCTTGCTTTCATCTTCTTGTTGAAACTTCAACTTGTATAAGAGCAAAACTTTTGCTAAACACATTCCTGCATCCTTGAACAAATGTAGCTTTTTCATATAAGTCGTGCTTGAAACATCAAAACTTAAGTTAATAAAATCTAGAAGAAATTTGAACTTGTTGTCATGATCTTTTTGAACATTCCATATACTTTAATTTGATGTAAATTCAAATCCCCTAGACACATTAATCAACTTTGTAGAACATTTTGAATGCATTACCTAAATATATTCAACTTTGGAGCTAGGCCTTCAAATCGATCAAAACTTTGAAAATAAATTTGTTCGACAATATTTTGTTCAAATTCATCATGAAGCAAACCTATCCTCTGAGTCAGTCTCTGAGTATTACAGACTTCTTGATAATTTTCTTGATAACCTCTAATGTAACCTCTGAATTGTTTGATAAACCATTTTAAACTTTTTTATCTTTGTAAATTCATATTAAACTTTTCTTAACAATGACTGCACACTTAGTAAATTTATTATTAATCAATTATACATGTTTTGTTATCATCAAAACTAAATTAGGAGACTTAAAAGTATCTTTATTCTCTCTCTTTCAACTCATACTCGACTTTCTCTCCCTCTCTATACCCTTCCCTCAAAACTAACCTAGAAAACAACGCAAAAACAATCATTGATAAACCTCAAAAGGACCTCAGATGTCACCACTTACTTACCCTGACCCCGAAACACCATAATTAACACCAACTCAAACACCTATAATCTTACATTCAAAAGCACATATACAAACACCATCAAACTTGTACACAACTGATCACCCATGCAAAGTGTCATGCCTCAAGCACAAAACGGCATACTAGTTTTGCTACATACATTGCCTTAAGTGATATATGCAAGAAATTTATTAACTAGGAGAGTTTCTATTACACCTTAGTTACGCAGAAAAACAAAGTTGAAGTGGCTAAAAGATTACACAATATAGTGTAGTATACATGTACTAAATCTAGTTACATAACATATCTACACCAAAATTAACATAAAAAGTAGTTATAACTACTATACATGTATATAAACAATTGAATTAAATGAAACAAGGTTACGACCCATCTTACCAAAACACTTGAGTAATTGGAGTTGGTAGCTTCTCAGATATCTATAGAGTAACACTTTCATACCTGCAATCATATTAGAAACATATTAGTCACATTCATGGTTAACCATAAGAGAAACAAGAAGAAAGCAAACTGGGGTTTCTAATCTTATCTATGAGAGAAACACAAGTGGCAAAAGTGGAGGAAAAGATGATAGAGAGGTTTACATACTAAGGATTTCTTAGTGAGTATAAAGTTGGTTGGGCTAAACTTAATAGTTTCTAATCATATTTTAATTGAGAAACCATTGTTAAATTTATGAAAATTTTGACAAAGTTTTGCTTGAATAATTTTTTAATTAAACTATTATTTAATTAAAAGGATAATAATTATTACCATTCATTCGTTTAGTGTGCATAACACAAGAAATATATATATATATATATATGAAAAATCTTTAATTTGGTTTATATAAATTTATGCCAAATGAACATTTTGGTCCTTAACTTATTAAGATTTTTTTAGTTGTTTTCATAATATCATTTTTTAAGTTTAATTTTAAATTTCAACTTATTTGAAATTTATTTCTTTTGATTTTCTTTAATTTAAAATATAACTTATATGTAGTTGTTCACAAGTTACAAGCTCCTAGATCAAATTTGATAGCCAACGGGTTAGATCCAAACATCTCCTTGGGTTGGGTCTAAACAAGAAGCTGGGGAGAACTAACCGGGATGGGTCCTTGCTTAGACCCCCCATGTGAACTCGCCGAGCTAGCAGTCCAATTTGAGTCTACCCCGAGGAATTGACTGAACTAGTGGGTATAAAAGGTCTCCACGGTTTAAAAGAAAAATGAAAAAACCCAAACCAAAGGAGAAATTTGTGTTTTGAAAAAAAAAAAAAAAGGGGTTGTACTCGAAAACCATGGGTCGGGTCCTCGGTTCAAACTGAACTAGCCTAAGAAGATGCCTAGTTGAATCCAGATTGAATAGGTTTTCAATCTGTGTTGTGGTTCAACACAAGATAGGGAAAGTAGTTAATGTCGTGAATGGTACTGAAACTTTATTAAAATATGTAATTAAATATATGAATTTTGAAATTGATCAATTTAGTAACCGGAATAACTTTTTATGTACGTCAATAATTTTCTGTCAAATTAACTAATATAATCATCCTACATAAAGTTTTTAATCAATATGATAAATGTATTGTTGATGTATACAAAAAAATTTTTTAGGTAATAAATTAATTAATTTTAAAATTTAAATATTTAATTTCTTATTTTCTTAAAACTCAAGTATCATCCGGAATATTTAATATCTTTGTCCATAGAGAGAAAAGAAGTCGTGGAGAGCAGAGGATTCCCGTGGAATGTAATGATAATTAACCAAAGCAAAATATGCATGCAATCCGACATATATGGAAATGGATATCCGAAGAAACAGATATTTAGAAAAGTATATAATAAGTGAAAGAGCAGAAGATATTGGGGTTTTTTATAATGCAGGAAAATTTGACAATTTCATACTATTTGCAACGCAATTGTAACTATAAAGTTATTAAACGGCTTATGTTTATATTTAATTATAATTAATTTATTATAATATTATTATATTTCTTTGTGATCAGTTTAATATTAAGATAATAAATTAGACAGCTCGGAGGCATGATTGTAAACGTTTCCCCCACATGCCGCATATGGAAACGGGAGTTGAAAAATATGAGTTTGGCTTCAATTTTTGCCTTCTTTTTTTTTTTTTAATCATTCTTTATAACAAAATTTTTACACTAATTTCATACCATAAAATATAATTTTTTTATAAAAAAAATGAATATTAAGCTAGTGTAAGATTTTTGCACACATATGATATACACAATTTTCTATGAAATATAATATTGTTAAAGTAAAATGTTAGTATGTTTTTCATAAGTCATATACTTATTATTATTATTTTTTTATAAAATGTATAACCTGATTTGACAAAATAAATATATATATATATATTTTATAATGTTATCAACTAAGGATAATATAAGTTGTAAATGAAATCAATCACAAAATTCCAAAATTTTAAGATTCAGGTCCATTAAAGCAACCAATGAATTGTTTTATAAAATAGGAATCTCCTAGACGTTGGTTGCTTTAGTTGTAAGTTTTTTATCGGTATTAGTTCAATATTGAGTTAGCATCGATATTAGTTTAGTATTGATTTAATTTGATTAATTTATGAGTAAAATTATTAATATATTATCAATATCATATCAGTATCGATTCAATATAAATTCAGTATCTATTTCAGTATCTATTTGACATCAAATAATACCAAAACTTAAAAAAAAAAAAAAAAAAAAAACCAATCTCTTAGTCTAGGTGTTATTCGGTGAAGTCGACAACAGGAATTCCACGATGAGATTTGAGACCGCAGAAGTCAGAGTCCTGACTCCTGATTGATGCGAGCATGAGCCAGGTTGTCGGCAGGTACACGTGCAATGCGCGAAACAAGGCACGGAACATGCTGTAGTAGCTAATGACTTTCCATCGTGGGTTGTCTAATGATATTAGCTTAAACTTAAATTCTGCATTCCCTTCAAACATAGCCATTGTCGTTTCTGATCTTTTCCAGTCTAATTGAATTCAAGTATTGTAATGATGCATTAATGGATTAAAGGCTGTATTTGAGGGGCGGAGAAATTTAAGTGGCACCTTTTGAGAACTATCAAAATTACAAATTAAAAAAGAATTATATTAAATTGCATAGATGCAACATTTAAATCCCTTTAAAAAATTTTTAAACTAAAAATTGTTAAAAGTGATATGGAAGTTTTAACATAATTTCTAGCTTTAGACGGAAGGGAAAAGGAAAAAAAATAAAGTTCCGAGTAAAGGTAGCCAACAATGGTAAAACTAAATCTAGAGAAGGAAAAAAAAAAGCTTTAATAAATAAAACGATAATCGTTATAATTGGAATTTGAATTTTAATTATTTTTACAGTATACTACTTAGAGTTTAGGAAAAATTCTATGATCATATCATTAATTTTAATAGGACCGACTCCATCGGTAATTTAACAAACCAGATTATATATTCAATCATGGTGCAATCCCACAAATTCTCAAAGTTTAATGGTATCAATTTGGTACCTGAACTTTATACTTTTTTTTTTATAGCAAACAATATAAACTTTCCTAAATTTTGTAATTAGCCACTAGATACCTGAACTTTATCCAATTTTACAATTTATTACTCATCTAAGTACCGTAAATAAACTTGAAAAATTTATAATTTGTAAATTGACACTTTAAAAATTTAGATATTTACTTGTATAAATTAGTAAAGTTCAAGTACAAAATGTAATATTTACCCTTAATAAAAATAAAGACATTTAGAAAATTGAAATGCTTAAGGTTATGTGGCATAAAATATGGGTTATTGAAACAAGTGATATTCATTGGCCTAGTGATAATATTAGCAACTTGAACCTCTAAAATAAAATTCTACAACCATAAACCATAAACCATAAATCGTGGCTTTAAAGCAAGCCACAAACTTTTTATAGTCGACACAACAATGATACACTATTTCACACATTTCTATAAAATTATTCGTTCTAGATGAGTGAAAGACATGTCTAATGTTTTTGAGAAAAAAATTACAAAACTACTATTACTATGTCACATGTTGAAGATGAACACAAGAATTTGCATAAATATCTCATTTCTAACATGCGATATAGCAACCTACTTGGACAAACTTATGAAAATACGTGTATCACATAACTAATATGCGATATAAGTCTAACCATGTATCATATATTGGTCATGAGATATACTTTTAATAATTACATGAGTGTTGATACTCATGTAATTTAAAAAAAAATAAATAATGTATCGCACTTCCAAAATGCAATACAACAACACTATTCATGTAATTTTTTTTTCACAATTTGGTTTTGTGTAATTTTTTAAAAAAACTATATTATACATGTAATATTCTGTCTTCTAGCTCATAGGAATAAGTAGCCAAATGTGGGTTTTCTTATACTAACACATCTGGCAAAATCTGAATCTAAATAAATAATCACCTTGAATTTTTTAAACCTTCTATAAGTGAGTAGGTGATTCTTTGTTTCTTGCAAGTATTTGAAAACTTTCTTGTAACTTTCCAATGATCCAATCTTGGATTACTTTGACATCTATTTTAACATCTCAATACTACAACTGATGTCTAGTCTATTATAAGTTAAAAGATACATCAAACTTCTGATAACAGATGCATAGGAAATTCTTGCCATTTGTATTCATTCCAAGTCATTCTTTCAACTTTGCATACTAGTGATCTTATCACCTTTATAAATCAAAGCTATCTTTATTGAACATTTATTCATCATAAATCTTTCTAGAAGTTTATTGATATAGACTTTGTAAAACAAGCTTAAAAATCTTTGTGATTTATCATGGAATACTTCAAGTTGTATCACATATGTTACTGTAAAGACCCGATATTTTTACCCCTATATTTGATATAGGAGATAACGGATCCCCAACCACATATAAACCCTAAGATTATATGTAAGGTTGCCTAAAGAGATAGTTTGAGTAATTGTTTATCTAATTCTATAAGATAATATACAACAAACAATATAGATATTAGCAGCGGAAATAACTCTACTTCTAGATAGCTACATATATACATATTACATCCAAAGGCTTTTTGTAAGCCTTAATCAAAATTCTCAAAACACAACTCTACTAACACAATATTTACACCATCAACCAAAAATGAATCTCATCTAATCTATTACATTTATAGGGTCCATTGAGTCCATGGTCCTTTCTAATCCTCCAACCCATCAAGAAAATCTTCGAAGTCAGTTCCGTACCCCATACTCGTATAGAACTCATCGGGATCATCACCTGAAATAGATAAAATATGAGCCAAAGGCCCAGTACACAGGTAACGAATACAAATGCGAAGTGAATCACACATTCTTAGGCTAGATGCATTATGCAACAATCGCTTATTCATTAAAAGGTCTTTAATTAATAAGACAACACGGGAGTATACAAACTCCGGACAACAAGGTTCTAGTATTACGTTCGCCTCCCTGAGTGGTCCCTACTGTTCATACAGACTAGGCAGCCCCACCTTCCAGCGTAGCCCGTAATACTAGGGGTTCCTGAGTAACGCATCATGACGCTCAGGGGGTTGATATGAGCAGCTCGGATACTCATATCTCCTAAACCATTCTAACCGTTAACGAGAAAGATCCCTGCCCCCAATCTGAGCAGGGTGCCGCTCTCCGAACCAGATTCAACGGCAAACATCGACAATCAACACATAAATAACAACAGTATTCTTTTATTTTTAGGTAGTTTAATCTTGATGCCTACCCTACCAAAGAGTCAAGCAAGTCACTGTGTACCTGATATAGCTCGGGAATTAACGGAGTCGACTGGGCGAGGATCTAACACTGTTTAAATCAATGATAAATTCACACTTAGCTTAAACTCTAATTGACTAGCTCACAATATAAATACATCCAAGAAATCCAAGTAAATTAATTCAAAATCAAAATAAAGCATTTAAGCACCCTATTATTCCCTAGATCACTTAATAAATACATATTTACTCAAATAACAAACTTTGGAAAATTTTAGAAAAAGTTTTTAAAATTCAAAAGCTCAGGGGATACGCCGGCACTCAATGCCGGCGGCGTTGAGCCGGTGTTCAATGTCCTGAAAATTCACACTGCCAACGCTGGCAGTGTTCAAGGGTACACCGGCAGCCTTTGTTTCCTACGCTGGCGGCCTTTAGCCAGCGTTGAATCCAAAACCTAAAGTTTCAAAAACATCCAGAGAAGTCTAAGCCGTCCGCTTACTTATGTACGCGGGCAGCTTTGAAACATACGCCGGCGGCGTTGATTTCAAATAGCCAGCGTACAACAGGGATGAAAGAACGCCGGCTCACTTGTCAAGCGAAAGCCGGCGGCGTTCGGTCGGCCTTAAGAAATTTGGTTCTGTGGCCTTTCAACACCGCCTCTACGCCGGCGGCGTAGAAGCTTAAATTGCCGGCGTACATTCTGAAGAACAGACGCTGGCAAAACCTTAGCATAAAAGCCAGCGGCGTAACAGACGGCGTTAAGAAAATTGGTTCTGTGGGCTTTCTACACCGCCTCTACGCCGGCGGCGTAGAATCCCCAGATGCCGGCGTACGTTCAAAATCTAGCCTATACGAAATGGTTTTTGAAATCCCTGTTTTTATACATTTTGATCAAGTCTCAACACTTTTCCAAACTTAGTCCAAACTTCTAAAGCTTGTTATATGATTCAAATACTATCCTAACAACATGAATTCCACCTCTAATCATCAAATCACCAATCATACTTCAAATTCACATATCAACTACTCATTCTTCATTTTTCTATAATACTCATTCCCACACTTCCACATTCCTATGAGATGCAAACTACCACTTCATTAATCACATAATCCCATTCACACTATCATTCATGCACCAACTCAATCTCATACCAAACATCATCTCAAAATCCTATCTACCCTAACATTTAAAAACAACACATTATAGGACATAAATTAAAAGACAAAGATTGCATTAAACTCACATGAGTGAATCTTGGCTTGGAATGTTATTCAAATCCTTAAGCTTGTAGTAAGCCTTGGCTTAGGGTTTAAAATTTTGGATTGAGAAAAGAAAGAAAGAAAGAAAGATAGAAAGAAAGAAGATGAAATTCGTATGGAAATTGTGGCTGCCAAAAAGGAGGACTTATCTTGTCCCATTAGAGTAATTTGTCATCCAAATCTTACCTTTAGGGGGTATATTTGTCCTAAGTTTAATTTAGGGAAATTTCAAATGCATTTGGATTAAATTTGAGCTCAAAATATGGGTCTAAATTTAGCCAAAAATTCTATCATGTTCTAAATAAATTCAAAAGCAATTTAATTAAATTCTAAACATAACATATGCACATTAACTTGCCAAAAAGACCTATACATTTATTATACTATACAAACATTTATAAGCATCCAACAATAATATTAATTACATAATACTAAACACTTATAAATCAACACATTCATTAATTACATTAGCTAATCACACACACACACACACAACATTATATATATATATATATATATATATCCTAATATCATATTAGCATGCAATATAAGGAAGTCATGGCTATTTCATTCTCTCCTCCTTCAGAAAGTTTCGTCCTCGAAACCTAGCTTACCTTAACGCTATTCAAATAACTCGGGGTATTTCTGCTTCATTTCGTTCTCAGGCTCCCATGTCGCTTCCCTCTCGGTTTGTCCCGTCCACAAAACCTTCACATAAGGGATTACTTTTCTCCTCAACACTTTATCAATCCTATCCAAGACTTTGATCGGTTTCTCCACCGTGTTCAAATTTAGTTGAATCTCCAGTTGATGTGTAGAAAGAATAGCTTCGGGATCTGATATACACTTTCGAAGTTGTGACACATGGAATACATCATGCACTTCCGACAAATTTGGTGGTAGAGCTAATCGATAAGCCAATGGTCCAATTCTTTCTAGCTCCAAATCTAATAATCCCTTTTGTTGGTGAAATTCTAAGGAACACATGATCACCCACTTCAAACTCCAATGGTCTTCTCCTCATGTCGGCATAGCTTTTATACCGATCTTGAGCCGTTTTCATCCTTTGCTTAACCACTTGAATTTTATCCAATGCTTGTTGCACTAATTCTGGCCCAAAATAACTTTTCCCAACTTCATCCCAATGTATTGGAGATCTGCATTTTCTACCATAGAGCGCTTCATAGGGTGCCATTTGAATTGTTACTTGAAAACTGTTGTTGTAAGCAAATTCAACAAGTGGCAATAAGTATCCCACTTATTGCCAAAATCTAGTGTACATGCTCTAAGCATATCTTCTAGGATTTGAATCGTTCTTTCCGATTGCCCGTCTGTCTGCGGATGAAATGCAGTACTAAACTGAAGTTGAGTACCTAAAGCGGCATGTAGACTTTTCCAAAATCGCTAACAAACGAATCTCGATCAGAAGTGATTGTCTTCGGAATCCCATGTAATCTCACTATTTCTTTGATATAGGTATGTGCCATCCTTTCCAAAGAATCTCCAACCCTCAAAGGTATGAAATGAGCCGATTTCGTTAATCTATCCACGATTACCCAAATAACTTCATGCTCGCAATAGTCTTGGGTAAAGCTGATATGAAATCCATGGTAATATCATCCCATTTCCATTCAGGTATGGATAAAGGTCGAAGCTCTCCTCCGGGTCGTTGATGCTCGATTTTTATTTGTTGACAAGTCAAACACTTGGATACATAATGAGCAATATCTCTTTAAACCTTCCCACCATAAATTTTTCTTCAAGTCTCTATACATTTTGGTGGTTCCCGGGTGGATCGAATATGAAGACGAATGAGCTTCCTTCAAGATTTCTTCTCTCAACTCATATGGCACAAAAAGTCGATTCCCATATCTAATAACTCATCTTCACCAATTCTCAACTCTTTTCTCTTCCCTTCTCCAATGGCTAACTTTATTCTTTTAACTCATCATCTTGCTTTTGGACTTGTTTAATCCTTTCCAAAATTGTCGGTTGCAAGGATAATTGAGCCAATATCACATCAACTTGCTCTAAGTAACCTCAAGTTCTAATTTCATGAAATCCATCTGAATTCCTCTTTGGCTAGAGATCATAATCACATCATCCATTTGCTTCTTCCTACTGAGTGCATCTGCTACTACGTTAGCTTTCCCGGGTGATAAAGTATTTCCCTCATAATCTTTAATCAACTCAAGCCATCTTCTTTGCCTCATATTAAGTTCTTTCTGGGTGAATATGTATTTCAAACTCTTGTGATCCGTATAGATCTTACATTTCTCTCCAAACAAATAATGTCTCCAAAGCTTCAATGCGAGAACCACTGCTGCCAATTCAAGATCATGCACCGGATAATTCTTCTCATGGGGTTTTAGCTGCCTTGATGCATAAGCTATAACTTTTCCATCTTGCATGAGAACACAACCGAGTCCTTGGATAGATGCATCACTGAAGACTTCAAATTCCTTTCCACTCACAGGCAATGCTAAAATAGGAGCCGATATCAATCTTTCTTTCAACTCTTTAAAACTCCTCTCACAATTGTCATCCCACACATACTTGGTATTCTTCCGTGTTAACTTGGTTATTGGAGACGCCAGTTTAGAAAATCCTTCAACAAATCTTCGGTAGTATCCAGCTAATCCAAGAAACTTCTAATTCACTCACATTAGTAGGCCTTGCCCATTTCAAAATAGCTTCAATCTTCATTGGATCAACCGAAATACCTGCCTTTGAGATAATATGCCCAAGAAAAGATATTTCTTCCAACCAAAACTGACACTTGGTAAATTTCGCATAAAGTTTCTTCTCTCGGAGTTTTCGTAACACAAGTCTCAAATGCTCTCGATGCTCCTCCTTGTTCCGAGAATATATCAAAATATCATCAATGAATACTATGACAAATGAATCCAAATAATCTTTGAAAACTCTATTCATCAAATCCATGAATGCGGCTGGAGCATTGGTTAACCCAAAAGGCATTACCAAAAACTCGAAGTGTCCATACCGAGTCCGGAAAGCCGTCTTCTGAATATCTTGCGATTTGATCTTGAGTTGATAATATCCTGATCTCAGGTCGATCTTAGAGAACACTGTAGCTCCCTTTAACTGATCAAACAAATCATCGATCCTTGGTAAAGGGTATTTGTTCTTGATAGTAACTCGGTTCAATTCTCGGTAATCAATACACATGCGTAAACTTTCATCTTTCTTCTTGACAAACAGCACAGGAGCACCCCAAGGCGATATACTCGGTCTGATAAAGCCCAAGTCTTGTAACTCTTGTAATTGTAACTTCAATTCCTTCAATTCAGCTGGAGCCATCCTATATGGAGCTTTAGAGATAGGTACCGTTCCAGGCAAAACCTCAATCCCAAACTCTATCTCCCGATCCGGTGGTAATCCAGGTAACTTCTCAGGAAATACATCCATAAACTCATTCACAATGGGTGTCATTTTGATATCCACTTCTTCAATATTCATTGCTGCTACAACTGGTTTTTCCCACAGTTCCATAAACTTCATACTCCTAGGTCTCAACCTTTCCAATTTATGTGTGAAACTCCCATCAATCAAGCCAAAACTTAACTCCGCCTTACTACAATCTATAGTGACCTTATATTGATTTAGCCAATTCATTCCCAAAATCACATCAAAATCAGATAAAGGCAACACTATCATATCAATAGGCATGCTCACATTTGAAATCACGACATTTACACTTTTACACACACAAGGATGTCTATTTTCAATCACCAACGGAGTAGTCACACACATAACACGATCAATCAACAATTCAGAAGCAAGCTCACAATCATTCATAAAATTTTCAGAAATACAAGCATGAGTCGCTCCAGTATCAATTAGCACATATGCATCCCTATTAGCAACACTCAGTATACCTGCCAAAGTGTCTACTGAGGGTGTGTCCTCAATCTGTTGTAAGGCAAAAACCCTCGGATTTGTCTTTCCCTTCTCTCCATCAACTCCACTCTTCACATTAGGTCGGTCCTTGCAATTAGAAATGTGATGCCCTCTTTGCTTGCAATATGCACAAAAGACCGGTGGTAGTTTCGGATTCTTGCACTCTCTAGACTTATGCCCAACTTGACCACATGAGAAACATGCATTGGGAATCCACTTGCAATCGGACAACTCATGAGGACCATAGCATCTAAAACATTTCTTTTCAAATGCAAGTGTAGGAGCTTTATATATCAACTTTTGGTCTCCTTGTCGTCCCATAAATGGCTTCTTTCCTTTACCCACACCTCGATAACTATCATAGATGATGAAGTAGGAGCGGGCCTCTTCCCTAGAAATGCAGCTCTCTTTGCTCTCCTAACTCTACTATCGTTCTGAATTTGCTCCATTAGCAAAGCTTTGGCCACCATATCCGATAAGGTATGCAACTCAAATTTCTTCACTTCACTTTGGATTTCTTCATTCAGTCCATTCTGAAATTTCTGAACTTTCATCCTCTCATCTCGGTAATCACCTCCCGCAAAACGCAACAGTCTACAGAATTCTCCATGATATTCATCTACAGTCTTACTCCCTTGTCTCAAGTTTAACCAATCGGTTATCATCCTCTCTCTCACTGAATTCGGAAAGTACTTGATGAAAAATATATCCTTGAATGCATTCCATGATATGGGTAATTGTAAATTTCCACTTGTTAATCTCCACCAATTATAAGCTTCTTTCTTCATCATGTAGACCGCTAAATCCACTTTATTATCTTCCGGGGTTCTACTGGCTGCAAACGTTTTCTCAAGTTCTTCTATCCACCCTTCAGCTACTGTAGGGTCGGTACTAGTGCCATCAAACTCTGGAACCATCTTACTAAAATCATGTAACTTGATTTGATTGGATTGATCATTCACAAAAGTAGCCTCATTTGATCTCATCCCTTGCTGATTACCTTGCTGCATGAGATGTTGAGTTTGTTGATACATCATCATCTGATACTGCTGCATCATGGCCATCATATCCCTCATCATACCATACATCGAGTTCGGGTCACTAGTTGGTATTTGTGACATAGGAGGAATGGGTGGTATAGGTGGAGGTGGAGGAATTGAGTCTGTGGAGGAACTTGTGAAGCTGAAGCCGATGCAGGCGATGGAGTAGTCTCACTGCTCGGTGTAGAAGATGAAGTGGGAGCAAATGTAGACGATGACTGTGGTGGTGGTGGCATACTTTCTCTATCAGAATGTTGCCTAGTAGACCTCCTTAACCTGTCCATCTTTACAATTGCATAGATATATTCAACACACATTCATACATGCATCTAAATTCCTAATCACATACAAAACTTATCAAATTAACATTTACATTCAGGCATAGATAAGCAAACAATTCAATAAGACATCAACAAACAATAAGCAATTGGTAGACAAGAATCAAATAACAATTATATAAAACAACAAAAGAAGATTACACACAACTATTTGGATAGCTTAATTCTTTTCTATACTATTAGTTGTGTCTAGGTCAAGTCTTAAATAATCATGACAATTAAATAAGCAATTAATCAAACTCCGCTCTGATACCAACTGTAAGGACCCGATTTTACCCCTATATTTGATATAGGAGATAACGGATCCCCAACCACATATAACCCCTAAGATTATATGTAAGGTTGCCTAAAGGATAGTTTGAGTAATTGTTTATCTAATTCTATAAGATATATCAACAAACATAGATATTAGCAGCGGAAATAACTCTACTTCTAAATAGCTACATACATACATATTACATCCAAGGGCTTTTTATAAGCCTTAATCAAAATTCTCAAAACACAACTCTACTAACACATTTACACCATCAACCAAAAATGAATCTCATCTAATCTATTACATTTATAGGGTCCATGAGTCCATGGTCATCTCTAATCCTCCAACCCATCAAGAAAATCCTCGAAGTCAGTTCCGTACCCCATACTCGTATAGAACTCATCGGGATCATCACCTGAAATAGATAAAATATGAGCCAAAGGCCCAGTACACAAGTAACGAATACAAATGCGAAGTGAATCACACATTCTTAGGCTAGATGCATTATGCAACAATCGCTTATTCATTAATAAGTCTTTAATTAATAAGACAACACGGGAGTATTCAAACTCCGGACAACAAGGTTCTAGTATTACGTCCGCCTCCCTGAGTGGTCCCTACTGTTCATACAGACTAGGCAGCCCCACCTTCCGGCGTAGCCCGTAATACTAGGGGTTCCTGAGTAACGCATCACGACGCTCAGGGGGTTGATATGAGCAGCTCGGATACTCATATCTCCTAAACCATTCTAACCGTTAACGAGAAAGAACCCTGCCCCCAATCTGAGCAGGGTGCCGCTCTCCGAACCAGATTCAACGGCAAACACGACAATCAACACATAAATAACAATAGTATTCTTTATTTTTAGGTAGTTTAATCTTGATGCCTACCCTAGCAAAGAGTCAAGCAAGTCACTGTGTACCTGATATAGCTCGGGAATTAACGGAGTCGACTGGGCGAGGATCTAACACTGTTTAAATCAATAATAAATTCACACTTAGCTTAAACTCTAATTGACTAGTTCAAATATAAATTCATCCAAGAAATCCAAATAAATTATTCAAAATCAAAATAAAGCATTTAAGCACCCTATTATACCCTAGATCACTTAATAAATACATAATTACTCAAATAACAAACTTTGGAAAATTTTAGAAAAAGTTTTAAAATTCAAAAGCTCAGGGGATACGCCGGCACTCAACGCCGGCGGCGTTGAGCCGGTGTTCAATGTCCTGAAAATTCACACTGCCAACGCTGGCAGTGTTCAAGGGTACGCCGTCAGCCTTTGTTCCTACGCCGGCGGCCTTTAGCCGGCGTTGAATCCAAAACCCAAAGTTTCAAAAACATCCAGAGAAGTCTAAGCCGTCCGCTTACTTATGTACGGGCAGCTTTGAAACATACGCCGGCGGCGTTGATTTCAAATAGCCAGCGTACAATAGGGATGAAAGAACGCCGGCTCACTGTCAAGCGAAAGCCGGCGGCGTTCAGTCGGCCTTAAGAAATTTGGTTCTGTGGCCTTTCAACACCGCCTCTACGCCGGCGGCGTAGAAGCTTAAATTGCCGGCGTACATTCTGAAGAACAGACGCTGGCAAAATCTTAGCATAAAAGCCGGCGGCGTAACAACGGCGTTAGGAAAATTGGTTCTGTGGGCTTTCTACACCGCCTCTACGCCGGCGGCGTAGAATCCCCAGATGCCGGCGTACGTTCAAAATCTAGCCTATACGAAAATGGTTTTTGAAATCCCCTGTTTTTATACATTTTGATCAAGTCTCAAAACTTTTCCAAACTTAGTCCAAACTTTCTAAAGCTTGTTATATGATTCAAATACTATCCTAACAACATGAATTCCACCTCTAATCATCAAATCACCAATCATACTTCAAATTCACATATCAACTACTCATTCTTCAATTTTTCTATAAACTCATTCCCACACTTCCACATTCCTATGAGATGCAAACTACCACTTCATTAATCACATAATCCCATTCACTATCATTCATGCACCAACTCAATCTCATACCAAACATCATCTCAAAATCCTATCTACCCTAACATTTACAAACAACACATTATAGGACATAAATTAAAAGAAAGATTGCATTAAACTCACATGAGTGAATCTTGGCTTGGAATGTTATTCAAATCCTTAAGCTTGTAGTAAAGCCTTGGCTTAGGGTTTAAAATTTTGGATTGAGAAAAGAAAGAAAGAAAGAAAGATAGAAAGAAAGAAGATGAAATTCGTATGGAAATTGGGCTGCCAAAAGGAGGACTTATTTGTCCAAATTAAGTAATGTCATCCAAATCTACCATTAGGGGTATATTTGTCCTAGGTTTAATTTGGAAATTTCAAATGCATTTGAGTAAATTTGAGCTCAAAAATGGGTCTATTTAGCCAAAAATTCTGTCATGTTTAAACAAATTCAAAAGCAATTTAATTAAATTCTAAACATAACTATGCACATTAACTTGCCAAAAAGACCTACACATTTATTATACTATACAAACATTTATAAGCATCTAACAATAATATTAATTACATAATACTAAACACTTATAAATCAACACATTCATTAATTACATTAGCTAATCACACACACACACATATATATATATATATATATATCATCCCAATATCATATTAGCATGCAATATAAGGAAGTCATGGCTATTTCAGTGACCCCTCCCATATCTTTCATTCCAAATCTTTTAGAAAGGAAATTTTTGGTATCTTATAATAAACTAACATTATGAGCTAGAATCAAAATATCATAAATACAAGACTAAGAAAATAAACTTGCTCCTAGCAACCTTCATTTATATACACCGGTTGAGGCATTTTCTTTAAAACTAAAATATCATTAGTGAGAAGCTTGTTTAAATTGATATATCAACCTCTTAAGTTTGCAAATTATATATGACTTTTCTTTAGTTGGTAGGCTTTACATTGGTTGATATAAACCTCTTCTTTCGAATTTCCATCCAGAAAGACAATCTTAGTGTCCATTTGGTTTTACGTCTAATCATGGTGAGTCACTAAAGCCAAAATTTGTAAGTGAGTAATTTTTTGAGACTACTGAAGAAGTCTCTTTGTAATCAATGTCACCATTTTGAGTAAAACTTTTAGCAACAATTTTAGCTTTATATTATTCAACATTGCCACTAAAGTCTCACTTGTCTTAAAAATCCATTTACAATAAGCTCTTTTACATCCATTAGGCAATTAAATAAAATCTTAAAGTTGACTTTAATTCATAGATTTCAGTTTGCTTTCATGACACTGAACCACTTAATAGGATCGCTATATTCCATGGCTTGTGAAAATGTAACTGGATCATTATCACTTCCTATGTCAAGCATTAAGTCTTGCAAACAAACTACATAATCATTAGCAATAGTAGATTTTCTCTCTTTTGAGATCTCCTCAATGATGTTCTAGTTCTTCTATTATAGAGGTGACATTTACAACTTCATGATGTGTTTGATTCGTTCTTTAAGCTTACTAAGCTATAGCCAAATATTCCCTATCAACATAAATGAAATATATAAGTTTACTTGTACCATTATATTTTAAAAAATCACAATACAAAATAAATTAAAAATAGATAATAATATTTTATTTTTCATTTTGCAATAATTTTTATTTAAGATTATCATCTTTAGAGAACCATTTAGAAATTTTTATTTAGAAAAATTGTACTATTTTATAATGGAAGTCCCTATCGTTTTTATTTTAGAAGAATATTGATATTATGTACTTGAATTTCTAAGTTCTACAGATGTATTATTTATTTTTTGAGACTAATTAATACATAAGTGTTTTCAAATTTATTTACTTTAAAATTTGGTACATGTTTTACAAGTTTATTAAAATCACCTAATTAGGTCTATATGTATTTGTTACATATTTCAACTTTAACACATAAACAAATTATGTATATTGTAAAACTTATGATATTAAAAAAATATTTTAAAATTTCTTTCAATAAATTATTTATAATGAATACATAAAAACAAGGAAGTTTCATATATAACAACTTGAAATTTTAAAATGAAAGAAAAATTTTAAAGATTCCATAAGGTACCCTATACCTAGTGAGCTTTATAGGATAGATGTTAGGTATAAGATGCTACATGATAGGTTTTTGGTATAAAACTACATACTTGTGCCTTACAGGTTAAGATACAAGTGAGACTCCATATTGTACCCAATCTAGACTGGCTCCCTCCTAACAAGCATACATTCAATTAGACATATTTGATATTTAAATATGCAAATAAATCAAATAAAATATTATCGTAATAAACAATCATGCTTATATATTATAAGAATAATTAATGATCTTTGAATGATTTGTTATGTCCTATAATAACAAACTTCCAAGTTACCCCAAATATCACCTATCATGTAATTTTTATGTCATTTGAGAATAAAATTCATGGGTAAATTAAAACTTAAAAGTGTAATGAAATTAATATATTTAATAATTTGACCATTTTGGTAACTAATAATCATTCATTATCTAAATTTCCTATATATGCTTATGATAACATAAAAACATTGGCCATACATTTTTCCTATAATTCCATATACCACAATTACAAATGTATTACAGTCCATGCTCTAATATGATAATCAACGGTTTTTTTTTTTAATTAATTTTTCAATATTCAAATGATTTTAGAAACTTCAGAGGTTGGCTCTGATTTTACATAACTTATTTTTGCCATTGCAAAGAGGGAAGGGGAATTTGAAGCTATAAAGCCATTGTCCATTGGTTATTCAATTCTCAATGGCATAGTTATCATTTCAATTAATTCATTTTCTATATTCCATTAAAGATATGTCTCAGAAAATTTCATGGTTTCTTGGTGATTACAATAATGTTTTATCACATCAATAAACTTTCTTCATTTTTTTAAACTATGATTGAACCCTTTAAACTTTTTTACATTATTTTTTATAATCAATTTAATTTTAATATTAATAGCGGTACATTCCTGGCTTATGGAAAACAATTATCATTTCTTCTTTTCATTAATAAATAGTTTTAAATCAATCTAACAGTCATGCCTGTTCATTGCCATCAAGAATAAGTATAATAAATAGATGGGTATAATGATTCGCATTCGATCGTCATTGGCTTTTCTGGATATTTTTGTCCAGATTAAAATTGCTCACAGCCTCGCAGTAAAGGATAAGCAGTTAACACCACCAGTCAAAGGTGATGCAACATCCTTGTTTCAAATTTAATGAGCAAGGATTTCAAGATATTTACGGCTCGTTCATTTTACTGAATGAATAAAATTATAATGAAATTTCTATTACGGAGGAATGAAACAGAGTAGTAATAGGATTATTTTTTATTAATTTTTTATTTAAATAATGGTATTTTGAAAAAAAAGACAGTTCTAGTACTGAATTGGTATTCATAGGTTTAACTAAAGAATGGCTATTTAATGTTTTGTGTAATAAGAATTCATTGTGGAATCACTATTTGGTGAACTAAACAGTGTAGTAACTATTCTAAGGAATAAGACTGTAAAAGAATTGTAATACAATGAAGTGAACGAGCAGTTAATGATTAAATAACATTATCTTTGCTGACATTGGAATATTTTTCAGCGAGGGTTCGAATAATTGCAATCAAAAGGTGTCTTACTCTTATCTACCAGAGACCAGGAAGAGTTCATGAAGTCTATTGTTTAATTATTGATCATAATAATTGAAGAATCATTAGTTCCATCATAAACCACACTCTAATATTTCTTATTATAAGTAAAATTCCTTAGTTACATGGCATAATTATTTTTAATAAATAATTGCCAAATGGTTGTACTTCATAATTTTCACACAAAATAAAACTAGTAGACACGGGCACACGATTAGCGTTTCCAAAAAAAGAAAAAAAAGTTATAATAATACATTAGTTAAATGAAATACAAAATTGTAGGTCATCTTTTACACAAATAAAATAGATTGGTTTCAAGAAAATAAAAGAAAAATAAAAAGCAGAATCAATTTCTATTACAGGAGGGAAAAGAGAGCAAAAAAGGAGTTATATTTTTTACACGAATGAAAAGATTCGGCTAGTAGTAGTATAGATAAATAAGATACATATATTTATCGTAGCCATGATACATATATTTATATATATATATATAATATATTTAATGGAGATATCTACTCTTCAAAACATCTTATTCTTTTAATACATCCTTATTTCTCCAATGGGTATAATTTTTCTTTCTTGACCTTTTTATTTATGATGAAGTTTGGTAATTGTGAAAAAAAGAATGATTTTTTAGTTTTGGCTTATATAGAGAGAGATTTTCATGAGTTGCATCACCAAAGTCATGTCACTTAAACTAAAAGACATGATCCTTCCTTATAGAAGTTGCATATTGACCCACAAATTTTTACAAATATATCATGAATTTGAGAAATAAAAACATAATATTTGAAAAAAAAATATATAGGTTAATGATCATAAAGCATTATCAACATCACCAACAAATGTGTAGTTCATCAAACCATCTTTGTATATAAGCACATCGGATAACGTGGGTTCTTAAATAAGTGTCAGTTGTTAAATAAGCACTAGTTCTTAGTTTTGGGATATATTATTTATAGCATAATTGCTTGTGTCATTCTTAACAAAATTGGCTCATTAAATTTGGTGATAGAAAATTTGGATAAATGCTTTTGGGCACACTTAGCAAAATAGTTTTATCAAAATTAAAAGAGAGAAAATAAAAGAAAAGAAACTAAGGAACTCTTTTAAGACTGAAGAATAAGATGGAAAAATGAAAAGTTCCTTTAAATCGCATATATGGCATCCTAAAATCCATATAATTAAGAATGAAGATCACTTCATGCATATAAAAAATGAAACACTCGACAAAGTTTTAACTTTAATAAAAGAAAATTGTATGGGCTAGTAAAAAATATATGTGCATATGTATATGCAAAACTTTTCACACTCATACAAATTCCGCTCCATACGGTAGATAAGTTTAATTGCAATCACAAAATAAAGTAAAAAGGAATTCAGATATAAGACACGTATAAGAAAATAATAATTTTGTCGTACCAATTATATAAATGAATAATTTAAAAAAAAATCGAACTCTATACTCCAGTCTTACTCTATGCTAAAATCCAAGCTCGAAAGCCCCGAAATTTTTAATTAATTTTCAAGTCTTGGAATAGATAATTAACTAGAAGAAATTCTAGCAAACTTAATAAATTACATCAATGATTGTGATTAAGTTTTTCATTTTTTTTTAAGTTTAAAACCTTGCCTTTGATCCTTCTTAACCTATAATGCTAAGATAGAATTTAAGGCTTAAAGAGAATGTGATAGGGAAAATATGACATCTTTGCTGGACATACAAACAAAATCCCTTAAACCTCCACTTCAAAATATGAAGTGAAATAAATATTAGACGATATGATGGACCTCCTCGGTGCACGACCACTTCCATAATCCAATTGACCGGATTGCTTCATTCTATAGACAATTGATCATTCTCCTATCCGATTGACTACATGTCCTTGTTTTGCTTAAATTTTGCTTCATACACTGACCAACCTATTTTTTTATCCCTAATTAATTAGAAACCACCTAAACATTATATTTGATCCAAAATTAAATTAAATTAAATAATGTAAGACTTATATATATTAATATGGTTATCATTAAATCAGAGGATATATAAAAGAACCGGGTGTAAGCTACTAAATTATGGACAAACAAGTATAAATGGATGACTGCTCTACATGTTTTTGTTAGCTCTTTATACTACAAATTAATCGATGAACTCAATGAATATCTATAAGTGGATGAATATTCTACGTCTTTTTTGTCGGCTCTCTATGCTACAAAGATGATGAACTAATGTCCACCTTATAAATTGATGAAGTGGCTGATACCTCAGGTCCTATTTGGTTGGTTGGTTTTTGGTGTTTTTGACTTTTTTTTTTATCGTTTTCAAATAAATTGTTTGTTAAGAAATATATATAGATGAAAAATATATATTTTTACTCATAAACAGATCAGATAGACCAGATATAGATGTATATCAGATATAGATATAGATACTAATGAAAATCAAACTGCCACGCCTCGAGCTTAAGCTCAGGTGCATTCAGTCCTACCATGTGCAATATTTAAGCATTGCACGGAAGGCTATCTATAAAAACATTATTTATGTTGACTATTTTGCTTTAAACATATGATAAAAATATTTTAAAAAGCTATGCATTAAAAGTAGATTATCTATACATAGATTTCATTCATAGTACCACTAGGTTGATACATCAAAAGATTACAAAGTTCATGTTTTCTAAAAACATAAAAGTAACTTAATACTTTATATTACAAACCCCAGGCTTGTAAATAAGCCTTTAACAAAATTATTATATCAACCTTGATAAAAACCTTAACTAAGTCTTTTACAAAAACAAACATCACAAGGCCAGGTATCCTAGTTGTCCCATTCATATAAAAACTCTTCAAAGTCTATGCCATAACCCGTTTGATCATAAAAATCATCTTCACCAACACCTATAACATAAAATATGAGCCGAAGCCCAGTACACAACAACACAAATAAATACAATGTGGCATACACTTTTTGTCCAATGCAATGCAACAACCATTCAGTTATATTCCAACAATTAGGTGTATCAAACCAACATTGGAGTCTTCAAACTCTGATAACAAACCATTGGGAAATTAGGGATTTTGAGTAATAGTAACTGCTCAAGAGGTTAATATAAACAACCCGAATACTTATATCATCTATAAGAACATCTACAAAGATAATAATTTCATCTAGGGTTCACAGTTGTTTCTTATCTTTACTACTTATCTTAATCTATAATATCATCATAGAGTTCAATTGGTCCATAAACCTAAAAAATCATATTATTTCCCTTTAAGTGTAAGTAAACGTTATAGCGATACCGTTACCCTTGTTGCCTATCTATTGAACCACTTATAATTGCCATTGCATCATGACAAGGGGCTGGCCTAAGAGCCTAACTACCTTGCTCGGCTCCAAGCAAGGTTGTCGCTCTTTGGACAGAATAAAATGACATAAGCACAAGCAATTCAAACACTTTCTAGGCCATCTTTGTTTATAGTTGTTTTGAAATACCAACCCCAACAATCAATAATCAAGTCACTACATACCTGATTGAACTGATATTTCTACAAAGGACTAATAGGCAAACACAAATGGCTAGAGGTACCTGTTTAAAAAGAAATCAATTCATATGAGGTCTAACACAACCACACACAAACAACATTAGTCCTCAAATAATTATTAAGATTCAATAGCCTCTGTCAAAACATAGCTTAATTACATTTGTAGATATATCTATATCACTCATCCTTTATTTATCTTATTTTTATTTTTTTTTAAAAGAGCACGAGCAGATATAATATTTGTGTTTCCCCCATGTTTCTTCATGTGAGAAACATGATAAAAAAAAAACTCATCATGTTTCAATCGTGCTTTATTCATGGATGGGAACTCAAAAGAAGCATGGCATGATAGGGCAAGCCATGTTCAAATCATGCTTTTCCTTGAGTTGGAAACCGAAGAGATACACAGTGCAAAAGGACCAACCAACCATGTTCATCCCATGTTTCGTCGATGTGCCAAACACTTCAAAGGTTAAAGAGAAACACGATGATATAGGTCCAGTCATGTTTTAGCCATACGATCTCAAAATTACATTTGTTGAACAACACAGTGAGAAGCACGAATGAATAGGGCAACCCGTGTACCAGTCGTGTTCCTTCTCAATGAGCTAAAGTTTACATGTTTTAAGCAACAAAGAAGAGCACAAATGATTAGGCTACCTTGTGTTGCTCTTATGTGCTACTTCGAATAACAGAGCATGTAAGTTTTTGACACTTAAACATCATATATTTGCTTTAACAAGTTTATATACACTCAATACAGCTACTTAGCAGCATCACATGTGCATAACTTAACACTTATTTCATTCAACAACATCCATAACTTCATACTCAACATTGGTGCATCACACAAACCATACAAACCCACTTATCTACCAAAACAACTACATCAACTTTCATTGCTTTACCTTGACAAGTTCTAAGGATTCATCTAAGCCTAAAGATCAACTCAATTTACTAATTCTATCTTCAATTTACTAAAAACTCATTCATATAAAAGTTTTCTTTTGAAAGGAATATATGATTAAATGATTAGAAGAGCATATAAAACTTTATCTTAGATGATCTTGACTTGTACTTGAAGTCTTGAAGAGATGTAGGTGAATTGTTTATACGAAGTTGATGAAAATTATATGTCTTCTTCTTCTACTAAGGGTTTCGATCTAGGGTCTCTTTTTAAAGTGATTTTTGCAATTTTTCACTTAGCAATTATCTCTAAATCTGCCTTTGACTTCCTTACTTTAGGATAAAATTATAGTGTATGTGTGTTGCATGATAAAAAAAATTGGGTTGTGGGCTTATGAACTTATTTTAGTTGTGAGCTTAGGCTTCATTTGCAAAAAGAAAAAAAAATTCCTTTGCAATTTGAAAAAACAAATTAGCTCAAAGCTTAATCAAATTGCAATTAAGGATATGCAACAAAATAATTAAATAAACTATATGAGATGAACAAAATCTAATTATGTTCTAATGCCTATTCACACTAACATGTGAAATTCTATTGATTAAACCATCACAACCAATTCATGCACTAAACAATCAATACATACATACAATAAATTAAGCAATAGTAGTTTTGGATATTTCATTCCTTCCCTCTTAAAGAAGTTTCGTCGCCAAAACTTACCTTACTAATAAAAAAGCTCTGGGTATTTCTGTCTTATAGAACTCTCCATTTCCCATGTAGCCTCTCTTTCCGTTTGACTACTCTACTGTACCTTAACAAAAGGAATTGTTTTTCTTCTTAGCCATTCTATCCAAAATCTTGATAGGCTTTTCCACTATTGTCAAATTTGGTGTTATCTCTAGTTGATTCCTGCTAATGATAACATCCGAATCAGATACACACTTTGTTAACTGTGACACATGAAACACATCATGTACACCTGCCAGAACTAGGGGTAAAGCTAATTTATACACCAATGGTCCAATCTTCTCTAATATTTCAAACAAACCAATATATCTTGGATTTAATTTTTCTTTTACTCCAAACCTGAATACTCCTTTAGTTAGGGATACTTTAAGAAACACATGGTCACCAATTTCAAACTTAAGTGGCCTTCTTCCTATACCTGCATAACTTTCATATCATTCTTGCACTGCCTTCACTCTTTGTTTAACAATTTGGATCTTATATATAGCTTGTTGTAGTAATTCAGGACCAAACAAAGCTCTCTCACCCACTTAATCCCAATGTAAGGGAGAACTACACTTTCTTCCATATAAGGCTTCATAAGGAGCCATTTGTATAGTTGTTCGATAACTGTTATTTTATGCAAACTCAACTAAAGGCAAATGTTCATCCCAACGACCTACAAAATCTAAGGCACATACTCCGAATATATCTTCCTAAATCTGAATAGTCCTCATAGACTGTCCATCAGTCTAAGGATGAAAGGTTATGCTAAACTGCAATTGGGTTCCTAACGATTCATGTAAGCTCTTCTAGAATCGACTAACAAATCTTAGATCTTTATCTAACACAATCAATACTGGAACACCATATAGTCTCACAGTTTCTCGTATGTATTTCCTTGCCATCTTTTCTAATGAACATCCAACCTTTTGTGGAATAAAGTATGCAGATTGAGTCAATCTACCAATAATTACCCATGCTACCTCATGCTTAGCTGGTGTCCTTAGCAAAGCAGTTACAAAATTCGTAGTAACATTTTCCCATTTCCACTCTGGAATGGGTAAAGGTTGTAGCTCACCACCAAGTATTTGGTGCTCAATTCTTATCTGTTGATATGTCAAACACTTTGATACATAATCAGCCATGCCATGCTTCATGTTATCCCACCAGTAGATTTTCTTCAAATCTTTATACATTTTAGTACCTTCTTGGATGTATGAATAAATTGATGCATGAGCCTCTTTCATAACTTCCTTCGTTAAATCATTATTTGTTGGCACATATATCTAATTTCCATATCTAAAAATATCTTCTTCATCAAGTTTTAACTCTTTTCTCTTCTCATTCTTTATAGCAATGATCAATTTTTCACTCTCTGGGTCTTTTTTTTTTTTGCTTTGCTTGATTTGATCTAATATTATAGGTTGTAAAAGCATAACATAAATTTATCAAAAGTCACTTCAATATCAATCCTTCAGAAATCCTCTAGTATCTCTCTTTAACTAGTAATCATGGTTTCTATATTCATTTTTTTTTCTACTCAATGCATCTGTAACCACATTTGCTTTTCCCGGATGATGCAACATCTCAACATCATAATCCTTAATCAACTCTAACCATTGCCTTTGTCTCATATTTAATTCCTTTTTGAGTAAAGATATACGTCAAACTCTTATGATCTGTATATTTGCCAAATAGATAATGCCTCCATAGCTATAAGCTCTAAATCAAGAACTAGATATTTCTTTTCATGTGGTTTCAGTTGTCTTGATGCATAGGCAATTACCCTACCATGTTGCATTAAAACACATCTAAGTCCTTGAATTAAAGCATCACTATAAATTATCAATTCCTTCCTAATGACTAGTACAGCTAACACAGGAGTTAATACCAATCATTTCTTTAATTCTTGGAAACTCCATTCACACTTGTCATCCCATATAAACTTCATATGTCATTAGAGATGTAATTTTTGAAAATCCTTAAACAACTCTTCTATAATAAGCGGCTAAACCAAGAAAAATTCATACCTTTATGCCATTTATTTGTCTCTACCAATCTATTATAGCCTTGATCTTTCAGGATCTACTGATACTCCATTCTTTATAACAATATGACCTAGACATACTACTTCTTCTAACAAAAATTTGCACTTACTAAACTTTTCATATAGTGTCTTTTCTTTTAATCTTTGAAGGACAAGCCTTAAGTGCTCTTCATGCTATTTCAAACTCTGGGAATATCTTAATATATCATCTATGAATATAATCACAAAGCGATTGAGATAATCCTTGAATACCTGATTCATCAAGTCCATAAAAACAACAAGAGCATTCACTAAACCAAACGACATGACTAAAAAATCAAAGTGTCCATACCTAGTACGAAAAGCAGTCTTAGGAACAACTTGCAACTTAATTTTAAGCTGATGATACCCAGATCGTAAATCAATCTTTGAGAATATAGCTGCACCTCTTAACTGATCAAACAAGTCATCAATTCTTGGCAGAGGACACTTGTTCTTGATAGTTGGTTCAATGCTTGATAATCTATGCACATTTCCATGCTTTCGTCCTTCTTCTTTATAAATAATACAGGTATACGCCATGATCCTATACTAGGTCATATAAAACTAAGGTCCTGTAACTCTTGCAACTGTTTTTTTAGTTCCTGTAGTTCTATTGGAGCCATTCTATAAGGTGATTTCGGTATAGTTTTATCTAGGGTTCACAGTCGTTTCTCATCTTTACTATCTTAATCTATCATATCATCTGGTTTAACCTATCCCATAAACCTAAACTAAATCATCTACTTTCCTTTAAGCGTAAGTAAATGTTATATCAATACCATCACCCCTATTGACTATCTATTAAGTCATTTATAGTTATCATTGCATCATGACAAAGGGGCAGCCTAAGTGCCTAACCACTTAACCACCATACTCGAATCCAAGCAAGGTTGTTGCTCTTCGAACTGGATTAAAAGAAACAAGCACAAATACTTTTTAGGCCATCTTTTTTTATAGTTGTTTTGAAATGCCTACTTTAACAATCAACAATCAAGTTACCGCATACATGAATGAACTAATATTTCTAGCAAATGACTAATAGGCAAACACAACTAGATAGAGGAATCTGTTTAAAAAAGAATCAATTCATACAAGGTTTAACATCAATCACAAATAAACATTAAGTCCTCAAACAATTATTAAGGTTCAATAAACCTCTTATCAAAACATAGCTTAATACATTTAATGCATTATGCATATATCTATATAAATCATCCTTTATTTATTTTAATTTAATTTATTTTTATTTTTTATTAAAAGAGCATAAGCAAATAGACTAGTCGTGTTTCTCCCATGTTACTTCATGTGAGAAACATGATAAAAAAAAAAAAAAAAAACTTGTCTTGTTTTCGTGTTTTGTTTGTGGATTGTAACTCAGAGAAGCATGCTGTGATAGGGGCAAGCCGTGTTCAAGTTGTGCTTTTCCTTTGAGTTGGAAACCAAAGAGATACATGATGCAAAAGGATAAGCCGTGTTCATCCTGTGTTCCATCGATATGCCAAGCACTTCAAAGATCAAAGAGAAACATGGTGAGATAGTGATATGCCTTTTCCTTTAAAGGGACTATTTTTATAACGTAAAACTACTGGCCAGTATACCGAATGCGTATGCAATAATAAAGTCTGGTGAGTACCAGGTCGAATCCATAGGGAGCTAATTGACTAAGTACTAGATTGTATTGTTCTATTCTAAGCTAGGCAACCGAAATGGAGTTTTGAGAGTTCTAAACTAATTAAACTACTTCTAAAACTATCACTACAAATTATAACCAATCTAACACTAAAAGCTAAACTAATTCTACTTGTGAAACTTTTTCAGTAAATAGGTATGGGATTATGTAATGGTTTTAGTTGGGATTTCCATTCGTTGCTTTGTAATTATGATTGGATTTATTCATTTAGATTTTGATTAAACTAACAAGAATTTGCTTCATTTTCGAGTTGCAAGATTTTAACTATAACATAGATATCCCTCTCGAATAACCCATTTATAATCATTATTTAAATAACACTCAGCTCATAAGCCATGTTATTATAATTGAAGTTATAGTTCAAGCATGTGTCCAGCCAATAAAACATAATTTCGACCGCATTAAGAAAGTGAGTTCTACAACTTAAGCTAAAACAACACATGTCTGTGTCGATTGAGAAGTTGTATTTTCTATTTAAATCAAGTTTTAGAATCCCTCTCGAGTATCTTAAACTTTAATTTATAAGAAGTTTATAGACAAACTTTTGACCTTGTAAAAATTGAAATAGAAATAATCAAAGCTCCAAATCAACAAGACCAGTTATAAAATACTAATAACCTACTCAGGACATCCATAAACACATCATATATCCCACTAAATAATTCTAGCTCATACTGAAAAGTGGGATTTCATTCATGAAAATCTAAACACAATTCATTAGAAAAAATAAAGGATAGAGATCACCATAAAATTGCATAATGTCTTTTAATGATTCTAGGGATCTCACTCCACTATGAAAATGCGAATGAATAGTGCCAAATGATGAGGTGAAGTGAAGTCGAGGTATGGGGTGAGGTCAAAGTCAGTAATTGAGGTAGATAAAGGAAATGTGGAGAATGATGGAGAGGTGGATGAATTGGTCTCTCCAAGACAAGACCAAAGCATGGTCTGACCTATAAGGAGAAAGACAAGGGAAAAATGAAGATGAAAAGAGTATATATATAGCCTGGAATGGTGAGTTGGTAAGTGAAGGTTTGGTCATGTGAAGGTTGATTAGGTTTGGTAGTTGTGATATGACAGGTATGTGGAGTGGATCCCAAAATACTAAAAGGTACAAAAGGCAAATAAAAGTCTTATAGAATAATAACCAAAATAACAAAATAAAATAAAAATAACAAGCTAATAGAGCTTGTTGAGGTTGGTTTGATAGATCGGCCCAAATGGAGCTCAAACTGGTCTCTTGCGTCAGCTCGGTATTTAGACAAAGGCACACCATTTAAGACAGGTGTTGCTATCACAAAGTCAAGTCGTGTCATGGCAGGTCGGCCTCTATTGAAGCTAGCTCAATTTTGTCCACTGCTATTGAAAGATCAGTTTAGAGCTCGGAGTTTCAATCCTAACTTGCTTGTCTTGCCATAGATTAAAACTTGGCCTGCTATAATGTGTCATCACGTTTGTACTTCAAGCTCAGCTCAGTTGTGTTGTTGCTATGTGATGATCTTGGTTAGCTCAGGTCTTGATGAGGATCGGATGGCGTCATTGTATTTATTGCTTAGTTTGAATTTTTTATATATCTTTTTAGTTTTCCTTGTATTTATTGCTTAGTTGCTTAGTTTTTAGGCTAACTAAAGCCTATAAAAACCCATCATATGTAATCTTTTGAGACAGAATGGAATGAATGAAAATTTGAGAGCTTTTTCTCTTTGAGTTCTGGAAAGAACTTGTTTGAACTTGTCGGGTTTTTTTACTCGTGGTGTTCACCATGACTTATCAATCGGGTTTTTCATCCCCGATTGTGGCGTCCTCCTTTATACCAAGATTCTTGATTAGTATTTCCTAAAGGGTCAAGATCCTTATATCAAGGTTCTTAAGATTACTCAATCAACGGATCGTGATTTTCCACTAGGTTTCTTAGACGGTCCTTAGGTCGAATCCTAGATTGCAATAGCGAGTCTCGTTTATGGGTTGGCAAGGTTCATATCAGGTCTATCTTCATTAAACTACTCGACAAGACTTACAGGAGCTTCAGTTGTGCTTGTAGCAGCTCGTGAAGGTCAGTGTGCTTTGTTGATGTTTATCAAGCTCAGTACCTCAAGCAAGTCGGCGTAGACTCTGCTGTCGGCACGAACTTTAACTTGGCATAATCAGCTCATGGAAGGCTAGTCGTTGGAATTCTAATCAGGTTAAGTCCAATGTTTTTTCAGTGACAACTTGGCATAAGGATCAACTAAGGCCTCAGTTTTGATGTTGTTGCTGCTGTTGGGCTAATCGGGTTTATTTTTCCACTACTCTGTGTTAATTGTGAGGCAAATCAGTGGAATGAACTACAGTTCAAATTTAGCTAGATTAACCGGTGTGCAATTCTAGTTGATTCCTGTTTCCTAGCTTGGTTCGCTGCCGTTGCAGAAACTCAATGTTTAATCGCACAAATTTGCAATTTCTCAAATTCATAATCACTTGCACAACTGCAGCACTAAATCAACACAACAAATATTGTCCATTTAAAGTCCTTTAAGAATCATTTTGATCCTTTTTATCACATTTTTGCACATTTATCCACAATTGATCCATATTCATGCAATTCATCTATTTTTAACAGAATTTTACTTTAAACCCATTAAAAATATGCATGAAAGTGTAAGATGAATGTAGGATAAATATATATAAAATACACATTTATCATATAGGTTCAACCGTATTCTGGCAGTTCGGTCTCAAAATTACATTGGTTGAACAACATAGTGAGAAGCATGGTTGAATAGGGCAACCGATGTACTAGTCGAGTTTCTTTTCGAGTGAGTTATAGTTCACATGTCTTAAGCAATAGAGAGGAGCACAACTAATTAGGGTACCTTGTGTTCCCCTCGTGTGCTACTTCGAAAAACAGAGCATGCAATTTTTTGACACTTAAACATCATATGTTTTCTTTAACAAGCTTACATACACTCACTACAGCTACTTAGTAGCATCACATATGCATAACTTAACACTTATTTCATTCAAGAACTTCCATAACTTCATACTCAACATTGGTGCATCACATAAACAGTACCAACTCACTTATCTACCAAAACAACTACATCAACTTTCATTTCTTTACCTTTACAAGTTCTAAGGATTCATCTGAGCCTAAAGATCAACTCAATTTATTAATTCTATCTTCAATTTACTAAAAACTCATTCATATAAAAGTTGCCTTTTAAAAGGAATATATGATTAAATGATTAGAAAAGCATATAAAACTTTATCTTCAATGATCTTGATTTGTACGTGAAGTCTTGAAGAGATATAGGTGAATTGTTTATCGGATGTTGATGAAAATTTTATGTCTTCTTCTTCTTCTTCTTCTAAGGGTTTCAGTTTAGGCTCTGTATTTAAAATGATTGTTGCAGTTTTTCACTTAGCAATTATCTTTAAACCTGCCTTTGATTTTTCTTACAGTAGGGTAAAATTATAGTGTGCGTGTGTGGTGTATGATAAGAAACTTGGGTTGTGGGCTCATGGACTTATTTTAGTCATGGGCTTGGGTTTCATTTGCAGAAAAAAAAAAAAAATTCTTTGCAATTTAAGAAAATAAATCAGCTCAAAGCTTAATCAAATTGCAATTAAGATGTGTAAAACAAAATAATTAAAAAAACTATATGAGATGAACAAAATCTAATTATGTTATAATGCCTAGTCACACTAACATGCGAAATTATATTTACTAAACTATCACAATCAATTTATGCACTAAACAATCAATACATACATACAAATAAATTAAGCAATAGTTGTTTTGGATATTTCACAAACAATCCAAACAAACCCTCGACAAAGCTGCTAAGTCGGCCATGTATCGATATAAGAATCAATAACATGATGAATCCATGACGGATATGGATATTGGAATCTAGATGAAGTTGTTCAATGGGTTGTCATAATGGTATGGAACATGATGTTGGATGTCCAGCTATGGATTAAACTAATAAAGGTTGATACAAGTGGTAAACCAATATAAGTGCGATATCCCAAGTTTATGCCACCCGAGTAAGGCTTAAAACAATGCTCTCCGTCCAGGATCACAGCTTTGCAATGGGATTGCAATAATTAGATAAAGTAAAACTGTAAAAGGAAATAAAAAGGGTTTTCTACTCATTGGAAACTTACGCTACAAGTTCTAATATATAGCGACGCCCCTGAAATAAACTAAAGTGTTGATAAAAATAATAATATGACACCAAATGTCATCTAAGGCATGAGTAATTACGTATTCTAAGAAGTATGTAGCAGACGTATGTATGTATATAATAAAATAAAGTGGCTATTATTCCTACAACAAGCAGGGTCCCGTGCCCTATACTGACTTGAATTTACGTCAATGGTTGGACCAAATAGTGTTCTCCGTTGGCATGGTATTGATGATAATAAAATAAATCTTTATCTACTAGTGGGATGCTTAAATCGTTACATAATGGAAGCTTGCAAACGCGAACTTTACGTAAGACGTCGGAAATAGACCAATAAAATCAATAGCAATGAATGATATTATACTTTTGGTGTATGATATTATAGAGGATAAATATATATATATATATATATTATACTTTTGGTGTATGATATAATAAAGATTTGTTCAAAATGGGTAGTCTGTAAGTAGCAACTTGGGTGGAAATTTAACAAAAATATGTAAAAAATAAATGGCGGGGTTGGTGAAGACACTAAGTAAATCCATTTGAGCAAAAAAAAATGTTGAGGACAATACTAATAAATGTTGTGACTATTTCTTGGTGGAATTGCAACGTCTAAAGAAAAGAATAATATAAAATAGCACTAAGGAGGAAGGCTTGAGAAAACTGAGGGATCGGCCACCACAACCCCAATTTTTCAAGGTAAATTCATCAGTTTCAATAATTGTATTTAATTTGTTTTATACAATTGACACTTTGTATTTTAGGGTATATAAAATGCATGTAGATAGACATGGATACAGGCTAGGTTTGATCCATGACAAGACCCAAATTGACACGGCAGGTCAACCTATCAAGGGCAACTGTACGAATCATGACCTGACGGGTAATCGGGTCATTTATGGGTTGACCCCCTGTAAACCCCAAATTTTTGGAATCGGTTTAGCCTAAAACTCTAAACCGGAAGTCAACCAGAACTCTAAAGATCAACAAAACCCTAGTTAGACGTAATAGCTTAAGTCCGGCAATCCCGAATAAGCAACTCAGTAAGAGTAAGTAGAAGTTTAAAACATAGAATAGTGCGTAATTACCCAAGGAAGTGTAAAAAGATCCGATTAGTAAAACCGCAGCTCGTTTCGAACTCGATCGGACACAGTTCTTGAAAAACGTGTCCCGAAGCCCGGAATAGTAAAAATATTCCGAATATACCGTTAGCATAAAAATATAAGGTTTTCAAAAATATCAGTTTATAATTTTTTGATAAGTAAAAATAATATATATCGCAATTATACATGTATTTTCTTACTACCAGTACTTTATTAGTCATATCTACTTTACATTACACTATTCATTACTATTCTACTACTATTCTTTTATCTCTACTTTTTCTTACACCTACTCTTACACACATCATAACCTATAACCTTTACTCTTTACATTTCTCATAACTTTATTACACATCTATCTTACATATTACTTCATTTAATTAACAAAAAGCAAAAATAAAAACTCTCTCTCCCCCTCTACATGTATAGCCGAACCCACCCCCCCCCCCCCCACCCCCCCCCCCCCCCCCCCCCCCCCCCCCTCTTTGCCTCTCTCCTCAATTTGTTTCAATTTTCTTTTATTTTAATCACTCAAATATCACTCCATATTTTCCTATAAATACTTCCCTCCTTTTTCACTTCTTTCACACATTTACTACCTACAAATTCTCTACAAAAACTCTGAAATTCTCCTCCCAAAACTCTCTCAAAATAAATCAAAAACAACTTCTACCTACAATAAAAACCAAAACCACATAATACTACCAAAGCCTTCTTTAGTAACCATTTCCTATTGTTTTTCTTCTCCTCATGTCATGTAACTTACATGACCATAGTGTGAGTTTCCAAAGACTAAATGGAAACTACATTATGTTTATGTATTGTTCTTGTTCATAAAAATCTATTTATGTTTATGTTATTATTTTGTTCATATTGTTGTTATTATATCTAAGTATTATTATCTATATATATATATATATCTATATACATATTCTTTAGAGCATATAAGCTCACTTGTAATTTATTTATTTTATGCAATGCAATTTATTTATTTATTCCATTGCAATTTATTTATTCATTCCTTGTTATTTTAAGACTAGTCTCTAGTCTTAGACTTATCCTCATCAAGTCAAAACAAATTTTTCTTTCTTTCATTTTATTTTTGTTTTGGGACTAGTCTACTTCTTAGTCCCGGGAGCCTTGAAAAAGTTAAGACTCCCAATACTTGACTTTATTATTTATGTTATTTTTTTTTTTTTTGCTATTATTTCTCATAAATCACGTTCATTTAGATTGTTGTCCAAAATTTCAAGTTCTAAAAATAATTGACAAAAGGAGATTTTACCACTTAGAGATAAATTTATATGAAGTATAAAATCTATGATTTAATAAAGCCATTCTTTTCAAGTTACAAAAGAGCCCACTACAATTTTAGAAACTACTTTTGTTATGAAAAGCTTTTTAAATCATTTATTATCCTACTTTGTTTTTCAAAAGAAAATGATTTTTGATATAAAATGATTTCTAACGAAAACATAACATAGCAAAAACCTTAGGAAGGAAGAAGTAAGGATTTTCAAGTTTAGATCTTTTCAAATAAATAGTCAAAGAAGGATTGTGTAGAATATACACAGGACCAACACAAGAATTTAGAAAAGAAGAAAATTTGTTTTTCAAAAAGTCATCTAGAAAAGTAATAAGTCAAAAATAAAGTAATTCTTTGAAAACCAAAAGAATCAAAGTATTCATTTCGAAACCAATCACAAAATGAATTTCTTGTAAACTATAGTTTTCTAAATTTCTAATTAATATCTCTTTACTCAAGAAACATGATTGGACAATAAAACACTTGAGCATGAATAAATATGAGCTATGTAGCTATAAAAAGAGGATTTTTCAACTATATAGATAACTAAGTATTTCTCAAATAAATTTTTGGATGATTGGACCAAAGTTGTTTTTGAGCTGAAAAAATTCGTGGTGAAATTATCGCCACTGTTTCGAGGCCTAAATGGTTTGGTTTGATAAAAATAGTTTTAGAAGTGAATAGATATTTTCGAGTAGTAGAAATTGGTATATTATATGCGCGATTCCAAGTTAAAATGATCAAGTTATGGCCATTTTAAATTAGAACTTTTCTTTATATGAACTTTAACGTTCTTTTAACATTGTCTTGTCAAAATTCGAGAAAATCATCAAGAAAACTCATTGTGGGTATTTTCTTTGGCTAAGTGACCCGAGGAAGGATACCTATATCCCGAAGATTATTTCGATTGAGTAGAGTGTGTGAACGACTCATCCGTATAAGAAGAATAGTCGACATGGCATCATGAGTTTATTTCCTTTAAATACTATACTTGTTGTGCTTGTAATTTAGTTGCATTAGAGTTAGGAAAAGACAAATGGATATGTGTGTAAAATAATTCCTTGAAAGAATCCTAAGAATAGCGAGGCCGAAATTGATTTAAATGTTTGTTTTAGTATAACACTTGCTTTGTATGAGATTCTTTGATCGCCTTAAATTTGATAATAATAATGTTATGATATCATAAATAGATGGATTCATGCATACCAAGAAGTGAGTCACATTTCATTTGGGTTATTATCCTTAGGTGAGAAGGATAGTAAGCTCATGTCTAAAGCAACACTTGGTGGAGTGTCCGAAAGCGATTGCTTGGCGGCGTTAAGGAAATGCTTGGAGAAAGATCCAAAAGCAAGGCTCAATTCAAGTAGACTTCATATGCTTGGCGATATTGGTCGAAAATATAAATCTTTTTACTAAAACTACTTATTTGAGGTTATGTATCACCAAACCCCGAATGGAGGGCACAAATCCATTCAACATATAGTTCCCGGAAAACTATATGTCTTGTTTGCCCACGTGTATGATGCATTCATTTGTTTGATTAAATAACTTATTTGAAATTTTGTTACAAGAAGTTATTTATGAAAATAGTTCTCACTAAGCCTGCTAGCTTATACCCCCATAGATATCTTTTGCAGTTCTCTTATCTGTGGTTGAGGCCACGAGGACCTTGTAGTCAAGTAATTTCTTTTTGGATAAGGAAATTTTAGATGAAGTTTAGTATTGGAAAAGATGTACAAATATTCTTGTAATAGATTAGTGAATAAGGGAAATGTCTCTAAGTTTGTAAAGATCATTGTTATAAGTAAATGAATATTATGAATCTTCTTTTCTTAATATGTTATTATATCTTCTTAAGCTTCATAATTCCATGTATGGTCCTCTAAATTTGTGAGAGCACGCCTTACACTTAATATCAAAGCTTTTGGAAGTGGCTAAGGTTATCATACTTAAGCTTTAATATTGAATGTAGCGGACTGTTACGTTTAAGGTACCCCTTAGGACGTGATACCCCCTAACATGTTAAACCATCAAGTTGGTCCAATTCAGCCAATTATATATAAAAAAAAAAAAAAAAAAAAGTAACAAAAAAAATTAATGTAATTAAATAAATGTTTAAACTATTTTAACATGAATAGTGAAAATATATTACTATTCAAAATATTAAATGAGTTGGTAGTGTTAACAACACAAGTAATTAATATCATTAAAAGGATGTGTGATTCCATTCATATAGACTTCTAACCAAAGGATCTTTTTGCTTCTTAACAATGTGAACTCATTTTATCTTTGTGGGAGTTGTTATGTGTCTTAAGTGTTCTCAAGTCCCACATTGCTAATTTTATGAGTAGAAATAGATGTGCTTGTATACAAATAAATCAATCTTTAACAATTCTTCTAACAAATGGACTAAAGAATATTATTCTTGAGCCCGATTTTATTTTAAGTTAAAAATGTTAGAAATGCAAGAAGAAGAAGAAGAAGCAGAAAGTGGGAAAGAAAAGCCTCACATGGGTGCTCAAGTCAAATTGCCAAGAAATCCTCTCAATTATTTAAGCCCATTCTCGAGCCCACACAACTCTCCCATGAATGTTATTGAAGACTTAGACTAACTCAAACCATGATAAAGAATATCTAAAGAAGAAATCTAGTGTAGGCCTTCCTATGAATGTTAATATCAATAGACAACAAAGAAGCTGGCAAGATAAATATGAAATTACTATTGGTAGTTCCTTTAACCCTACTTGTAGACATAGTAGATATCAGAGTTCTCAAGGTCATGGTACAAAAAGAGAATCCAACATGAGAAGTAATTTATCCCAATGCAAAATATGCAAGAAAAATGGGGCATGATTTCAAGAATTGTCATTTTCAATGCAAGAGATGCAAAAATCCCAATAATTCTTATAGGGATTGTTACTGGAATGATAGAGAGGATGGAAAAAAATGCAAATTTTTCTAAGGAGAATCAAGATAAAAAAAAAGTATTTTATTCTTATATGAATGCTAAACAATCATTTAAGAATATCTACAGATGCAGTAATCACTTGACTGGAAATAAGGGGTTGTTTGTTGAGTTTGATGATAAATTCAAATCTGAAGTGAAGCTTGAAGATGGAAAAACTCATGAAATTTCTGGAAAAGGAGTTATTGCTATTAATGCAAAACAAGGTAACTCTAAACTAATTTATAATGTCCATTATGTCCCTAAATTGACTCAGAATTTATTGAGTGTTAGCCAATTATTACAAAGAGGTTATATGGTGAATGCATTAATACTGACAAGAAGAATAATTGCATTGTTGCAAAAGTGAAGATGAGCATGAATAAAGTTTTTCCATTATCTATACCTCTTAATGAAGAATATGCTTTATAAAGTGTCAAAAATGGTGAATAACACTTATGGCATTTGAGATATGGGCATATGAATTTTAAGGGACTTAGTTTGTTGAAGAAGAAAAGTAAGATTATTGAATTGCCAAATATTTCATCTCTAGAGAAAGTATGTGACAAATGCATTTATGAAAAATGCATTGGTTGTTGTTTATAAAAACATCATATAGAGTTAAAGCTCCATTAGAGTTGGTTCATTATGATATATTTGGACCACCAGGAACATCATCCATGAATGGCAACAGATATTTTATTTTATTTGTTAATGATTATACAACGATGATGTGGATTTATTTCCTAAAACATAAGTCACAAGCATTTTCCACTTTCCTTAAATTTAAAGCTATGCTAGGAAGGCAAACTAGATACAAGTTGAAAACTTTAAGAATTGATCATGGAGGTGGATATACGTCCAATGAATTCTAAAATTATTGCAAAGATGTTGGAATCAAGAGGCAACTAACTGTACGACACACTCCACAACAAAATGTAGTTGCTGAAAGGAAGAATCAAGCCATAGAGGAGATAGCTAGAAGCATGCTAACTCAAAAGGGTCTTCCAAATAGTTATGGGACTGAAGCAGGCAATACTACAATATATATATATATATATATTGAACAAATCACCCGCAAAAGCAGTACTTAATAAAACTCCTTACCGAGCTTGGTATAAAAGAAAACCCCAGGTTCTTCATATGAAGACTTTTGCAAGTATTGCATATTCTTTCATTCCATCACAAAAGAGAGAAAAATTTATTAGAAAGGAGCAAAAGTACGTTATCATTGGCTACAGTGATGAATCTAGAGGTCATCATCTTTTCAATTCAAAGAAAAATGAGTTGATTCTATCAATAGATGTTATATTTGATGAAGAAGGATCAAGTGATTAGAAAGAAAAATCTCCTATTGTTGAAAAAAAATTGCCTCTAGGATCTAATATTATGTAGCCAGCCAGATCCTCAATCAAGTTTAGGACCAAGTACTCCAGATACTCCTAGCACATCAGCACCACAAGGCACACAAGAATTTTATCCATAATAAAAAAGTCCAATAAAGAAGGTATCATTACACGATATTTATGAGTGGTGTGAATTTGCATTCTTCTCTTGGGAACCACAAAAATATTAGGAAGCAATAAAGGAAAAAATATGGATAAAAGTCATGGATAATGAGATGGTCACCATTGAAAAGAATCATAATTGGGAGCTTGTTGATCTTCCAAAAGATATGAAAGTTATTGGATTACAATGGGTCTACAAGACCAAATATAAAGTAGATGGTTCAATCCAAAAGCACAAAGCTCATCTTGTTGTCAAAGGATATTCTTAACAACCAGGCATTGATTTCAATGAAACATTTGCACCAGTTGCACTTATGGAGACCATACGAATTATCCTTGCATTAGCAGCTTAGTTAGAATTATCAATATATCAACTGGATGTGAAATTGACATTCTTAAATGAAGAATTACAAGAGGAGGCATATGTAGAACAACATGAAGGATATATTATCAAAGGAAAAAAAAAAAGATAAGGTTTATCGCCTACACAAGGCATTGTATGGATTGAAGCAAGCCCCACGGGCCTGGAATAGCAAAATTGATAGCTATTTCAAAAACAATGGTTTTCAAAGAGTCAAAGTGAATCGTCACTGTACATTAAAAAAGAAGATACAAAAGATTTCCTCATTTTATGTTTGTATGTGGATAAATTGATTTGTACAGGTACAAGTCTATCCATGTTAGATGAATTTAAGATAGCAATGATGAAAGAATATGAGATGACTGATTTAGGTCTTATGAAATATTTTCTTGGAATTCAAGTTCGCCAATCCAAGGGAGAAATATTCATTTCTCTAGAAAAGTATCTATATAATTTGTTGAAAAGATATCAAATGGGCAATTGCTAGCCAATTGCTACTCCGCTTGCAATAAATGAGAAATTACAGTGAAATGATGAAGCACCAAAGGTTGATGGGTAGATGTATAGAAGTTCGGTCGGGTCACTGACTTACCTGACAAATCTAAGGCCAGATATAATCTACCAGTCAGCTTAATTTCCAGATTTATGCAAAGTCCAAGCAGGTTACATTATGCAGCAGCTAAGAGGATATTACGATATTTACAAGGAACAAAAAAATTATGGTATTCATTATGTGAAAGAAAAGGAATTCAAGCTTATTGGATATACGGATAGTGACTGAGCAAGATCTATTAATGATTAGAAAAGTACATCTAGATATGTATTTTCAATGATATCAAATGTTATATCTTGGTTTTCAAAGAAACAAAAGATGGCATCATTATCATCATCTAAAGCAGAATATATAGCAACCATATATGCATCATATAAAGCAGTATAGCTGAGAAGAATTTTGGCATATTTAAATCAAAGCCAAGAGGCCCCCACAATTATTCATTATGATAATATGTCAATAATTGCCATGACAAAAAACCAATATTTCATGAAAGGACAAAGCATGTCAAGTTGCAACATCATTACATAGGAAACTTGATACAAGAAGATGAAATTCAACTTGACTTTGTCAACACAAATGAAATGAGCAACTTGGAGATATATTTACTAAAGCTATGATCAAGGAAAAATTTGTGCAATTTAGAAGATCTTACAAAATTGCAAATTAAGAGGGGCTATTAAAATATTAATTCGCAATTTTTGTTAATACACTTTGGCAGTGAACAAGTTTCTTGTCAAAACTAGAAGTTTACGGATAGGTATATTTTATGTGTAAGGATAGCTTCTACACACTTGTATTCTCCCAAGATATGAGCTATTAATTGAGAGATATTTTCATCGACTGCTTTAGCTTTTGGATTGCCTAAGGACTACTTCACCATGAAGTAAACTTATCTAGAATTTACTTGTATCAATTAAAGACAACTAATACATTATTATCAATTCATGAGCCGTATTTCTTATAAAATTTGAATGTGTCCTATTCATCACCGCCTAATGTAACCATCAATATCTCCTATATAAGGAGATCATGTTATTTATGTACTATACATGGAAAAAAAATGAATATATTATGATTTGTATTTGATATGCGCTACTCTTTGGCTTCCGTTTACTAATTTCTTAAAATTAATTTTATTTTTGCAGCCAAAATATTTTTGGTATCAAAGTTATATGGTCTCACGACCCATGAAAGATCCTGTCAGCCCATGATATTAAAAAGAAGAAGAAGAAAAAGAAAAAAGTTCAAGTGCATATAATGAAAAGCAAGCCCTAAATAGGCTATAGCCTAAGGCAGGCTAGAAGAAAAATGATGATGATGAAGACCTAAGGCCTCGAGACTCAAGAGAAAGCATAAGCCCAAGCAAAAAATGTTAGATGTTGACCTGTGGCCTCTAAGGCTCTACTTGAAGTACAAGCATAGACTCATAAATTGAATGCAAGTCACAAAAAACAAGAAGAAGAAGAAGAAAGTGGGAAAGAAAAGTCCCATATAAGCTATTTGAGAAAAAAGAGATATCCGTATAATGAAAGAGGTGCTTAAGTTAAATTGTCTTAAGGTGTTTTGACAAGAAGCCCAGTTCTCATTATTATGATCCACTCTGTAGCCTATATATATATATATATATATATATATCCATATTTAAAGACCATACTTTCCCATGGATATTGAATACAGACTACATGTTTCCCAAAAATATGACAAAAAATCTATCTAAATAATTTATAAATTTATTATATAAAATTATATTTATTTTAATTTTTTTATTTCTAATTTTATCTTTTAAAAAATAATTCAGGTAATTATTTTTAAACCATGTTAATTGAAAAAAGAATTATTGGTTGGTTCCAACCCATGTTAACATCTACATGTAGATGTAGTCATTGCTATTGTGTAAGTCTTACTTGTGAATGTTTATCCATGGAGAAATTATGATCGTGGATAATAAATAAAAACAATGTGTGAAACAATAGGTAACTGTGTATGTTTTAAAGTTTATACACATTAATATTAATATGTAGTGTATAAGAATAAAGTATATTGCAATTCCAAATCATGATAAATTATAATACTAGTAAACACGATCGTGTAACAAAATATCAATTTAAGTAATCTAATGTACACATTATGCACACACAATGTCACTGAGACACAATCAAGTTCTAGGATGCATGTGGCCATCAGAGGCGTAACATCATAAATTGCCCAAGTAGGAGGGCAGCAATAAACTAAACGAATACCACTGGTAGAACTATGATTTATAATAATCGTGCTTGTGTAACTTGTCTTCATTGAGTGAATCTTGTTTCTTTGTAGTTATTATTGTTTGTTATATTGAACATTATTGCATCTTTGCTAATAGTGTGTTTTTTCCACTTGTTTTCAAATGGATCCAAGACTATCAAATAGCTTCATTCTTAGAAGACAGACAGTATCCAAGTTGTAATCAACATAGGAAGGCCAAGTAAGAGTGTCTTCGTTTGCATCTAACATTTATCTGAAAATTTTTAACCATACTGTCAATAGATCTTAAAATGTAGGTGAATTTCATATTACATGTCCATCATCGCAAAGCTAAGCTTAAGTAGCAATGGGGACCCTGGTTGAGTTAGATAGATAGCTAGTTTCGTTCCTGTAGAAGGTCGGCTTTTTAAGTGCCATGTATATACCATTTATGCATCTTAGCTAATACTTCAAGACTACATTAGTGGAAAGGTAGCAACCTGAAATGCACACATGTCACTATTCTACTAGAGAGATGACGATCACCTTACAAGACACATCAATTTTGAGCAATCTCCCCATGGATGGTCATGCAGTGACCTATAACACTAGTTTGTAGTAGGTACACATGTACCAATTGTTGGGGTTGAGACCAGCATCACATGAGCTTTTAGGCATTCATCTGAGGATGTCATAGCTAGGTGCACACTTTAGAGCCTTGATATACAATGCAACTGATGAGAATATCCAATAGCTTACCAAAATGTACATCTTATGTCTCTTTTGATAATCTCCCACTATTATAGGACTTAAAGTTAGTTAGCCAATGCGTATAGGGAGAAGCATGCTTGGTTTGGCTCTACCATCAATTTTGTCTTGCATCCTACATCGACACTTTTGATATATCAAGCCCCTAATTGTGCTTCAAATTTGGGCATGAGAGCACATCCTATAGATTGCCCCCTTATGCAAACAGATCACTACTACCATTGAGGATCAATCATTTCTATACCACTAGGGAATGGATTTTAATGTGATTGAGCACATCATGCATGTCATTCGAGAGTACCACAATACCTTTAATTGCTAAGTCCTCGAGTAGAAATAAGTATCTTATTTCGAAACACCTTTTACTTACACATGTTCAATTCAATTGTACACTTGCTAACTCCTTAATAAACAGGTTGTCTAAGAGCTATACATACTTATTTTAGATACCATGCCTGCTACTTGCCAAGCAAACAACGATATATGGCATTCTCATGTGCCTCTCATATGTTTCCATGTTGTTAACTACTGCTATCCTCACCATGTGCTTCGGCCATTCAATAAGTTCCATGGTATACCTACTCCAACACAAAATATGATATCCCTACATGAGTACAACCTGCACAGACATTCCAAGTGGAATTTAGGATCAAGCATATGAAGTGGATTGCATGGTAGGATACCAATGAGACAATGTCGAGGACATGCAAGATATTTCGGTCGATAATTCTCCTGACCACCTACCATAGTATTAAGGAATCGGGCAATGGTATGTTATCCACACAGGTGTCATGCTAAGCTATATAATAAGAGTGTTTATGGTACATGACAAGCTAACTTCATTGACATGGTATCTCATATGCCATATGATGATATATTATTTAGCACTAATGGTTTCAAGGTAGCACAACAGTTCAAAGGTATCACCCTTCATGAGCCATTACCACTAATTGTCCATTTAGATGATGATAGCAATGATTCTATTCTGGTGCAGTAAGCATGGGGAAGTCATTATAGACCACAAGTTAGAGCCAGGGCGGGGTGCAAAGGCAAATATAATGTCGTAGGTGTGTAACAAGAGACATAAGGGATGAACCATCACTTACACTGGTTCAAACTAAAGAACCAAGGATATATTTGGCTCATATAGAGACACCATTACCTAAAAGCTCTAGTGCAGCCACTGTAACTCCTCAGACTGCACGTAAAAGGCAACTGGCACCACTGTTTGATGACATGGGCAAGATTTTCACTCATGCAGAGTCAGATCCCAACCTAATGTGTTAGAGCCCTCACTACAACCCACCAAAGTGTAGATTGGGATGGCACGCAAATTACCCAATTCGATACAACACTTATGGTGCATCTTCAGCTACATCCACAACTAGATTCTACTCAAGAATTATAGACCTCCACAAAAAGGAGGAGAAGGAGGCAAATGCAATAGCTCCTCGTTTTTCATTTCTTTGTCTATTTATAGATTCCATGTCATAGCTTTCTTAATTTATGCGTTTACTGGTGAAACATTTACATTCTGGATTCTTCATATGTACTTATTTTTATTTGATGGATATTGGGAGAAGTAGCTAAAATTGGTGTATGTAGTAGCTGCAAATACCGCGCATTGTATATTTTTTTTTTTTCTTGTAAATGCAAGTATTCAGATATATATTGTAACTTGAGACAATGAAGAAATGCAGCTATTGCTTTAATATTTTGCAGGTCTAACTTGTGTTTTTAAAAAATATAATGGACATATCTTTTGAATAGAGGAGTAATGTTATAATTGTCTCTTTAAGAGATAAAGCCAGTCCACTAACAGCCACTAACAAACTCATTTTTTAAATAGACAAACTTAAATTACCTATTTTTATTATTAAAATACGATTGTAATGCTTATTTTCCTTTCTTTTCTTTCTTATTATTTTTTTTTCTCTCTTTTATCGGCTACCACTTTTCCTTTCTTATTTTTATATAATTTCCACTATTTTTATTTAAATAAATATTCTAAATATTATTATTTATTAAATTAATTATTATAAACCAATGAAAACAGACTCATCTCTAATTAAAATCAACAAATACTTATTAAATAGTCATGATTTCCAAAAACAAAAACGCACTCACCCATAAGGAGAAGCAAAAACACAATCACTCTTGAAAAGCTCAAAACCATGGATAACATTCATATAATATTTTCAATTTATTTCATGACACCGCCCCTTAGGAATATAATAAACAAAGAAACCATAAAATTCAAATTTAGTTGCTTAGTTACAGCAATTGGCTTCTTTATACGTATATATGGGAAATATATAAATATGCCCAAAAAAAATCTTAATATACGCACTATGATGAATAATAATAAAATGTGAACATTAAATAAAAATATATCCATGTACACAAACTCAAAAAAGTAGAAAAGGAAACTTACAAAAACATCTCTTTGTTTTGATACTTTCACAAACTCATAACTTGTATTTTAATCGTGTCCGTTTTGTTAGTATTTAGTAATGTTAATCAGGACAAGGGTTCGTTATGAATTACCAAAATGGTTGATTTATTATAGATATTTAATTAAATAATAAAATGAAACAATTAAAAATTTCAGGAAAGGAAAAAAAAATGAGGAATTGGTTAGCCAGTCCGCCAAGTAAGCGCTAGGGTTTCATGAATTTTCCTTCTATCATTTTCAGCATTTTTTTTCCCCTAATTTTCTAGAGTTGTTTTGCTTAATCTTACTGGGTATGTAAGTTTAGATTTATTTTATAAAGAAACCACACCCTGCTGCAGCATGTTAAATAAATGAACGAAAATAAGCAAACTAGGAAACCAAAATGCAGCAAAGAAATTGCAGCCTTTCGTAAAAATAAATAAATAAATAACAACAACTCGGCAATACTTGATTAACCATTTGATTAAAAAAAAAAAAAAAAGTCCCTCTTTCTTTGGGTAGAAAACATTTGCTGATTTTAGAGAATAATAGTTCAGAGAAGCACATTCCTTTCCCTATGTACAGCAGAACTCTGATAAAGACTTGTCAGCGTCTGAAATACTGAACCGGTTAAATTCTTCACCTGTACACATTGCTTTACAAAATTGCATGAACACTACCCAAGTACTGGAAATACATGCAAATGCACTATTGTAGCACTTTTTGTGAAATAGTTAGATTCTAAATATTACCTATAGAAGCAACAGTTTCCCAAGACTGAGCTTTACCATCAACCTACCTTGGCAAATGATTCTCATGCATATGCATTGAAGCCATATTAAACTGTGCTGGCATGGAACTATGAAACATGGTTGGCACTGCATGAGGCAACTGCGTGGATACCACATTATGTTGCATGTGCGCTGACCTTGCATCGGTGAATACCTGTAATACAAAGAAAGGCAGAGTTACAACAAAGTCCGCAAGTCTGCCTCAACCTGATGAAGGTCATATTCTCTATAACTATTTTACATAGTAACCATATAGAACATTTTGGGATTAACTGGCTGTCGAGAATGTCAGGAAAAGGCATGTGCTGGATATGACTGCATCTCAACAGTAATATATTCAACATATTATATCTTTTTTTGGGTAAGGAAGCATATTAGATCTCGTGGTTAGTGATTCCCAAAGGCAAATCATCAGTTCTGTTAGTATCACTTCTGTAATATCAGCACAGATATCTGCATTTCATAGGACAAACGTAGACCTCTGCACGAAGAAATTGGCACAAATTTAAATTTCAATTTAACAAGCCAGAAAAAGTCCATGTATAGGGTTTCAGTCGTAAGCACTGTGATGTATGATTCACTCTCTTGCAGAAGCTAATGAAGACGAAAATGGCTAAGAAAATAACAGCAACTTCGATGATGCTTCCAAACAACGGTCCATTTCATGGCTTCAACATGATCGTTACTTCTTTCAGCATGTGATTCTCCCACATTTCACTCAGGTAATATTAACTATATACTACCATAAAAAGCAGGTAAATTGATAGCTGCTCATAAGTAACCAGTGGCGAGATATGAAAACTGGTTAGTGGTTACATTCCTGCAGTGGTCATTGTGACCAACCTCAATGGTTGTTTGGAGAATATCTGATGATAGTATTCAAAAGACTTGAACATTTAGAAACCCTTACTAAAGCTCCTAAAAGCCCCTCTGGATTTCCATCAATAGAAATAAATGGCTAGGATAGTCAATACAAGCAATTGACGCCTTTTTATATACTAAGACTTGCCACATCACAACTATCTATTGGACCATACTTTGGCCACCCCCCTAGAGGTTCACCTCGTCCATAAGACGAGATTGGGACTACCTTTTTCTCATACTCAAAACTCATGATCCTAATACACAAGGCCTTCAGCACCATTAAATCCAAACAGCCACATCGACACTTTGAATGGGTTAATTACCATTCTTCCATTTAACACCAAAAAGAAATTACCATTCTTCCATTACATCACTTCATCATCTTTCTTGCCAATATCTTCCACAGCTGATGAGGAATTTCCCATTGTAACACTTGAACCCAACTTGCCAGACTCAACCGAGTTTTCAATTGCCAACAAATCCATCCATTCACATTTCTGATTAATTATTTAATGATCATCAGACAAGTTCAAGTTCAGCAAATCTACTGACTCCTTTTAACGTCCCCCTCATTCAACACAACATAAGAGTTCCTTGTCTATTTCCTCCTGACTCAAACTCTGTCACTTCACTTCTAAAATCTGCTTGAAGCACAAGGGTCACAGTACCCACTAAATCTGCACCCAACACCCCCGTGTCAGAATCTTCATGGACTCCTCAAAATTTGAACGAGTTTTAGACATTAGAGGAGCAGTAGTATGCCAAATGGAATTCGTCCTAGGTCAAACCGAATTGCCTTTATTGCTACTGAAAATAATGATGTCAGAAAATCTGCAATCAGCAGCAGAATTAAACCAGACCCGTTCACTAGAATTGAGAATATGACCAGGTTCCAATAGTGAAAGGGCCTTCAAGGAGTGCTCAACCTCTCTTTGTCAGAAGATACCTTTATCAACTTCTAAGTTTTCCACGAGACAAGTACAGTGCAATTTCCAGATCATAAAGGCCTTAACATATGGACAGTTACTTTTAGAACCCCAATTAAGACCGTTCAATTAGATGAATTGTGAGTGCAAAACTATGAAAAACAAGCCAAAGCCTGAGCTTGACAATTCAATAATCAAGCCAAGGTCATTTTGCGTGCAGTCAAGGCTACTGACGAACCATGATGGACATTCGAACATCGCTTCCAAATCCAGCCACCTTTGTTTTGTTCAGTCTTTACTTCCTTGTTCTAACTCTTAATTCTTATATCGTTAACCCTGAACCAAAATCATCTAACCTAAAACACTAAGGATAAAAAAAAATAAAATAAAATAAAAAATAAAAAAAATAAAAATAAAAATAAATTATTATTATTTATGATTTTAATAAGGGTTAATTACAAAAACATGACTTATATTTTGATCAATTTGCAAATACATGACCTATATTAATTTTTTTGACAAATATATGACCAGAATCTCATACAAAAGTATTAATATTATTTAATAATTTTATTAGAATGACACATATCAATATTTTATTGATTATAAAAAGTAATTTTACTTTTTTCTCAATTTTCTAATTTTTTAAAAATAATTTTTAAGATTTTATTTTATTTTATAATTTTTTTTATTAAATTAATTTTTCTTATCTAATAAGACACTGAGACATATCTCTCTAATAGTAATTAATTATATTAACACTTGTATAAAATTTGAGTCATCTAATTGTCAAAAATATTAACACAAATCATATGTATGCAAATTGACTAAAACACAAGTTATTTTTTTGTAATTAACCCTTTTAATAATTATCATATTTTGTTCTATGAATTTACAACTCTTAAGAGTGATTATAAAATGGGATGTCAAGAGATCATATCAGCAAAGCAAGTTCCAAGTACAAGTTCTACATTGTATGGTTCACTGTGTGTGTACAATTAGGTAATGCCGAAAATTACTATTGAGTGTTGTTTGTGGTTGTCACTGAGGCTCGCAACCATTTAGGGTAACTAAATCATGGACCAAGTATTTGTCACCAATTGCGTACTCAACATCTAGGATAAAATGACTAGTAATTAGGTACCATAGGCACCAATACTATATTAAGTTACCCATATGATGGAACAATATCTAATACAGGTTGCAAAATTTTGAATTAAGCTATCAATGCAACGCACTTATGGTATGGGATACAATTGTGTTTGGAGGAAGTAAACCGAACCTTCTATGACTAATACAAACATTGAATTCAGGATGATATGATATTTGGTGTTGGTTTAGATATGGATATTTGCATTGGTACTGGCCCAAAGATGTTGAGGAATAGTAAAATTGTCTATGCTGTCCCTCAAACCTAGACTAAGATAAACAACCAGGAGATGCATATGATAGGTGCTTGTTTGTTGCATCTTACATGTATATTTGTGTGCGGCATGGCATCACGTGTTTGTTTGTAAGCGTTTTTATTTGCCAGGTTTAATGGCATACCCAACATGGGACTAGTTTTAAAACATTTAAGGTACAAAAAAATAAATTAGAGAAAACAAAGAGGGCACAGATTTTCAAAATCTTTACTTATGCTTATTTAGCACAAAGCATAAGGACAATAGGCAGAGTTAGAAGGCGCTATAGGGAAGCATATAAAAAACCCCCCAAAAATCTAATTGACACACTATGCTAATAGTATTTATTAGCTTAGAACAACACCCACCTTGGCTTGCCACCAAGATTTGAGATCATTCAAATACTATTTATCAGCTGAGAACACCACCACCTTGGGTTGCCACCAGAATTTGAGGTCATCAAACACCCAAACATTAAAAGGTACTTCACTAGGTAATTTTGATTCAACCACCCGCACGCCCCCACCCTTCCCCCCTCTCCCTTCTTTCTTTTCCAAAAGCCCACCAACCCAGCAAAAGAAAAGGAAGAAAAAGCACCCATGTAAAGCCCAAACCGAAATTTGTCAACAAAACGAGGACAGACAGCCAACATCTAGCCTAACGTAGAATGTCAAACCCAAAGACAATTGAATACACTGATTTAGCAACCTAAAGACATCAGTGGACAACTGACGGTACTGACCAAGTGAGGACACAATATACAAGATTAAATCTCTCAACAGCTTCTCCATTCTTAATCATCAGTGAAATATCCACACCAATGGAAATCTCAGAAAGAAGAAAAGCATCTAGGCATCATCATTTCCAGGCAACCTTATACTGGCCATCTAAGATGCTCAGAGCAAGAATTAAAAATTGAAATTCATCAATACATTATTTTCAGATCACAGAACCAGCACTTTACAAGAAGTGACATTCCAATTTCTAAAATGGTTTGCAAGTGAGTATCTTTTGTTGTGCTAGCTTAGCCTGCCAGACAATAATTAGTGACAGGATATATATTATATTCAATAAAAGTTTTAACAAGAAAATGAAATGCAAGGAACAGGACAAACCATTTGATGAAGATCTTCTTGTGCGCTACCTCTTGTAGAATCTAGCTGTGCTACCTATCACATAGAAGAAAGGTCCTTCAAGATACGGGTAATGTTGAATTTCACCTCAGTAAATTTTCTAGAAAAAAAAAATTGCAATTAGATTCTTCTTTTCTTCTTCCTTTTGCCAGTTATGCATTCTTTACAACACAAAAACAAATAAGAAAATGTTTTAAAGGTGCATCATCACAATAACAAATAGACGGATCATCTTTAGCTAAAAGACCAAGTAAAAAATTTATACATTAACTCAAACAAGCAGATACAAGCAGGATAACGAAACCTTGACTAACCTTTCCCTTCTTGTTTCCATAATTTACACCATTGGCTTTCTCTTTTCTATTACCTGTGTTTCTTGGAATTTTACTTCTATCTCTGATTTTAGGGTCAAATACCTCATCAGTAGATGGGTTGCAATGCTGATTCTCTTCTTCAGCATCACATATTACGGCACTAGTTGAGGTATCAGGTCGGGATCCATTCTCCAGCTTATTATTTACAGTTGCACATTGCTTCAGAGCTTCTCTTATAGAACATAAAGCCAAATCATAACTCTCATGAGATAAAGATCCTTCTTCATCTTATAAGATGACGGCAACATCCGTCATAAGATCTACGAATCTTAGACTGGACTTCCTCTAATTTTTCACTGATTGCATGCTTGCTCAGAGCAGCATTAGTCCAACGCTGCAATATGTATCTTGATGGAATGCTGAAGACACCAGACATTTGAAGAACAACAATTGCATGCCTACATAAGTACCCTTTATATTCAAATGAACGGCAGGAACAGTAAATGCTAGAATTCAGTTCATTCCATTCCACAACATAATTTAGACTGTCTTCAATGTCTTTGACAGTATATCTTACAGGTCTTGCATCTTCATTTTCTTTTTTTAAATGACAGGCAGCAGCTCCCAATACCTCAACTTGAAATTTCTTAAAAATTTCATGTGTATAAACTAATGAGACCTGCTTTTCAAAAGGTGATGGAGACTTCAACTCAGGAGTTTCGTGCCATGCATCAAAATCTGCCTTAGCTTCCTCTTCACATCTATCTTCAAGCATTGCTTTATATTTTTCTACAAAGTCTCGCAGAGGAGTTTCTGGACCGATATATTTATCAAACCATGAGTTCAGACTTTGAGCACGTGATACAGTGGACAAACCAGCAAAAGATACATCTCTCATGAAAGTGGGAACCCAATAAACTCGATCCTCATAGAGTGACCGGACCCACTCAACTTCTCTAAGATTAAATCTGTCAAGCAACTTCCACCACCTTTTCTCAAATTCCACTTCAGCCCATGACTGAAATATGCATTTGTTAAATTTTTCCATAAAAGCATCATGCCACAGGCTTAAATATTCCTGCTGTCTAGGGATCTTGTCCAATATATGCCACAAACAGAAACAATGACGTGTATCTGGAAGAACAGTGTCTATAGCTACTTTCATGGAATTAATCTGGTCAGTAAGTATCACTTGTGGAGCATGTGAGCCCATTGCAACAAACCATGTTTGTACTAACCAAACAAAAGTATATATAGTATCATCTGCAATCAATGCACATCCATATAATGTTGGTTGTAAGTGATGATTCACTCCCACAAAAAGAACCAAAGGGACTTTATATTTACTAGCAAAATATGAAGTGTCAATGCAAACTACATCACCAAATTTACAAAAGTCATTTATACCTTTAGCATCAACCCAGAACACATTTCTTAGCTGATGCTCTTCATTCATATCAATGGCATAGAAAAATTTTGAATTCTCTTCCTGCATTTGCATTAAGAGCTCAAGAAGCATTTGAGCATCAGTAGGTTCAATAACCAAGCTCCGTCCCTTATCATGCGGGTTTCTCAAATAGTTCTCCAAGCAATCCAAGTGATGGTACATATTGGACTGTCCAGGAAGTAATGCTAAATTCTTCCGTCTTCGAATTCGACCATCAGACTTTGATGACTCAGCCCTCCTATGACATCGGAAAAAATGGGCTTGGGATGGCAAGAGATCATGATTATGCTCCTTAATAAAACTGAAAACATACCATTTTCCATCAGGCCTTCTCTTCACATGCATGCTGGCTTTGCAACCTATTTTTGGAGAAGGTCTGGGATTAACAGCATCATCAGACTGCTGCTTATTTCCATATCTAATGCATGAAAACTTTGCATCAATGAATTCTTTGGAAGACCTTGACCTCCGACTGCTCAATTTGGCCGTGCCAAAGCCAACTGACTTGGCATAGTCCCTGTAAAATGAATATGCATCTTCGTGTGATTCAAACTCCATGCCATAATGAGGCTCTACAATTGCATTGGCTGTGACATCATTGATATCCATTAATGTGGAGAGGAATCTACATAGACTTAGACTTTTAGGTTGACCATAAGTTGCCAACTGGACACACTTGTTCCAAAGTCTTTAATAGTCTCAATCCTCCAAAAAATTCAGTTATCCATCGTAACAATCTTCATATGTATAAAGCATGCAGCTTGTGATAGTTCAATCACCCTGTGAACGACATATAGATGAAAAGGATCAGTTTCAGAATCATGGATAGAGTAATAATCTAAGTAAAACTGTGTAGAAACCTAAGATATGCATATGAAAGCTTTTGAGGAAGCATCTTTTCTCTCTTCCTTCCTTCTTTTTTCCCCCTGCTTTTTAATGAATAGAATATTCAAGTAAACTGGTACCAAATCACCATGAGGAAGGACATGCATACAGGAGTGACCACATAAGACTCAACTTCTTCAAATTGAAAGCTATTAAAAAAATTACGTAAATGGGGAGCTCAAGATACCAGATTCCCATGACTAGAAAACTCCCACGGATGGTTTACTGCAATCAAAGAATGAAGCTTACAACAAATCAGAAGCTTGTTGTTTGTCAAAAACAAACAAGGAAATCAATAAGACAATTATCTATCCAAAGTATTTTATCCCAGAAGTTCCTGCACGACTGTCTAGTGAAAAAGAACTCAACAAAAAGTCCTTTTGCTTTTCAATGAGAACTCACAAGGAAGTTTTAGTTTTTTAATACAGCTAGAATTCCTATGGTCAAGGTGTTAAGTGAACTGTCTGATCAGAAAGAATGGAAGAATTTTCAAAGGCATGAAACATGCTGCTCTATCATAAGATCTTTTCCATGTCAGCTTTCTGAAAATGGCCATGGCCTAGTTACTTCTTTGGTTTTGGTAACCCCTCCACATCTCCTCTTGACCCAAGTTTGTTCAGTGTACATTTGATATTTCTAGAATATAGGACGAATATCTTATCACCTGGAGCTGGAGAAATATATCCTCCTTGCTTTTTTCACCAATATTTGCCAAGAGTAAAGCATGTATCTGACCAACAACCATTGCACCAGAAAATAACCAAAGCAACCATCAAACTTTTCTACATTTCTTATTGTTGATTCATTACTAATGCCAAAAATTATAAGTATGGCTAGCAAATAAGGGCATGTCCACATGCATATACGAAAGAGCAAATTAAATTTACTTTAAAAAGACATCAGCGATTCTTGATGATTCAGAAAAGCAATCATAGTCCAATTAAAACAGCTTAGAACAAAAGTCTATACTTATTCTAATGCCAACAGACGCAAGATTTTCACTGTTTTGAGAACTACAGACCAGCGAAACCCGAAACGTGAGGATACGAATACTAAGATATGACCGTAGCATAGAGAAATTAACTGCGGTATTTGATTAAATAGAGCGTAACAAGTACCTGTATTTTGTCCGCCGACTGGGCAAATTTTGCAGTGCCCCGAGCGATAGGGGTATTTAACCGAAAGAGGGATGACGACGATGGAGGAGGAGGAGGAGTAAGGGATGGTTTGGGTTTGGTCTGGGTACTTTTTGCACTTGTAATGGCGATTTGAATCGGAATTCGGGATTATGGGGGAAAGGGTTGGGATTTCCTATTCCGTCGGGATTCTGATTTCCGCTAATGAGACACCTGTTTGGGCAGTGGAAAGGCAGGCGGTGGAAAGTAGAAAGAAATGTTGGCCTTTTTAGGAGAGCAGAAATTAAAATGAAAGAAGCGGATTCGGAAATTTAAATTGGGAGTATGGTCTAGAGGCACCTCCAAGTCTTTAATGGAGAAGTCACAGATTTAAATTCTCTTTTTTATTATTGAAAAAAAAGGTAGAAATGATCAGAGAGAGAAAAAGAACTAAAAACTCCTCTTTTGTTTTTGTTGTTGTTGTTGTTGTTAGTCCACCACCCGAACCAAACTTCCAGATGGATCAAGCTACCAACTCCTCATAGTAAGTGCTACAATTCAAGCCTTGCTCGAACATCCTTGATCCTAGTCAGCCCTTGGCCATGTCCCTTAGCAGTCGTTTGATCCTGACTCCACATTCCTAGCAATAGCCATTCGATCGAATTTAGCATGCAAAGGGATAAAGTGATGGATCCATCCCACGATCTCTACAATCACTATCAACTGCCTACTCACCCATATTTTTATAAGGCTTAAAACTACTAGATCAATCAACTATAGATACTCGTCTACCCATCATGGGAAGATGATATCATACTGAACATACCACATATATTCAACTCACAGGTGCACCATCTCAAGCATTGAAGTTGTCATACCCAATAGGTACTTTAATCATGATAGCTGTTGGGAATTTAAAGATCCAAAATTTTGATCTTGCAATGGAAATTTTTTTTATTAAACCCTAAATTCTCAAGACGGATCCATGCGATTCATTTAAATTAAAAGACATATAAGATTATACCTTTTCAATTATTAGTCCTATTGGATCTAAAGGCACTATCATGTCACAACTCTCTCTACAGTATCCACACGAATGGCCATATTTTCAAAATGATCATTCACGTGCTAACGTTATCTAGAACACTTCTAGATCTGATTAGGAAAATTTTACTTACGACTCTCATGTTTTTCTCTTTAGTGTTCACAAATTTTCTCTATTAATCTAATATTAATAGCTCATATCTTTAACCTTAAAAGAAATCTTTTATCTGTTATTTATACTAATATCAATATGAATAATAACATTAGTGCCCTAATCTTGTTGGGGATAAATTAATTTATTAACATAAGAATTCTAGTTTAGTTAGGAATTATTATTATCCTTAACAAATTATATTTATTTATTATTATTCTTAACAAATTAAGATTAATAATAAATAAAATTTATTATTCCCATTGGACTTATTTAAATTTAGTCCATGATCCTCTTTGTTCATTTTTTTTTTTTTTTTTTTTTGTGTATGACCTTGTAAGTTTACTTAATGTACCTAAAGTCATTTTTGGTCAATAAAACATAAGCAGTCTCTAACAAGACATTATGTTCACCTAAATAACTAAAGATCAGTGATCCAATTTTTATTTGATCCATAGCTTGTGTCATTATCGTTTTGTCACATGATATCTAGATTGAACATAAAGCATGGATAGTGTCACCCTTTATATTGTTCAATCTTATCATTTCTTGATCTCCAAGAAAACTGATAAAATAAGTGAAATTGAGCATGTTATCAATTCATTTAAGCACAGTTATGCATTTCTCAGTTTCACTTATTGAAGGGCCCAGAGATATCTCTCTCATAACAAGAAGGACAAAGCCTATCTTAATCACTTAACTTCCTCTACATGATTCACATTATGCTTAATCACAACCTTTATAATTTCCAATTAAAGATAAGGTTTGATTGAGTCAAATCATAATGTTCCTCATATTGGAACCTATGATGATTTCAGGTCTAAAAATACGCTAACATCATTATTGTAAGAATAACTTATGACATTAATCCATGTAGTGATCTCACAACGGGTCAGTCCAGTACATAGTTTTTTAATATGTGCTTATAAGTTTGATTTGTATTCTCGTGCAAATAGACATCTAATGCATATCAAACAAAAACTCATAGTAGATTTAATTCATTACCATTCTCACAATAATGAGCATATAGGGACGTTTAGAATAATTAAATTATTTATGGATTCTATTATAAAGTAAACATGCAAACAATATAATAAAAATGCCTCTGTATCAATAACACATATGAAATAACAATATCAGGTAATTGGCCTAGGGCATAATCACCAACAATAGCCCATCACGTGTGATATTAAAATTTAGGAATAACTACCCTTAGTCATACAAAAGTTTCAACACTATATGCAATGTGTACTTTCACAACAATAAGAGACGTCGGTGGAGTACGCAATTTAAGATGGTAATAAAATGGCAAACAAGAAATGCTAAACATAATTTTACATAACTTAAAGATTTAAAGTCTTATATCAACATAGGGGCATTCCCCTGTTTAGGTCTCCAAAACCTTCACTACAACTATTAAAGTCTTTTATAGAGTAAAATTAAATATAATGCTAAGAGATTTTAAAGGAAATCTATTTTATGGTTTTTAAGTAGAATTCCTCAAAAAACTCTCGGAAAGCTAACTCTCACTTAAACGAAAGGAGACTTTAGATACAAAAACAAGTATACCTATGATAGCAAAAATATATTGGAGTATAAACGACGCTTGCTTAGTGAGTAATTTCTTGTAATGACGTACTCGTACAAAAAAAAAAAAAATCAAACAAGTTATTGCTAAGCAAGTATATAAAATGCAACATTCATACGAGCAAATAGACACATGTGATTAACTAGAAATCATGTGTTAAATGGATTTATGCCCTCTATATCAGGGGTTTAGGAAGTTACATGCCCATACAACCATAATAAAATTTTGTAGATTTTCAGGCTCCTACTGTAAATTCTTGAAATTTTTTTAAGTTTATCCTTAATCTTATAATTAAATGTCAACCAGAAACCCGAAAAGTCAACAAAAGACTAGAACAAACTATAGACTTTAGATCCGGCAATCTCGTGTTCTTAAACCCTAAATAACAAAATTGAAACAATCGTGGAAAATAATTCGCAATAATATAAAAAGCTTTAAAATATCATATTCGCTAATTTTTAGAATATTTCAGATCCGAACAGGATCAACTCTAGAAAAAGCGTATCCCGAGGCTCGAAATAGTAAAAATACTCTGATAACACCGTTAGGTCCGAAATAATATAAGGATTTCAAAAATATCATTTTTGTAATTTTTCGATAACTAAAAATAACATATATCGCATTTATACGCATATTTTCTTTACTACAATATATTATTAGTCTTATTTACTATTCATTATCTTGTCCTACTATTCATTATTATTCATCTATCTCTACTCTATCTTACAACCTATTCTTACTACCTATATAAATATTTTCTACTTTTTACATTTCCAATACAACTTCACATCTACCATACTTTACATCTTAATTACTTTTCATTACAAAACAACAAATAAAATCAATTTTCCCCCCTCTTCTACATCATGGTCGGTGCCTCTCCCTCTCTCTTCAACCCAATTTTTTTTCAATTTATGTTATTACATCTACTTTTCCTTCACAAAGCTCAATAAATACCACATTTCCCTCCATTTCTTTCGCATACTCATTTTACATAACAAAACTCTCCCAAAATTTCTCCACAACTTTTCTCTTCACAAATTTCCTTTACTAAAACTCTCTTCCATTCAATCTTTCCCAAAATTCTTCACTACACATAAACCATCCATCATCCATCATCCATTACTACTCACATAATACCACACTTATCTACCATCTTTATTCAACTCAAAAACACTTTTAGGTAAACTTCTACCATTATTCATTTACCCATGTCATATAACTTAGCAGGACTATGGTGTTGTTTCTTGAAACTCACATGAGTTGTAGAAGCAACAACATGTTCATGTTTTGTTCTTGCATATGCCAAGAATTCCAATTTGTTATTTTGTTATTATGATATCATGTTGTTATTATGCTCCTAATCTAATTCTATATATATTATTAAGTATATGTACATTCTTATATTTTAGAGTCTAAATGTTCAGTAACATCCTCTAACTTGCTCTTATTATTATTGCTTTTTCTTTTCTTTTTCTTTTCTTTTTTCTTTTGGAACTAGTCTATTCTTAGTTCCAGGGGTTGCCTTGATGAAGCTAAGGCTTCCAATACTTGACCGGGTTAATCTTGATGAAGCTAAGATTCCCAATACTTGATCTTAATATTATGCTCTTATTAATTCTTATATATATCTTATCTTATTATGATATATTGTTCTATTTCTCGTGACTACATATTCATGTTCATGCATGAGCATATTGATATTGTCTCAACAAAAATAAAATGGAGGTTTTCTTAAATGAAGGAAGACCAGAGCTCCTTTCAAAAAATAAACATTTTTCATTTAAGAAATGACTTTTTCATAAAAAACTAGGGGAACTATCTTAACAAATCTTTTCTAAAATTTAGACGAGCTCATCACAAGTTTTTTTTTTTAATTTGGTTAAAACGTAATAAGTTTTTAGTAACAATAGAACATGACAATTTCAACAAATGATACATAAAGTAGATATATCACACATACTATTTTCAAACAATAGAATGGAAAAGTTTCCTTTAAAAACTTAAGATTTCAAATCCTTGATTAGCAAAGGTTTCATTAAACTTCCTTGTGAAAGTTTCACCAATACTCTAAAATATTAAGGATTAGACAAGTTTTGTAAAATCATCAAGAAAATTTCTTTTATAGAAATAAAATTTTCTTAGGAAATAAAATTAGTAAACAACTTAGGAAATCACTGTTTATTAAAGTAAAATGGACTTTAGGAAAAACTAAGAATATGAAAACTTTGATAAATCTTAACCACTATCAAGGAATACTTAGGAGCTACATTTTCAACTCTTAGAAGTTAAGTTGTAAGAATCTTAAAAAGACTAAAATTATTATTGGAAGAAATTTAATTGTTTCCAAAGATTAAGAAATAGAATTAAAAGGAGGAAATACTCACTTAAAATTATTCGAGAAATTTTTCCCACAAAATAATTAAAAATTTTCAATGTTTTGCTTTTCCAACTTTTAGGACACCTTGTTTTACAAAAACAATTGTTAAGACAACCTCACTAAATTCATGCATATGGTATAAGTCAATGTATATATATATGTATATATATATATATTCAAAGGATTTTTCCAACTATACTAATATTTACATTTTGTTACAAGGATTTTTGGATAAAGTAAAGTTTGCAAACTTGTGTTTTGAAAACTGGAATTTTCGGGATGAATCTATACCTTATGGTTTCGGAACCCAAATGATTTTTTATGACAAAAATAATCATAGAAATGGATAGATCTTTTCGAATTGGCAGAAAAATGGTTTACAATATGCGAAATTTCAAGTTAAAATGAGCAAGTTATGGCCATTTTAAGTTGAAATATCCACTTATACGAATTTTATTGCAATTAGATAATAGAATTAGAAATTTTGACTAGAAATTCCATGGAATACTTATTTTGGGTATTTCCTTTGTTTAGCAAATGAAGAGGAGAATGTGTACTAACCCGAGGATTATTACGATTGAGGAAGTATCGTCGAACCATGGCCGAGTGAGTCTACTTCCTTTATTTCCATACTTAGGATTATACTTATAGCATAGTAGCACTAAACTTGAGAAAAGATAAAATTGAAGATGCATGTGATTATAATGTTGACAAAAGAACTTTAAGCATATCGAGCCATGAATTGCTTATAACGAGTTGTATATTCTACTAGCATGTTAAAGTGTTTGAATATGGATGATCACTTGCAAGAAATCGAAATTAAGATGGCTAGACTTTAAATAAAAAGTTGATACATGCACACCATTCGTTGAGTCGCATTATATTTACTATTATACAATTGTAAGGAGAAGTGTATGATTGTAGTGGTTTGTATAATCGTTAATATACATATGTAGCGAGTAAGAGCCGGTAAAATCTACAAATTGATGGCGAGTAGGAGCCGGTACGAACTACATGTTTTTTATGGTGAATAGTAGCCAGTAAGATCTATAAAAAAATGTTTTTTTTAAGAAATATTGGTTGTAATTGGCTAAAATCCCTAACCTCGAATGAAGGGCATAAATTCATTCGATATATGATTCCCGAAAAATCATGTCTTGTATGCTCATGTGTATGTTGCATTCCACTTGGTTGTTTAATAAACTTGGTTGTTATCTTGTTTTAAGTATGATCATCAGGTTTATTCTCACTAAGCTCGTAAAACTTACGCCCCTATAGATTTTTGTATATGCAGGAACATCTGTTCTTATACCCAAGGTCTCATCATATCCGTGTAAGTTTTCTTTTTTGAGCTTTTGGAGGAAATCTACTTGAAGGTTTAGAATAGAATTCCTTTAAAACCTTTTGTTGAAGTGTTTAAGTTATTTGTAAAGACTAGTAAGCTTTATGAGATCCTTGGAGTTTTAGCGGGAGAATGCCCTTATGATTTATGTAATAAACTCTTAATTACTTTTATAAGATAACTTTTTTTCTCGATTTTTGTATGTTCAATTTTACTTACTTAGACCACACTTCCCAAAAGTATCTCCCATTACCGTGTTGTACGCCTTACATATAATATCGAGACTTTCGTCTGACTAAGGTAGTCATTCTTAAGTCTTGATATTATATGTGGCGGACTGCCACATTTAGGGTATCCTTCAGGATGTGACACCTACATGCCACAGATTTTTTTAGATTTACCGACTCCTACTTGCCACCACTACTAGTCTCTCATCCCACACGAGGGAATAGTAGCAAAAATGATGTGACTCACTTCATATCATGCATGATCAATTTATAATTTAAATCCTAATTGAGTTATTAACAAATTTAGGGGTGATCATCGAGATATACACAAACAATACAACATGGCATCAAAAGCAAGGTATTAATCAACAAGTCAAGTTTCAATATGCTTATCTTTCTTTCAACAAACACCAAGAATGCAATCATATCCCATGATAATCCTCACATACATATTCCATTTTTTATCTTTTCCTATTTTCTAGTGCTTATATTCTACAAGCACATACATGAATACGTAAACAAAACGAAGTAAACTCACTCAGCCATTTCTTGAAAGCTTTAATTGAAATAATCATCGGGGAAAGGCACGTCAAATTCTTCATCACCTAACAAAAGAAATACCTAGAATGAATATTTCACATAGTTTCTTCTTAAATTTCTAACTCTATTAATCCTATTCACAATATTGTCCTAGTTATAAAAGTTCTAATTTAAAATGATCATAACTTGCTCATTTTAACTCAGAATTTTGCATATAAGTAGTCGTTTTCTACCTACTTCGAATGACCTATCCATTCCTAAGATTATTTTTAATATTTAGGATCATTTAAGTCTCAGAATCCCATGGAACAGATCATGCCTAAATTGTTCCAAAATTTGATGTTTTTAATTTTTAAATTTTTACTTCATTTAGACACTCTAAGTCAAGTATAAAGGATTTCTTTCTTAAAAAACCATATAGTAATTATAATAGTTCATAATACATGCATAATCTTAGTGATTTTGCTTATAATAGAATTTTTACTAAAACAATCTCCACGGAAAGTAGAAAAGTTAAGCTTTATGAAAAACAACTTTTGAACTTGTAATAAGATCTCTTTTTTGAAATTTCTTTGTAAACATGAGACTTAAAAATAATTATGGTTTAATATTTAGTTTGAAATTTTTAATATCTCATACTTAGTTTAAATCCTCATTTAACAATTTCTTTTACAAAACATAGATTTTACTTGTTTGTAAAGAAAATACTCCAAGATGTATTTCTTAGAAATTCCTTTAAATCTTGGCATTTGAAAAAATTTAGGTGAATGTCTTGTTCTTAATAGGTATTCTTGATAAAAAGATTTCCCATATATTGAAAATAAGATTTTAGGAGAATATTTTGCATAACAAAGAATTATCAACATTTATATTCTTAGAAAATTGATTTTAGCACAACAACAATATCACTTATTGTTATATATGTGCATGGACTTAGAAATTTATATTACTAACACATAACCAAAATTGAGATTATGGTAATATTCAAGAGAATGTAAGGATATAAAATAAATTTGCAAAAATCATAAAGTTGGTAGAATAAAAACATGGAAGTCTTAGTTTGTTATCAATACTCTCAAAGACTTGAAATAATCTAGTCATCATATGATATAAATAAAAACAAGCATAATGAAATAAATTAATGTGGTAGTCTTAGACTTTAAATAAGGCTCCCTATAAATCTCCGAAATTTTTGGATTCGAATTATAGTTTAAACCCTAATCGGAAGTCAACCGGATTTTCCAGGGTCAACAAAACCTTAGTCTACCATAACCGCTTAAGTCCGGCATTGCCATTTTCTCTAGCCCTAGAAAACGAAGTGGGAATAATTAGCTATAATGGTTCGTAATAGCTATAGGTTGTATAAAAATATCAGTTTTGCAAAATTCGAGTGTCCTTAGAACCCTATCGGACACAATTCTTGAAAAACGTGTCCCGGAGCTTGGAATAGAAAAAATATTCAGAATATACCGTTAGACTCGTAAAATATAAGATTTTCAAAAATATCAATTTCATAATTTTTTGGTAGCTAAAAATATCAGATATCTCATTTATACACGTATTGTAAACCCCAGTTTTTCAAGTAGCCAAGATAACCCTAGAACCGGAAACCAAAACCCTAAACCGGAATAGCTCAAGTCTAGAGTGAGAACTAGGAACCCTAATCCCAGCTTTTCCTCGGTTTCCAATTAAGAAACTTTTATAAGAAAATTAAATCTTGAATATAGTTCTTGATTATATTTCAAACCAAGAAAATATCAGATTTTAAGAAAATTTCAATTCCGGGTCATCCCGAGACCCATTATAGAAAAACGTGCCCCGGAACTAGAATTTCAAAAATTTACTTATGAGTACTCTTTTGAACCGAAATAAAATAAGGATTTCAAAAATATAAATTTCATAATTTTCCAGCTTACGAAAAATATAGTTTTAACCTTCTTATTCGTATTTTTCTTATTACCGGTAATTAAGTTGTCTTGATTACTATTCACTACTATTCACAAGTATAACCTATGACTAGTCATTTGTACACCCTATTCTTACAACCACTCAATTCCATTTTCCTTTCCAAGGACTTTTGTTTCCAAATAATTATTACAAGTTATGTCAATTTATGTACATCCATCAAAACAAATCAATCAAAACAAGTTAATCAAAAATCAAATCCCCCCTTTTCCTCAAGCATTGGTCGGCGTGAATGCCCCCCCCCCCCCCCCCCAACAAGCATCTTGTGCAATTTTTTTTTCCTTTTTGTCACATTTAACCTAATTCCATTTAATATATAAGCCACATTTCTTTCTCTCACTTCATTCTTCACTTTTCAAAGTTTCAAGAGGTGAAAATCTCTCTTTTCTCTCCTCTCCACTCCCTCTATGCCGTGAGCCTCCATGGCCTCCCACACACACAACTTGTTTCCTTCTCTTTTATCTCCTAGTTTACTTTAAGTAAATGGGTTTTTACTCCTTCTACTCTTAGATCTTTGTAATGGCTAGGTTAATCTTGGATATTTCCAACTAAATGTCCCCATGAGCTCTTGCTAGGGATAAGGAAATATCAAAACAAGAATGCCAAACCATCACCAAGTAGATCTAACATTTAAAGGAGCTTTCATGCCATAAGCTTTATGATTTTTTTCATCAAAAGGTATTTTAAACAAAAGATCTTTTATAAAAATATAGTTTTTATGTTTTCAAAACTCATTTAAGCATATGAAATAATAGATCTATCATTTTACTACTCATAATCATGTAGGCATTTAAGGTTTCATTATTATTTTGTGTTTATATGCATTAATAGTCTTTAATGCTTTTGTCTTTAGTAAATAACCTTCTTAGTATATAGATCTATGGTTAGATAAGTTAATAAAGTCAAAAAGGAAAACACTTTTCAAGAAATGAATTCGGATGACTTTGGGAACCTAAGTTAAAAACACTTTTATCAACTTCTAAACACATCTTTTTCAAGAAAAATGAAGCCTATAGGTAATAGATAATGTTTGGTGACATATTTCATGAGTCTAAATGAGATTTTACTAAAGAAAATGTTGGAAACAAGAAATGAAGTCCAATAGAAGTTTTGAGCTAAAAGTCATGTAGACAAAATTCGTAATAATGGATAGATGGTTAGAAAACACTAGTTTTCCAACTTCAAAAATGGTATTTTCTTAAATAAATGAAGTCCTTAGGGTATAGGTAAAATAAATACTTAAAGTTCTAAGTATAAAATACATTTTCCTTAAAAGAATCAACTTGAAAATGAAATTTTCTAAATTCGGATTTTTGTAACCACCTTAGTGTAAGACCCACTTAAAAGTTTACAAATGAAGATTTTATTAAAGAAATAAAGGCCTTAGGATATAACTAATATAAGGGTCAAAATTTCTTTAAACAAAGTAGAGTTTCCTAAATAAAATCCTTATAATAAGTAAGTGTGACCAAGTGTAGTAAACTTACTTGTTAAACAATAGCATGAAATGATTTTCTAGGAAAAAGTTTATTTAAATTCTTTAAGTCTAAAAAGTTATAAGAACTTAGGCTCATTAGATTTCATATCATGACATTCATGATAGGGAAAATCATTACCATGACATTTAGTTTCATTTTGTGCTTAGGAATCTCAAGTGCATTCATGAAAATCGCATTTTCGGAATCTATATAACCGTTGTACAGATCTGATCCCTCATTTCCGAAGCTTAGATATTTTCAAAACTTGATTTAAAGTTCATATTTAGAAAGCTCTTCCGAAGTAGATAGAAATCGATATAAAATTTGCGAGATTCCAAGTTAAAATGACCAAGTTATGGCTATTTTAAGTTGGAATTCCCGCTTAGGACGCGAATTACGAATTTGATAGTTCGTAAGAAGTCGTTGGATTAGTTTGAGTTGAAATACTTATTAGAGTATTTCTTCCTTTTTAGGTTATCCCGAGTTCGACGATTCCCTACCACCGGATTATTATTACTAGAAGACCGGTGATCCAATGGCCGAGTGAGTTTTTCTTCCCGATTCATTTATTGTATGTGCTTGTAAAGTAGTGCACTAGAATGTAGGACAAATGAATGGAATATGAATAATGGGGAATGATGGGAAATTATATGTTGATGATGATGTGAGAACTCAAATTAAGAATATCGAAACCGGGTGATAAACTTTGGTTGTGTAGTTAGCTATGATGGATTGTCTGAAAAATTGTTTGATTGCCTAAGTAAAATGGCTTAATCAACTACTTGGACTAATGCTAAATTGACATGTGCATATCACAAGGGGAAGGAGCATTAGCATTTGTAGGTTAGTCGTGAATCGTAAACGATATCGAATAATCGTAGGTTAGTCGTGAACCATAAACGACATCGAATAATCGTAGGTTAGTCGTGAACCATAAACGACATCGAATAATCGTAGGTTAGTCGTGAACCATAAACGACATCGAATAATCGTAGGTTAACCGTGAACCATAAACGGCATATTGTTAGTACCGCAGTAGTCGTTAATCTGCTAACCCGGGATGGAGGGCGCAATTCCATCCACATATGATTTTCGGCTAGTCATATGTATGTTGAACTTACGTGTTTGATGCATACACTTGCTTGATTAATAACTTGCTTGAATTGTTGTGGCATGAATGTTATTGTGGAAGACTACACTCACCAAGCTAGTTAGCTTACGTCCCTACAGTCCATTCCTTTTGCAGCTTTCCCATTTGTGGCTTAGGCGACGTGACCCGGCTGAACAGGTACAGAAGCTAGGAGTTTCCCCTAGAAGTTGGAATTTATGTTTTAGACTTCCATAGGAAACTTCTAAGACTTGGATGACTGTATAAGACCGTTAATTATTCTTTTGCGGGGGAATGCCCCTTAGATTATGTAATATTTATTTATGTTTCATGAATTATATCCTACTGCTATTACATGCCAAATTAAGCTTTTATCTCCATTCGGACTTGTACTCTATTGTTGTAAAGGTACGTCTTACATCTATATGAGGCTCTTGAAAGACTAAGGCGGTAATTCGGGAATCTTATATGGCATGTGGCGGACTGTTACGTTTAGGGTACCCTATGGGGCGTGACACGTATTTTCTTACTACCGGCATTTAATTGTCATGTCTACTTTTACATACACTATTTTCTACTATTCTATACTATTCATCTATCTCTACTTTTTCTTACAACCTACTCTTACAACCCATATACCTATTTCTTACACATTTTCATTTCCAATACAACTGCACATCTCTCATTTCTTACTTTTAATTAACAAAATAAAAAAAATAAATTTTTCTCTCCCCATTACCCTTGGATTTGCACCGGCCACCCCTCTCCCATGCCTCAATTTGTTTTATTTTTCACTTATTTAATTAACACAATTTATCTTCCACATTTTCCTATAAATATCCCTTCACACTTCCACTTCTTTCACACTTCTTCATTACTAAAGTTACTCTCTAAAAATTCCTGAAGAATTCCATTCCAAGAAGCTCTCTTTAGTTCATCTCCTTTAGGTATTATTTCTTCAAGAATCTCCTATGTTCATCTACTTAGTATGAACTTAGTGCGTGTTTTCTAAAACCATGAAGGTTAAGAAAGTAACAATAGGTTCATACTTTGTTTTTGTTCATAATCTAAACTCCTTTATGTTTCTTTTATGTTCATAATTATCTAATATATCTATATGGCTACATATATTATTTAGAGCATATAAGCCCATTGTCTTGTAATTTATTTACTTTTCTTGCTCTTTATTTACTTCATTGCAATTTATTTAATTTCAAGTTGTTTTTAAGACTAGTCTTTTTAGTCTTAGACTTGTCCTCATCAAGTCAAAATATTTTTCTTTTCTTTTAGGGACTAGTCTTTTCTTAGTCCCAAGGTACCTTAATGAAGCTAAGGTCCCAATACTTGATTTATTCCTTTAATTGCTTGTTCTTTCAAGTTATTATGTTTCTTTACAATTCCATAATTTTATGATTCATATTCACGCATGAACATAATGATTTTTGTCTCAACAAAAATAAAGGAGGAAGTGTTTTCTTAAACTAAAGATTCTTTTCTAAGAAATAAATGAAGAGATTAAGTTTCTTAAAAACTCATACACATGCCTAGAAGTGATTTTTCTTAAAACAAAAGGTTTTATAAAAGCTTATTTTTCATCAAGTATTAGAAATTCTTTTGGAATAATCACAAGAAACAAAAATATTCTTTTATGAAATTGTTATTACTTTTAAAAGTTGTTGGAATCTAAGCTTAGAAAAATAAAAATCATTCTTTAGAAATTTAGAACTATTACAAGAAATTAAATTTAGAAAAAGAAACACTTATTTCAAGTAACTAAAAATTTTTTCAAAGTAAAATGAATATTTCAAAAATTCTCAAGTTCAAAATCATTCAAGACTTTACTTTTTCATAAATTAAGACAACTTCATTTACTTCATACATTGTTATGAGTCAATACATATATGCTTATACCTTTCAAAAAGCTTACAAAAATACTTGGAAAATCTATCTCTTCAAGTGAGCTTTTGATAAAAGGAAGAAATCAAGTTTTTACAAATTCGTGGTAAATCTGGTCGCTGCCTTTTCTGTACCCAAACGACTTAGTTTTATGGAAATAAGTTTAAAAATGTGTATATCTTTTCGAGTAAATAGAAAACGGTATATTATATGTGAAATTCCGAGTTAAAATAAGCAAGTTATGGCCATTTTAAGTTGGAATTTCCTTTTATACGATTTTACCGCGATTTTAAGAAAAGTTTAGAATCTTCAAGGAGAGAAACTTCATAAAATACTCATTTTGGGTATTCTTCTTGATTAGATAATCTCGAGGAGGATTGTTCGTATCCCGAAGATTACTACGATTAGTGGAAATCCCGAACGACTCATCCATTTCAAGAAATGTGTCATCATGGCTAAGTAAGTTTACTCCCCGTTATTTTTCATACTTATGATTGTGCTTGTAAAATTAGTTGCACTAGAATTTAGGCAAAATCAAATGGAAGTTGTATGATAACATGTTGAAAGAATATTAAGTATATCGAAACTTGATTTGTTTGTAATAAAGTTGTTTGTACATTACTATCTTGAAGTGTTTGAAATCAATTGCTCACTTGAAAGAAGATAAATAAAACTACTAGACTTTAATTAAGAAATTATATATGCACTTCATATGATGAGTCACATTTCATTCACTACTATACAATTGGTGGGATAAGTATATAATAGTGATGGTAGACATAACCGATATATCATGTAAGTGGCGAGTAGGAGCTAGTAAGAACTACGTAAATTAGTGGCTAGTAGGAGCCTGTAATAACTATAAGTTTTTTATGGCGTATAGGAGCCGGTAAGATCTATAAAAGTGTGTTAAAAGTTGTGGCTGTAATTGGCCTGAATACCCAACCCCGAATGAAGGGTGTAATTCATTCAACATATGATTCCCGGAAAGTCATATGTCTTGTATGCTCACGTGGTTGTTACATTCCATATGTTTGAATAATAAACTTGGTTGATAATTTACTTTGAGTATGAATTTTGGGATTTACTCACTAAGCCCATAAGCTTACACCCCTATAGGTATTTGTATTCTGAGGAACACCTATTTTTGTGCCTGGGGCCTCCCCATATCCGTGTAAGTTTTCCATTGAAGCTTTTGGAGGAAATCTACTTGAAGACTTAGATTAGAGTTCCTTTGAAATCTTTAATGTAGTTTTTGAATGTTGTAAAGACTATTACGATCCTTGAATTAGCAGGGGTATGCCCCTAAGAAATCGTGTAATAAATCTTGGGTTATTAATGATATAATATATTTTATTTCTGGATTCTTGTATGTTCATCTTTACTTGCTTAAACTATGCTTCACAAAAGCGTCTTCTATTACCGTGCTAGACGCCTTACATGTAATACTAAGGCTTTCGCATGACTAAGGTAGTCATTCTTAAGTCTTGATATTATATGTGGCGGACTGCCATGTTTATGGTACCCTTCGGGGCGTGACACTCCCCAAGACTTAAAATTTCCAGTCTCTCTCGAACTTGAATATGGACAAATCCAAGACTAAAAATTGAGTAGTCTTACAAAAGCATGAAATGAATAAATTCCTCGAAATAAAATAAGTGTATGAAATAAATAAAATTAGGTTAGTAAGCACTGGGCTCTAAAGAATATACATACTTTTATACATACACAAACATATAAAAAAGTTAGATTAGTTAGATACAGACAACATGGATATATTAAATATGAACATGATAGTAGACATTGTATGTTGTCTTGTATATTTCCATTCCTAGCATGAGGCATCATTAGAATTTATTTTGTAAATTTCTATGAGCAATACATATATATGCTACACATTATAATTTGTGGAGAGTGTTTACCTAAATTGTTGGATGTAAGAAAAATGAGAGGTAAAGAGAGGTGTAGGTAGTGACAATGAAGGGAAAGGGAGAAAAATAGAGAAGAAAGTTTGAGAGAAAAATTTGATAGAGCTTTGTTATGTATAAGGAGAAGTATGAAAGAAATAAAGGGAAGTGTGTGTATTTATAGAGAAAAGTGGAGGAAATTAAAGAATGAAAAGAAAATAAAAATGAGAGGGAGGGAGGGAGGCCGACACCTCATAAGAGAGGGAAGCGGAGGCGAGGGGGGAGAGAGAGAGACAAAGAGAGTATAAAGTGTAGTAAAAAGTTGTATTAGTAAAGTAAATGTAAAAATAGGTATGTAAGTTGTAAGAAATGGGTGTAAGAGTAGTTGTAAGAAAAAGTAGAGTAACATGAATTATAGTGAATAGTAATAAATATTAGACAAGACAGATTTTTTACCAGTAGAGATAAAGTTATGCGTATAAAAACTGTAACTAACATTTTTATGAGCCAGTAAAATTCTATTTGATATTTTATAAATATCTTAATATTTTTCTAATGTAAATTGTTTGTTGGATTATTTCACCTCATTTTACATGTTGGTATTTGAATACGGAAACTAATCTCACAAAGGCCTGAAATGAGCGAAGTTTTGGCGAATCTAATTATTTTAGGGCATATACCATCTATTCAGTTCATAATATGAGTTTATCCTATTTTCCTAATTTATTCAATATTTTAGGGTTTTAAAAATTGTTTGATCGAGTTTAGGGTTTCTAGAGCTTAAGATTGACTTGGTTTGACTTTAGGGTTTCTGTTTCACTTTTGACTCTAAAGTTCTACTTATAAATCAACCAAAAAATCTAAGGCTTTATCGAAGTAGCCACAATGGGTGACCGAATTATTGTTTTGCAGCCTATCCTCTCATCATGATGATCCAAGCCCAACGTACATTTTGATCTAGCCTTTATTAGATTCAAGCAAACAATAGGCATAATGTAATGTATTCTACTTACAAAAAATTAATCACTGCAAAATGAAAGTTTATAAGCATGAATTTCTTCTTAAATTACAAAAATTGCATTTCTGACCTAGTATTTGTTTTTTTTTTTTCTTTTGAACTGTGATTTCCAAAAATAAATTTAAAATCTCATTTATTACTGTTATTTTCAAAAGCATATACCAACTTAAATGGCATTTTAAATATGTGTTGCATGTAATTTTACAACGGTATTTATACGATTATGTTTATATGATTACTATTCATATAAATTTTTTTAACAAATCAATAAATAAACAAATATCTCAATTTTATTTTATTAAAATTCTATAAATACCCATATAATTTAAAAAAAATTCTCTAATATGGTAGTAATTTGATTTGAAATCCTTCCTAGTTTATGGAGGGGGAAAAAAGAGACAAAGAGAATCTCCCTAATTTCATTTAAAATTTAAAGAGAAATGCTTTTCAATCAAACATAAAAAAATAAAAAAAATCTTAAACTAATTCCATTCTCTTTCCTTTTCTTTTTTAAATATGGAAAAGTGAAATTTCCACGTCAAATTAACCTCCTCTTATTTCTTCTACAAACCCAAACATAGTTCATTTGCTTGAATGATCTCTTCCTTTCATTTTTATGGGATGTAGGAAAAAAAATGTCTCCTTTTATGACTTGTATGCAAGCATGAATTAGTTTTCCCTATAACACCTACACTTGACACCAACGAGAGAAAAATTATTGAAATTTTAATGCTCTCTCCTTTCTCCTTTTAATATTGTAGTGTGGTTGAGGTTACTTTGACAATAGTTAATGTCACGGTTGGTACCTCAACTTTGGCCAAGTGTACAGTTAAGCCCCTGAACATCTGTGTACACAAATGCAATTCGCCTATGCTAATAGCACCTAACCTAACTCTATTAGCTCCATTAGATGACATGGCACTCACACCTATAGGGACATATCACTGATAACCACGTATTAGATGACATAACATCTTATTGATTTTTTTCAATTTATTTTATCATTATAATTATTAATTTATTTGTTTTAATATTACTAATATAATTATAATTAATACTAATTTACTTATTAATAATAAAACAACCTTAAGGGCCATTTGATAATTTAAACCTAACTATCCCACTAACAAAATTAAACCCAATTAACCTAACCTAACAAGCCCATGCTTCCTTAAATGCAAATATTTAAACTTGGATTGTCAAATTGCTTATTATAATTATTAATGATAAGACAACCTTAAGGGCCATTTGATAATTTCAACCTAACCATCCCACTAACAAAATTAAACCCAATTAACCTAACCTAACAAGCCCATGCTTCCTTAAATGCAAATATTTCAACTTGGATTGTCAAATTGCTTATTATAAAGATGATTAGTTACTAAAAGTTTAGCAATATGGGACTTAGGTGGTCTGGGATCAAGCTTGATTGGAAGTTCATATGTTCATTTTATCTTGTCTTGTTATCTAATTTGCCTGATCCTTTCTTAGTTTTTTCTGCAAAAAGTTTATGGGAACGTGATTCTTCATGGTTGGAATCATGGAGTTCCCATTTTGCCCTAGTTATGTTTTTGGTTTTTATTGTTTATGATTTTTTTAACAAGTAAAATTATTTTTGAATAATTTTTATCTTAAAGGTACACGTAAAGGGGAATGAAAAATGTAAACAGTGATTCCTATTGTTATCCTCGCTTTGGCACTTGGGTAATATTAGTTTAAACGCCAAAAGAACTCAATGAAGCTTAAGCTCCTTCTCCTTAACCAAATAACCTATTTGAATAAGGAATGCAAATATCACACTTACAAGGATGAACGCTGATGTAAATGTCACACCTTGAAGGGTATCCTAATTTGACAACCCGCACAAATGCTCATACCAATCACAATAGCATTTGTGAAGCATCTTAACAATGTAACTTAGGAATTAAACGAAGTATTTTAACAAAAATAAGGCTTTACAGATGTTGTTTTATCATTACATCAGTTATCTTTCTTAATTGAAATTACTTGATAACAAAAGACATAATATGCCCCAAAAGGAAATAAACATTAGGATATAACACTTGTAGTCTCTCTATCTAGCCTTTCTTGCAAAAGTCTCTCCAAAATCCCAAAATCAGCTAGCTAATCTGAGTGGCGTAGTTGGCTAGGTTATGAACCTGTCTTAGGGCACCTACATGATGATTCACACTATAGGGGGAGTAAGCAAAACCACAGCTCAGTGAGCAGGGAGTGTAATTTCCTCATTACTACTCAACAAGCAAGTAATGAAGTTATTAAACATATGTTATGCATGTATAACCATATGTAATGCAAACATCACATGCGGTCTTCTGGTAATTGACGTGAGGTCTTGGATTTAATGACTTCTCCTTAACCTAGGGTTTAGGGAATACTTAGTTCCATCAGCATCAAGTTATCCAAACTTAAATTTACTTATCACAATTCCCATGGTGACCTTAAAGTGCTCAATCTAGGGGTAGCTTATGATTAGGCCCGAGATGATGGTTTGACATGGTTTCATAGTCTGCGACTTCCCTATATCATTTAGTTCATTCTACAAAACCAGAACTTAACTTAACTTAATTTTTCCTCATAGAGGCCTTAAGGTTTCAATCCGAAGGTAGCTTAACTTAAATGAAGTGGATATGTCCATAGTTTAAATTTTATTATCATTCCATCGTCAGACAGTAACAACATATAAAAATGCAATGTCGTGCAATGCATGTCCCATTTTAATTATAACCTAGTGATCATTAATAAATTTAGAGTGATCAAGCATTATATATTTGACTCCAGACAAGTCAGATATTGGTAAAAGCAACAATTCACACAAAAACCAATTCAAGTTATTCATTCACCGCTATTAATGCATTATAACTCTTTAGGGCCTTTGCATATATTTCTTGAACTTAAGAGTGAAAAATTTAAAGCATACACAAATAGGCTACACAACTTGTGTAGAAGGCTATTAAATAGTAGAAGCAACTTACATGGTTGGAAATGCTAGAAATTAACTCCAAAGTGTCTACATGACCATATATGCATGAGTGTACTCGAGGCAGTGTTGATTACATTTGGTATCCAGATTTCCCACATTTCATCCATTTTTGCACATACATGTGGGCCATGTACGAGGATCGTGTATGTCAAGAATACATGCTCATAAAATTATACATGTCGGACATTTATACACGGGCCGTATACGGAGGTCGTGTAGGATGCATTTTGCATCTAGAATGCCTCGATTAACAAATTTTTTAGTATATAACAGTGTATGATGGTCGTGTAGGATGACTTTCACTTTGAACTTTCTATTGACGTTCTAGATTATATTTCCAAGACTTGTAATACATTCATAAGTCTTTTTGAATTAAAAACTATCAGCAACATAACATAGAATAGCAATACAATAGTAATACAACACACGATCAAGCAGTAAATCATTAGAAATCCCACTTATCGTGGTGGCATCTTTAGTTATCAAAGGGACTTGAAGGTTGGCTCGAGAAATCAAAGTTTTCACCTATACAATACAAGAAAATACTCTTCTAAGCTCAAGGAATACAATCCAGTGAGCAAAAACTAAGGATTCATGTATATAAAACTCAAGAATATTAAATTACCTTCTTCACTAAATACTCGATGCTTCGATTCATCCTAAACTTAGAGACTAGTGAAACCTTATCAACCGTACTCTTGTTTTAAAGAACATGGAACCAAGATCACAATGTCTCTTACGGATTTGGAAAAGAAGGTGTATTATATGAGTTATGAGTTTTTTAAGTTTTGGAATTTTATCTATTTACATCGATTGTAGTCTATAAGTTTCCAAAGAAAGAAGAAAGAAACTTAAAGAAAATGAAAAGGAAAGGAAAAAAAAAAAAGAAAAAGAAAAGGAAACGAAAAAAAAAAAAGAAAAAGAAAAGGAGTGGTTGATTGGTGAACTGAGGTGTATATATATATGCAATTGAGGCGATTAATAAAAACATATTGGATAATTTTCCAATATGAGTCAAAGTCTTATGCGATATAATATCTTATCGCAACTACATATCCTATGGTATTTGAACGCGAAAACTTGTGTACCTACAAATTTAGATATCCTGATCACAATCATATACATGGAATTTCAAATTAAAGCTCGTAAATTTTAAATTTTATTATATGCTAGGTGATGGCCTCTTTTTAGAGCTATCGAGTCTTAAAATTTATAAACCTATATTCTATCTCTCACTTGATTTCATAGGCAAGTGTACCTATCGTTTGTTAGTATGGATGAGTATAGAGTCGTCTCCACAGGTAACGAATGCAAGCACTAGTACTTTTTAGTCCCTCTATTATCTAGTAGATTGATTAAAAGAGTAGTGGAATTGTTTCTACTAATCTAATACTAGAAATTATACTAAGTTACATTACCTAACATAACACAATAAGATAAAACAACATTAACAATCAGATTTGTTCATTTCCTTAACATGAATTTCAACTACTAACCTTCTAGTCATTAATTATCTGTAAGAATTCCTTATTTATACAAATGTTCTTCTCAGAATCATTCATACCTAACCATAAATATGTTTAATTAAAATCTCTTCCTAAATTTAACAGCCACTTAATAGTTGCAAAAAGGACTATGCCATACTAAATTCCTTAAAGAGAATGCAGATGGCTTTCCTTTGTATAAACTCCAGATATTTATGCATATGATCATCACTTAAACCTACTGGTGCACTATTTGAGCTATTGGAACTTCCATGGTGTAAGCTTAGGGAGGATGATTCATCAACTTTGACCCACTTTGTTCTTGGTTATTCAGTTGATTTCTTTGGTAACATCTACAATAGACCATCAAAGGAAGTCAAATTGTGGAGTATTTGAAATAACAAAGCATAATCTTTGATTCTATCAACATCCTTAATTCAACATGTGCATGCTATCATCCTTAGAATTTCATCACACAATCATTACTACAATAAACCCATCCTCTATTCACAAGCTTAACTTTTCATCAATGTTCTTTGTTTAAAGCAACCAACAAGTCAATTAGTATTCATCAACTGAACCAATACTACCATCCTCCATTACATTAACAATAGGATTTTAAAAGTCCAGTGTTCAAAACAAGCATTACATGGTGGCAACCCGATTATGAGAATCATGCAAGGAAATTTCAGGAACCCCCATACTGATTTAATAAGTCCATTATGAGATTCACTTGGGGTTTCTTAAAACAACTAGTGAAATTAGCAACAACATGCAATTCCAAACTCAAGGCCTAAGTCTACCTCACGTTCAATAACTAACTTACTTCTACATTATAGCACTTAGGTTCTCAAATCTCTAACATCTACACTGTATCCATATATGCATTGATTCCAATTTCCTTAGCATTGTAAGAATTTAAATGTGAAGCATCATTAGCTACTAGGAACATGCACAATTTAAAAAATCCTTAAATTCAACTTAGACTAGGTTTTATGAACAGAATGACTAAAAATATCAATAACATGCAAATTCAAGTCTAATCTCAACATTTACATCACATGCAACAAATTAAACATGAATTACTGGTGTGAATCAAAATTGAAGTAAAACCCTGAGAAGTTCTTACTTGAACATAAACAATCTGAACTCACAAGATAAAGAATGTTGAGGATCATACCTGAGATTACGATGCAAGTATTGAATGAAGTGTGTGTGAATGAGAGATTAAAGGGAATTATGAGTGTTGGGTGCGAGTGGGTATGCTTAAGAAGAGAGCTTTTGTAATACGAGGGGCATGAATCTTGAAATGTAAGGAGGGCCTTTCAGTGTGCTTATCATGCCTGTTACCTAAGACGTGATAGCTATTGCCCTAAAAATTGTCTTGTTTACCTATCGATCACGGGTGTTGCCAAGCTCGTGATCATCTCTAATAGGTGCTCTTTCACCCATAATGGGTGTTGTCAAGGTCGCTATTTCCTCTGGTCTATCGCTCACTCCTAGGGCTCTCATCGCCCCCATTGTACGCCTCGTGATGGCCTCAAGAGTGAATCCTCTAAGCGCCTAATCTCCCATCATATGTGTTACTGTATGCTGCCCTCCTTGCTAAGTGATAATGGGTGTGATGAGGAGGTAAATGATTCTTTTCTTGCTCATAACGCCTGTAAGAAAACCTCTAATTCTCTTTTCTTCTTCTTCTTTTTTTTAAATGGAAACATATATATATATATATATATAATGTAAACAAATAAATATTTATGTATCTATTATATAATTAACATGGTACAAATAGAATTCACTATAATTATTCCTTACATATGTACATATATATATATTAATGACACACACAATTATAATTCACAACTTAGCATAGCAACTAATGTAGCAAAATACTATAATAATACATTACTCACAACTTAGCACACAACTAATGACAACAGCTTTCCAATTTTTGCACCCGTGACTTGTGTCTTTTCCCACTACTTCTATTTTTGTTCGATCTCTTTTCCTTGTTTCTAAGATACACATTCACACACACACACATAAATACATATACTTATGTATTTGAATACCTCCTTTTCATGGTCCAAGATCACTAATTCATATAAGAAATTATCAAATTAATATTCTACTATCATAAGGTGTATAATTCACAAATAGAGGAGTACACTATACACTAATCTAGCAACTATACACACGTAAGGCTAGTTCAAAAACATAGCCTAGCAACTAGTATAATTAATTCACTATAATAATAAATAAAAATACATAGCAACAAACAATCACAAAGGATACATGCTAGTTTATTGTCTTTAGCTTGACATTATGATTGTTACAAGGAATTGATTCAACCATTAGGAGTTTTCACTTACTCCCTGGGATTTGTCTCTGTATTACCCGATAGTGATCCGAAATTTCTCTCAAAGAGCATCTTAGCTATTTGACCAACTTGGTTTCCTAATTTATGGATGGATGCTTCTAGATTCCTTAAAGTAGCCTCAATTGCTTGATGGCGTGCTTTTGAAGACTTTATATACTAAGTCAACATCTCTTCCAATGAAATCGACTTAGTTTGAGGGGGGGAATGGTCTCTAAAATCCAAGAAGAGGTCCATTTGAATTCTGCCTAGTGTTATTACTCCATCTGAAATTGAGGTGGTTCCTCCAAGTCGGATTATAGGTATTACTAAAAGAAACGTTCCTTGGTCCAATCAAGTTACCCATATAGTCAACCTGCTCTACTTAATCAACCCCTAATGAACTTGCTAGATTAGAATCCACCACTGTTAGTGTTTTATTCTGAATCATGGTGAGGCTACCAAGCTTTCTAGCTAACATTTCCACCTTATGTGCCAAGGCGAAATTAGCATCCAACTCATATTTCCCTGCTAGCCTTTTTCTCCCTAGCTTTGGTTGATAACTACTGATAGTGGTTGTTGGCTATATCTTTAAACAATTGGATGCATTGTCCAAGTGACTGGTGATTTAAGCTCCCACCAGCGGCCGCATCGATGAGCTACTTGGTTGTATGGTTCAGACCATAAAGTCTGAACTTGTTGCCACTCTAGGATCCCATGATAGGGACATTTCCTAAGTAGATCCTTCAATCCCTCTCATGTCTCATATGTCTTTGAATCCATCTGCCAAAAAGAGGAGATATTTGCTCTCAACTTAGCTATTCTTGATGGTGGGAAATATTTCCTCATGAACAACTCTACCATCTCTTACCAAGTGTGAGTTCCTTGGCATAAAGTTAAGCCGCTTTTTGGCATTGGTTCTCAAAGAGAACTGAAACAACTTGAGGCAGATAGCATCCTTCGAAACACCACTTATCTTGAATGTATCGCAAATTTCTAGAAATTGCTGCAAGTGGGTGGTTGGATCTTCATCACTAAGCCCATCAAACTGAACACACTGCTGGATCATCTGAATGATAATGACCTTCTAAGTTATTTACTAATTTCATTTCCTAAGTAAGACTTATCTTTAGAAGGTTATACTTTGATGATTTTGTAAAACTTGTCTGGATTTTAGTGTGTTGGTGAATACTTTACAATGAGTTTAAGAAAGACCTTAGTTAAGCAAGAATTTGCAATATTAAGTTTTAAAGAAATTTTCTTATCATTGGTTTGAAAAAGATTGTATGTGATAAATATACTTTAAGTATTCCTTGATGAAATTCCATGTACTATTATTACTAAGAACTTGTGATGAACCTATCTAAATTTTGGAAAAGATTTGTTAAGATAAAACTCTAAGTTTCATGGAAAAAACCATTGACTAGGTGACTAAAATTTATTTTTAAAAAGAGTTTCTATTTTTCTTCTTTTAAGAAAGCTCCTTTTATTTTTGTTGAAACAATGTCAATATGTTCATGCATTAGTATGAATATGTAGCAATGAGAAATTGAATAATATCACATAATAAAATAAGATATATATAAGCATCCATATGAGCATAATAGTAAGGTAGAGTATTGGGAGTCTTAACTTCATCAAGGCAACCCGAGACTAAGAATAGACTAGTCCCAAAAGAAAAAGAAAAAGAAAGAAAAGAAAAGGCAATAATAAAAGCAAGAGCATGTTAATAACAGTTAGTGAGCATTTAAGCTCTAAGAAATATATAGATATAAATATAGATAATAATATATATACAAAGTTAAGTTAGGAGCATAATAACAATAATATCAACATAATAATATAGCATAACAAAATAAGATATCGGAAATCATTGACGTATGCAATAACAAAACATGAACATGTTGTTGCTTTTATAACTCACATGAGTTTTAAGAAACAACACCATGGTCATGCTAAGTTACATAACATGGAAAACTAACGGCAGAAAGCTTTTACCTAAGAGTGTGTTTATGTTGAAGGAAAAAGATGATGAGTGTAGAATTATATGGTAGTGATATGTAGTAGATGGTTTATGTGTAAAGAAGGATTTTGGAAGGAATCGATTGAAGAGAGTTTTGGTAGAGAGTACTTATGTAGAGAGAATTTGTGGAAAAATTTTGAGAGAGTTTTATTATGTAAAATGAGTGTGTGAAAGAAATGGAGAGAGAGAGGGGTATTTATAGAGTTTTGTGGAGGGAAATTGGATGTAATAAAATAAATTAAAAAAGAAAAATAATTGAGTTAGAGAGAGAAGGAGGCATCGGTTCATGAAGAGAAGAGAGAGGGAGTGATTTATTTTTTTATAGTTTTGTAATGAAAAGTAATTAAGAGGTGAAGTATGATAGACGTAAATTTGTATTGGAAAAGTAAAAAGTAGAAAAAATAGGTGTATAGGTAGTAAGAAAAAGTAAAGATGGGTGAATGGTAGAATAGGATAATGAATAGTAAATAAGACTAATAATATATCGGTAGTGAAAAAATACGCGTATAAATAAGAGATCTGTTATTTTTATCAACCGAAAAATTGTAAAACTGATATTTTTGAAATCTTTATATTATTACGGATCTAACGGTGTGATTGGAATATTTTTACTATTTCGAGCCCCGAAACATGCTTTTCGAGAGTTGATCCCGTTTGGGCCCAAAATACACTAAATATTAACGAGTCTTATATTTTTAAGTTTCCTATATTATTATGAACTATTATCCATAATTATTTCAATTCCATTATTTAGGGTTTAAGAGCACTGGATTGCCGAATCTAAACACTCGGGTTTGATGTAGCCCTTTGTTAACTTTTAGGATTTCCAGTTGACCTTTAATTCTAAGGTTTAAGCATAAACTTAACAAAACTTCAAGGGTTTATAGTTCACCATCCTTTTCTTGTCCAAAGAAGTATTTGAGCCACGATGAGAACTTAAGTTGTCTATGACTATCTACAGCTACTACCGTATGGGTTTCTAACAAGTCTATTAAGCTACTATCTTCTTCAAAAACCTCAGTGGTGATAATATCTGTCAATCCCATGTCATGCAAGCCCGCAAGCATACATATTTCCTCTGAAGGGGGATAACTTCACCCCAAGACATGATAAAGTTGTGTGTTTGAAAACTCTAGTGACAAAGGATGGATTGCCACATTTTTGCATCAGCAGCACGAGTAAGACCTAACTTTGAACTAATCCATATTGAATTGTATAGTCATGCCTGTTGTAAGACACTCCCATTCCTCCTAATGATGTGCTCCACCCAAGGGCTCCATACTTATGCAAATTATTTAGAATAATGAAATTGGCTATTTGAAAGAGGTAGTTCTTTCCTTTTATATCTAAATCATAGCACGGCAGACCCATTTATCGGTGTCCTGTCTTCTACACAAAGCTCTTGACTTATATAGCAACGTACCGTCTATAGGTTGGCATTGAAATAATTCTCATTTATGTATGTTTACTCAAAATAAGTCTTTTAAAATTGTTGCATCAACCCATTCATCTCATGGTGACTGAACTTATGACACACAGCCATACACTTGTGTTAATACTCATCTCTTTTGACTTTATTCAACTTGCTTTTCTTGATTGGTTTACTCGCCTTCATTTTTAAAGGGAACAATATAACTGATGCTAAGAGTATTTGTGTGTCACCACTCCAAAAGTAAGAGGAGAAGATGTGGTGAAAATTCAATGCTTAGTAACTTTAGCACTTACATTGAAAGAAATTTAGAGATGAGTTAGTTTCACAAGAGAAAACAATGTTGAAATTAATATGATGTCATAAAAGTTTAATTCATCAAAAAAAATTTGAACACAAGTAATCATTTCAATTAATCATCCTAGCAGCACATCGTGAGTCCCATAATAGCAACTGACAAAAAGTACTAACTGTAACAAACAACTAGGCACATTAGCCAAACTTCACCCATTTTGGGTGACTCCACTGGGGATTGTTGTTGTTATGTTTCTTTTTTGCTTGCGGAATTCCAAATATAGTAGTGAACTACACCAAAAATAACACCACATGAAAACCATCAACAACTGCAACTCCTCAATGCCACTAGTTTAACTAAAGTTAGAGGAATTGTATTTGGTTGTATAGGTTAGAATATCGCTTTTTTGGGTGGAAAAGGGTTAGGTGGAAACAACCTACCATCTATGAGTCAGAGGACTGTGGAAGGCACATTTGGCATAGTCTTTGACTTTGTTACTATAGGTGACGATCTAAGTGAGTCTATGGATTACTCTAATGAATACTAAGATTCTAATGAGTATGACAATGATGATGATGTTAGGTACACGAGACAGCCTATCGAAGATGACACATGCCCAAGTGATAATGGAAAAGAATCCCTCATTTCAGAATTTCTAAAGACAAAGCATCATGATAATTCATGTAACAACCATATTTTATGTACTATTGTCCGATTTGTATGCCTTAGGTGAAGCATGAGATGGTGTTAGAAAGACAAGGAAGCTATTGAAGGATAGTGAATTGAAAAAAGAGCCTGACCATAGTCTAGTTGAAGTAAAGGGGAATTTAAAAAAAAATTGGAATAGAACATAGTCCAACAAATTTTCTTCCCGTGTTTTTCATTTCAAGATTTAATTTGATATTAACATCTAATGTTGGTTCACATACACAACTGGTTTGCTCTTCGTCAGCAAGTATTACTAAAAATTCAGACATTTCAAAACTAAATGTTTCCAACATGTTCGAATCTACTTTGACAAACTTGGGACATCTCTTGTACATTATCCTCATGATTAATTATACTTGAACCTTGTTTATATTGTTCATAGTTCAACATATTGACAAGATCTTATGTCTATAATGTATATAATGCATAAAGGCTAGGGGGGCAACGATGTGGTTAAGTTCCTATTACAAATTTCATCATTGAATGAGCTACAAAAGACTAGCATCAAGCTAATGTACATGAACAAACCCAATGAAGCAAGGAAAATGGATAATTATACAAATTGAATGGAGGAGATAGGTCTGCATGAAGAAGACCATTTGTCGAGCCTGGGTTTTGAAAAATCATCCGGTTCATTTCTCCTAACCCGATTCATATTAAACCCTAACCCATTTAACATGAATCCTCGACTAGGGGTTCAAAGAAATTTAATTTTGAAAATATTTTGGAGTCGCCACCCGATATAAATCGGGAAAAATGAAAGCTAGGATTAATGGGTCGGTTAATCCTAACTTAGCCACTAGTCTGCGAAAAGTTTGATTTAAAAATCAAAATTTTTTAAAAATATACCAGATATCTGAGTTCGGGGGCTAACCTATTAAAACCTAAGCGGTTACCACTTTAAATTTAAAATTTAGAATTTATCCTTTTCTATACTAAGAAATTCAAACAAAATATTTATAAAACAAATATCTACAAGTTTAATCATTCATTTTTATTTTTATGTATTTTTTCTTTTAAAAAAAATTTATAATATGTACAAAATGATTATTTTAAACTATCAAAATAAAATATTTTTTCTAATTTTATTGTCGCCCCGTAGGTGCCTACGTACTCGCTAATCGAGATCAGACAAAACGTAGTTCTTTTATAAAGAACTTAGTTTGTTGATCAATTTTAGATTTTGAAATATTCTCACTTTAAGTTTATTAAATTTTGAATTTTTATGAAAACTAATTTTGATGATCCTATGATCTAATCAATTAAATTTTATTTCATAAAAAATATATTTTTCTAAGTCCAAAAATCATTTTTTCTAAAGAAAAAAAAATTTTATGATAATTCATGGCTACTTTAATGCTACATGAAAATCAATTTTGAAAACTTTGAGTATTATCTTTATAGCAAATTTATAAAGATAATTTTGATAAAAACTTAATTAATATCATGATTTAAAGAAAAACAAATTTTATCTTTATTATTCAACAACAATTTTGGTTTAAAAAATCTATTAACAATTTATTATTTTTCAAAATTCAATAATCATCACATATGTTCAGAACATATTCAAAATATATCATAACAAAATTAAAATACAAAAAAACAAAACATCTCATGCATCAAATATATATTTAAAGATCAATCTATATGCAAATACATATTAAAAAATATCCAAAAATATCAAAAATTGCTAAAACATGTAAATTTATATTAAAAATAATTATTCTAATTTTTCTGGATTTTTCTAAATTTTTCTGGATTTTTTACGAATTTTTATTAATTTTTTTCCTATTTTTTCCTTTTTTCCGAAATTAAATATATAATAAATAAATAATTTAATAATACAGACTAACCTGGACCGTTGGATCTTCTCGGATCAGATCTAGAGCGTCTGATCTGTAGACTGAATCTGGACTGCAGGATCTGATGACTTTTGATCTGGAGCGTTGATTGCTTTGATCGAATCTGGACCGTCTGATCCTCTGATCAAATCTGAACCGTAGGATCCTCTGATCAAATCTGGACCACAGGATCTTCTGATCAAATCTGGACCATAGGATCTGCTGACTTTTGACCGACGACCGTTGACCGTTGACCGATCACCGTTGACGACGACCGACCGGGTTGGATTCGGATTTCGGGTCGGATTTCGGATACCCGTCGGGTGAAGAAGACGATCACGGTGGTTTTCGAGCGTTCCTCGGCCGTTCCTGGTGGTTTTCGAAACCTCCAACTTTGTCGGCCCGACGTGGATTGGGGTGCTGCAGCGGCTGGTGGTGGTGGTTCACCCAGAACCACCAGAAGTGGCGGTTCGTGTGGTGGTGCTCGGCGGCGAGGGTTTAAAAAAAATCAAAAAATTTGCAGAGCTTCCAAATGCAAATTCGAGCAAATCTAAACACTATAATCGATCAAGAACACTTCCTAGATGATCCTAACACTCTTTAATTGGATCGAAATCCTCTCAATCACTTCGAATTTGCAAATTTTGCAATTCGAGCACTTTCTACTCTATTTTCAGATCTCGATCGTGTAGTGTATGTTTCGTGAAATTGAATTGTGCTTTCTGCTTGAGGGGTAATCCTATTTATAGATTTCGAAACAATTTGTCATTTCGAAGCTTCGTACTTGTTCAATTTTACAATCACGAATCGTTATATTTTTTCAAATAAAAACGATTCAAAATTGGGACTCGATTCGTGATTGTTGGTTCAAATTGATCACGAATCTTATGTTTATACATCACAACTCTTCGATTGAGTGTGTTTAATTTGATTAAAGGACACAATTCGGCCGATTTTAAGATTTGAAAAATCATGTCCATTCGAATTTTTTCCCAATTTTCATGCCTTAATTAATGTGTCTTTTGGAATGAAATAATGCACGAAATATGTACAGATGTGATGTATCCCATGCCTAGTTTGTGTCTGTACAATTAATTTCGAAAAAACACAAAGATTCGTTGCTCAAATGAGGTCTCAAAGTGGATGAACCGATGTGTCTTTTGGGAAAAAAAATGAACAAAAAAAAAAAAGAGGCAAAATCTGCCTTAGGCTAGATTCGAACTTGGGTCCCCTTGCTTTGTGTCCATGGTCTGATCCGTTAGGCCGTTGGCCTGTGCCTTGGTCATATAGCTAACCCACTAATACTTAAGACTAATAAAATATATATTATATTAAGCTTAAATAATTATTTATTTTAATTTTTCTTACACAGTGATTTTATTTATATTACTATTATTCATTTAATTATTTTATTATACATATTTTATTCCTCTATTTTTATTTTTTCTATTTTCTCTTTTTATTATACTATTGTTTTTTATATTTTTAATGAACTCAATCATGACATTAATTTAATTTAAACTTGAGCCTAATTTTTTAATTGGGCAAAAATTGGGTATCTACACCATTTATTAAAAGAGATTCATCCACTATCTAGTTAGCTTGGAGACAATGCAATTGCGATACAACATAAGATAAAGTGCACAATCGAATAGGGTGACAGAATTGTATGCTAAATGATTCCAAATCACTTTGCAATGCCGATATCAAGCTCCTGCAACATGGTTTACAAAAATACATTCAATTGTGAGAGTTACGCTAGGTGGCGGTACAACTATATTACAATAAACATGCGCTAGTGAAGGCCATGAATATCTATAAAAGTCTTGATTGTTGCCCAAACCCCTTCGATGCGATTCAAAAGTCTTTAGTCAACGGGAAAAAATGTTAATGTATGGATTTGTCTATAAGGCTGTGAGCCTAATTTTTATTTATTTTTAACTCTTTGGACTAATATGATATGGCTTAAAAAGTTAAGCCCAGCTTAATTTGGATGATCAAGGGAGAATTGACATGGTAGGCTTGGAGTAGGACCTGTTGGAATTCGCCTATCCGATTCCGATATTTCTCAAATTGGCTCACATAAACATTACAAATAAATGCCTTAATAGGCTTAATTCCTCAAGGGAACACACTTCTATATCCATTATAAAAGAGACTCATCCTAACTGTTGCTTGTTCATCCTTTTCGACGGACGATATCGATAATTGGATTCTCTATAAAATACCTCTAAACCCCACCTCATTTGGAAAAGGAAAAACTTGGACAAGCACCGTCATGGTGCCAAAGTTCCATCTTAGTGAATCAAACACTTATCTTAATCAAGAACAGTTATCGATTCGTCATATTTAATGAGGTTGATGCTTTCTAGCTCCTTCGCTTGTCACTGTGTATTAGAGCCTATTGAGTTTACCTACTCCTACTCCTTGCATGATTCTCTCTTTATCATCCCTATACATGTTGTTTCCCTAGATCATACGTAGCGTGATAGTCACACGGCATGCACTTGATCATTGTAATCAGATCCTTAGTCACACACTTACTAAATAGCCAGCAAAATGATAACCACAAAACTATTCTCTGGACATGAATGCCCACATATCCATATGTAACTAAAACCATTTTAAGTACAAAATGGTATTTCGACAAAAAAAAAAGATATAAATGGATAAAAGGTTTTTAGAACTTTAATCAAGAACTTTAGAGTCTAATTACAATGTAAAATACATCGAAATGTCACAACATTTGGAGGTAAGTTTATTTGATGTCGAAATCTTTCAAGTGGTTTATTTGATATCTCAACATTTAGAGAAGTGGGTCAATTGAGGTCACAATTGACATATGTCAATAAAAGAAAATTTTAATTAAAACTCAGAAGATCCACCACGTTGTAACATGTGTTAATGGCAATCTCAATTAACCTATTTTCCAAAATGTTGTGATGTCAAATAAACCACTCGAAACATTGTGATCTCAAATGAATTTACCTTAAACGTTATGACCTTCTGGTGTAATTCAACCTATGATTAAAGTTTATATAATTTGGTATCAACCTTTGATATTTGACTATGTTATTCCATGAATTGTCTGAATATGAATTTGTGCGATTAATCAAAGCATTAATATGTAATATGTACTTTAATTATTGCAATTTTTGTTCATGTTTCTAGTCGATCTATGTGTGCACATTTTATAACAGCAAACATAAAGTTGAAGTTTCCAAAAATTTATATAAAATGCTAATAACTTTTGTTCAATTTCGGTTGCAATCACTAACATAGATAAGTGCATATATCAAAGTAGCATAAAAAATATTATGTTATATTCCTTAGGGATTGTAGGCATCTACCTTACTCTCTTTTTATCTACCATCTAACCAAAAAAAATTTAGCAAAACATATGCATAGGGAAAACTCTAAGCTAAAGTTAATGCTAAAAGATATATACACGTTTTTCAAGTTAAAATTTAGAATATAAGTTTGTAAATGCAAGAAGGAACTTAAGATTCGCTTCACCAATTCCTTATTGTTACGCTCCGCCCTCGCAGGCGACGACAACGCGATGCCAGGGCAGACAAACCCACCACTGGCCCCCTAGTGGTAATGGTCGACACCACCATTGCATCATGGTAACCCCAACCAACGCATGCCTCTCTTGATACCACGGGCACTATAGATATTGTTACCTTCAGGCAGAGTTGAACCCAGTCTGCAGCCTCTAGGATTCGGACCCACGACCTGAGGCTTTTGCCTACCCAAAGGCAGCACCTCTCACCAGTTGAGCTGCAGATCAACTGGTAAGAGTTACTGCCTTTGGTGCAGGCAAAGCCTTAGGTCTAGGGTTCGAATCCTAGAGGCTGCAGACTGGGTTCAACTCTGCCTGAGGGTAACAATACCTATAGTGCCCGTGGCACCCTGCGGGGCATGCGTTGGTTGGGGTCACCATGATGCAATGGTGGTGTCGGCCACTAGGGGGCCAGCGGTAGTTTGTCTGCCCTGGCATCGCATCGCCGTCGCTGCCGGGGGGGGAAGGGGGGTGTGACATAAAAGGCACCTTTTTATGTCATGCTCTGCCCCCATAGGCGATGGCAACGCGATGCCAGGGCAGGTAAACCCACCACTGGCCCCCTGGTGGTAATGGCCGACACCACCATTGCATCATGGTGACCCCAACCAACATGCCCCTTAAGGTACCACGGGCACTATAGATATTGTTACCCTCAGGCAGAGTTGAACCCAGTCTACAGCCTCTTAGGATTCAAACCCAGACCTAAGGCTTTTGCTACTCCAAGCAGCACCTCTTACCAGTTGAGCTGGGGCATGCGTTGGTTGGGGAGTCACCATGATGCAATGGTGGTGTCGGCCATTACCATTAGGGGGCGGCGGTGGTTTGTCTGCCCTGGCATCGCATCGCCGTCGCCTGCGGGGCGGGGTGTGACATTATCATGTGATTTCTTAACAAATTCCTAGAGTTGTTTGTTGGGTATTGTTATGACACGAAGCCATAGGACTAGAAGAACACCAGTACGTTTACAAGATTACACTACGGAGTAAAAAAGAATACATCTTTTAAAGAAACTTAGCAACATACAGTTGTACTAGTTGTAATATCTAGCAAGTTTGTTTCATGTAACAGTTTAGAAAATAACAGCTAGCAAATCTCAACATGCAGTAGCTGTCTTTGTAACCGAAGAAACAAATAGCATCATAGCTGGCGAAAGATGTAATACAGGCTGTAAGATTCATGTAGAATCATATAAATGACAAATAATACAACAGAAGAAGAAAGGAGTTTTTACCCAACAAGTATCTAAGTAAGGAGCCTAATGGAAGCTCGAATTCCAGAAATTATCCAACCTTATCCACCTTGCAAATGATATCAGTAGAATAGTTAGACAAGAGTTTACCATATCTGAACTTAAAAACATTATAGAACATCATTATGAGAAAACCCTAGTCTTTTAAGAGAGAAAAAAAGCAAAAGCTGAGAGAGAAACCTTACCTTGCATTTGTCGGAAGAGAGAGAACGAGAATGAAATGTGTTAGGGTTATTTAGAGTTCGCACGTGGGAAACCAGGACCCGTGTAGGGTTGTACCATTGGTGCTTTCATTGATTTGATTGTTGCCATTGTTGTCATGGCGGACGGCACTAGAAGTATTTCTCAGTTTAGAGATGATCTTCAATCTCATGCCACTAAGATCACTTCACTTGAGTCTAAAACTAACAGACTCTTAGCAGATATGACTCGAGTTTTGCAATTTGTGAAATTACAAATGGAAAATCAATCTAATCCAAATTCTGGTTCTCAGGATCATTCATCATTTTCTCCATCGGGACACTCAAGTCATGGGGAGTCTCCATTTCTTTACATGAGAAATATGAAGTTGGATTTACCCAGATTTTCAGGGGATAATCCTATTTCATAAATTTTCAGAGCCAATCAATTTTTTGATTTGCATGATGTTCCTGACTCAGAACGTTTGAAAATTGCATCTTTTGCAATGGAGGATGATGCGGTTGATTAGTATCAGTTGTTCTATCGGAGTGGTTTATTGTCCACATGGCCTGTTTTTCTTAAAGCCATGGAACATCGTTTTGGCCCTTCTATGTATGAGGATCCACAAGGAAAACTCTCCAAATTAGTGCAATCTAGAACAGTGGCTGAATATCAACAGGCTTTTGAATCTTTATCTAATCAGGTTATTGGTTTATCTAAAAGTTTCTTAATGAGTTGTTTCATTTTAGGATTAAAACCTCTTATTCAGCAAGAAGTTTTAACTTCTCAACCTATGGTTGATTCAAGCTATGAGTCTAGCAAGCTTTTTGAATCCAAGTTTCTTACACACTTCTACCCTACTATTTTCTACAATTCCACCACATAATACTTTTTCAAAACAGTATTTCTTCCACTTATACTCCACAGACTTCATTCGAACGCAAAATTTTTCCTACCAAATTCTATAACTTCATCTTCTCAAACCACTGTTTCAACTACAATTCCAAAGAAATCATTACCCTTTAAACAGTTGACCCCTACTGAGATGGCAATATGACTAGAGAAAGGTCTTTGTTTCAATTGTGATGATAAATTTAATAAAGATCATATTTGTAAGGCCAAATTTCTTATGATAATTCAGCCTGATGATGATATTGATGAGATGGAACAAGTGGATACACCATTGCATGTTGATATCGGGAATCGCAGGAAATTCCTATTGAGATCAGTTATCATGCTCTTTTGGCACATAGCCCTTCGTACCTTCAATTGGAAGGACATATTGGATGAGCCAGTTTCCATTTTAGTGGATTCAGGAAAGCACTAACTTTTATTCAGGAACACATTGCACGACAATTACATTGCTATTTTGGCTATTTCCTCATTTAAAGTGATGATTGGTAATGGGGAGTATTTGACATGTTCAGGTTTTTGTGAGAAAGTTCCCTTACTTTTGGGTCAAATCAGATTGATGTTGATCTCTATGTTTTACCTATTCAAGGAGCGATTTAGTCTTGGGAATTCAGTGGCTACAAACTTTAGGGCCTGTCACTATGGATTATGACCATCTTATATGGATTTCATGTTGAATGGACATCACATTTGCTTATAGGGTATTTCTTCTCGATTATCCCAACGTATTGAGTCTCTTCAATTATGCAAATTGATCAAAACTGATCAGATTGATGGATTATATTAGTTTAGTGGCTCAGATAGTCATTCACCATTGATACTCACTCAACAACTTATGAAGAGCTATTGGGCAGATTTCGGAGTGTTTTTGAGACTCCATCTTCATTGCCCCCTCTAAGAGATCTTCAAATCATATCCATTTGAAGAATGATTCACAGCCCATTAATGTCAAACCCTATCGTTATCCGTATTTTCAGGAAGGGGGAATTGAGAAGTTAGTTTAGGAATGTTGGATTTTGGTATGATACGGCCTCGTACTAGTCCGTTTTCATCACCAGTTCTGTTGGTTAAAAAGAAAGATGGGTCTTGGCGATTCTATATCGATTATAGAGCTTTAAATCAGGCCACTGTTTGGGATAAGTTTCCCATAACCACTATTGATGAACTTTTGGATGAATTATTTGGAGCAATTATATTTTCCAAGTTAGATTTGCGTGCTGGTTATCACCAGATTCGCATGTTTCCAGATGAAATTCATAAAACAGCCTTTCGTACTCATGAAGGCCATTATGAATTTTTGGTTATGCCGTTTGGCTTATCTAATGCTTCCTCAACATTTCAATCTGTGATGAATAATATTTTTCGGCCATATTTGAGAAAATTCATCATTGTTTTTTTAATGATATTCTCATTTACAGCAAATCTATTGAGGATCATTTGTCCCACTTAGAGACTGCCTTGTGTTGTCTCAAAGAACATCAGTTTTTTTTGAAACGATCCAAATGTCTTTTTGGTCAAACTAAAATTGATTATTTGGGTCATTTTGTTTCTGCTGCAGGAGTCTCTCCTGATCCTTCTAAGGTTCAGGCAATCCAAGCTTGGCCTATTCCAATTAATTCATCATAATTACGAGGATTTTTGGGACTTACTAGTTATTATAGAAGATTTGTCTAGCATTATGCCAGTATTGCTGCTCCTCTCATCAATTTATTAAAAAAAATGCCTATCTTTGGGATTATCAGGCTGCATTAGCCTTTCTAGCCCTTAAAAAGGCTTTAATGACTACTCTAGTTTTGGCTCTACCTGATTTCACTCAGACTTTTATAGTAGATACAGATCAAAAGAGTCTCAAAGAAATTTTATCTCATACCATTCAAACTCCTGAACAGCAACAATATTTGGTGAAACTTTTGGGATATGATTATGAAATTTTGTATAAGCCAGGCTCCAAAAATGTGGTAGCTGACGCTTTATCGCGTAGCTTTGATCCTACAGCCCAGTTACTTTCACTATCTTTGCCTTCCTTTGACTTTGTCACACTAATTAAGACAGAGTTCAAGACAAATAAGGAATGGCAAAAATTACTCTCGGATTGTGAAGCTGGAGTTTCTTTACAATGGCCTTTAGTGGTCAAAGATGATTTACTCTTTTTGGGAACCAAAATTTTTATCCCTCCTTATTCTTCTATTATCAATTCACTGATATTAGAAATTCATTCAGCTCACATGGGAGGTCATTTAGGCATATTGAAAACTTTCAAAAGGCTATCGGAATCTTTCTTTTGGCCCAATATGAAGAGGGATGTAGAAACTTTTGTGAAGTGTTGTCATGTGTATCAATAGATAAAACATTTGACCACATCCCCAGCAGGGTTATTACAACCACTTCCCATTCCTCAAGAAGTTTTTGAGGATATTTCAATGGATTTTATCACCGGCCTTCCTTTATCTAGTGGATATTCTGTTATTATGGTGGTCATAGATAGGCTTTCCAAATATTCTCATTTTGGGAGTCTCACAACTCATTATACTGCTACATCAATAGCCAGATTATTCATAAATACAATTGTCAAATTACATGGAGTTCCAAAGACAATTGTATCAGACAGGGACAGAGTCTTTATGAGCCACTTTTGGACTGAGTTATTTAAACTTAGTGGGACAACTTTGAAAATGAGTTCAGCTTACCATCCTCAATCAGATGGTCAAACTGAAGTTATGAATCGATGTTTGGAATAGTACTTAAGAGCTTATGTTATGGATTTTCCGAAGGAATGGCCTAAATTCCTTGCATGGGCTGAGTATTGCTTTAATACTAGTTATCATACTAGTACACAAATGACTCCATTCCAAATTTTATATGGCAGAACACCACCCACTATACGCAAATATGTTCAAGGACAGTCTCATATAGATGCAGTCGATCATGAGTTGAAGAATCGAGATGAGTTATTGAAGTGCTTAAAATCCAATTTAAGTCATGTACAGCTGTGCATGAAACAATTATCAGACAAGCACAGAATAGACAAGACATTTGAAGTGGGTGATTGGGTGTACGTGAAACTACAACCTTATAGGCAAACTTCTCTTGCCAATAGGCTTTCTTTTAAGTTTTCACGACGTTATTTTGGGCCTTATCAGATTATTAAACGAGTAGGTAATGTGGCATATCATTTGCAATTACCATAACATTCCAAAATTCATCCTATTTTTCATGTCACATTGCTAAGGAAAGCCGAGGGTGCTCATTCTACTATGGTACATTTACTAAAGGAATCTCATGACAATTTTCCAATTGTCAAACCACTAGCTGTTTGGATGTTCGTTCTATACATCAACAAGGCCAAATTTTTAAATAATTTTTAGTCCAATGGGAGTCTCTACCGATTGAAGATGCTTCATGGATAGATCTCAGTGATTTGCACAGAGATTATCCCGAATATCACCTTGAGGACAAGGTGGTTTTTCCAGAGAAGGAGGAACATGTTATGACGCGAAGCCACGGGACTAGAAGAACACCAGTACGTTTACAAGATTACACTACTGAGTAAAAACAGAATACATCTGTTTTAAAGAAACTTAGCAACATACAGTTGTACTAGTTGTAATATCTAGCAAGTTTGTTTCATGTAACAGTTTAGAAAAATAACAGCTAAGCAAATCTCAACATGCAGTAGCTATCTTTGTAACCGAAGGAACAGATAGCATCATAGCTGGCGAAAGATGTAATACCGGCTGTAAGATTTATGTAGAATCATATAAATGACAAATAATACAACAGAAGAAGAAAGGAGTTTTTACCCAACAAGGATCTAAGTAAGGAGCCTACTAGAAGCTCAAATTCCAGAAATTATCCAACCTTATCCACCTCGCAAATGATATCAATAGAATAGTTAGACAATAGTTTACCATATCTGAACTTAAAAACATTATAGAACATCATTCTGAGAAAACCCTAGTCTTTTAAGAGAGAAAAAAGAAAAAGTTGAGAGAGAAACCTTACCTTACATTTGTCGGAAGAGAGAGAACGAGAATGAAATGTGTTAGGGTTATTTAGAGTTCGCACGTAGGAAAAGACCCGTGTAGGTTTGTACTGGGTATATTTACACTGTCGGATTCACTGAGATAAGCTAAAGCCTTTCTTAAGGTAAGAAATTCTAGATCTAGATCAGACCACCGAAATCTCTTCACAAGCTAGCAATAATCTAGGTCCGCATAAAGATCAAGAACCCTTTGATTAAAAACCCATTTTCAGGAATTTTAAAACCAAGTGACAGAAAGTTTAGCCATCTCTCTCTTAAGGTAATTATAAGCAACTTCATTAGTAGCCTAGATCTATTCAAAAGAATGATCTCTCGATCTATTTAGTTGAAATTAGACATGGATCTAGAAGTTACACCACACATTTAGACTTACGAAGTTAAGTTTGAGCTACTAAATACAAATACCTAATGCATTTTGAAATCACATGAATCAGCTTTTTGGTTCACAAACCCTAAGTTAAGATAATTATTTCTCCAATAATATAAATAGTAAGCACATATTTAAGAGAAATAATATGAAAATACGAATATATTAATCAAGCACAAATAGGTCGTGCAATAACAAACTTCAGGTTTAAAATTAAATTACTAAAAAAACTTGGAATTTCTTTCAAAAGAAAAAGTGTTTTTTCTCACTAAGAATTCGCTCTCTACTCTATTCTAGGTTAGTGGAATTTATTACATATGGTACCCTCCTATTGTACATCTGTACATGTTTATTTATAACTACAAGCATAAAAATCATGAAGATTTTATTCGTAAACGTAGTAGATTCTTTATAATAGAATTCATCTTTATCTTCACGTGCGCATGCAAGTTAGATCATTTGTGATAGGGTCGCTTATTTGCTAGCATGATTGGAGGCTCGAAGGTTGGTCGTGATCTAAGCTATGATTACTTCGTAAAAATTGTCATTTGAGGCTCAACTTAAACCGTGGGTGTAATTGTTGGCTCGACTTTAATGCATGATTGATCTTGTACTTTTCATTACAAGCATGGAAGTCTCCAAGTGAACTACGGGTGAAATCAAGGGTAAGGTTGTAGGCGCAATTTGAAGTCCATTTGGTGTAGTGTAATCCACGGCTCTAGTCGAAGGTGAGGTTTTAGGCATGATAAGTACTTTTGCCTTGTTTTGCCTTATCTTTTTGCCCTTGATTGGAGTCTTCAGCAACTGTGATTGAGCCTATCTTTGCTCATTCATGTTATTTTGCTCTAAAGCTGATCTTAAACACTTTCTTTCTTCTTTTCTTGATCTTAGGAGCTGAAAAACAACATTTAAACAATAAAAAAACAAAATTCATAGCAATTTATCTAGAATTAGATCAATTAAGGCCTAAATTTCAATGAATGGAATACAATATGAAAGACTTATCAGTTCCTCAACATTATCATGCTTCATTTGTTCCTATATTTAATGGATTGAATTTCTTATATTGGTACAAGTAAGTTCAATTTAACTTAGGTATTTTGGAGCTTGACTTATCTCCTCAAGTTGAGAAACTCGCTGATATTACCAATAAAAGCATTGGTGAGAAAAAATGTCTTCATAAGCCTCGGTAGAGATCATATAGATTAAATTTAATGTTTATGAGAATTACAATAGCAAACTATATTAAAGCTACTCTTCCCTAAACTAATAATGTTAAAGAATTCATTTAATGTGTGGAAAAACATTCCCAAACTATTAATAACTTCCTTACGAGTATGTCAATGGGTACTTTGATCAACATGAAATTTGATGGGTCTTATATCATGCATGAGCATGTCTTGAAATGATAGATATAACGAAAAAAATTAAGGACTTTGAGAATGATCATGGATAAGTTCTTTTTTATACAACTCGTATTGAACTTCTTACCTCCTGAATGGTATAGGCCTTTCCAAATGAATTACAGCACTATAGACGATAAGTGGAATGTCAAAAAATTGACTGGTATGCTAATGCAGGGGAAACAAGATTAAAGAACCAAAAGGCTCATTCCATTCATTGTACATGTCATCAAGAAGTGGCATCAAGTTCAAAGGGAAGGCATAGAAAAAGTAAAAGGAATATACAACTTGAATGAATCTTCAAAAGCAATTCAAATCCATAAAAAAAAAAAAAAATCATGTGCAATTGCTATAAGAAACATATGGATGCTTAAAGAAAGATTGTTAATGATATGAGGCTTGGTTTGAAAAAAAAAGTAAGCCTTATGCTATTATTTTTTCTGAATCTACTACAAAAAAATTGCCTTTTCAAGGCAAAAATTCTGCAATGGAAAATTAATAAGATAACTATTATCTCTATAAATAGAATCAGCAACAATGATTTTAGCAACAATGATTTTGTATATGAAACCCAGTTTTCTTATAGTCATCAAACTTCACACAAGTTTTTTTATGATACACGGTGGACTAATTCTAGCTCAAAAACTCATATTATATCATTTGACATAAGGATTCCTTGTGATGCAAACTATAAAGTCAAATGAGACCTTCGTGTTTATGAGGATGGAAACAAAGTTCTTGATGACTTTTTTATGTCTATTTTATAAGGAATAATTTGTATTGTTTATATATTTTAGAGGAATACTAGTTGATATTATTATTTATGTGAGTATTGTTTTATTCAATGGTTTAAGAAGAAGAAATGAAGGTTTAAAGATAATTTATTTAATTTAGAAAATTATTGAGAATATTTGGAAAATCAATAAATTATATGCCTTGAAGGAAGTCTTGAGAGGAAGAATAATTGTGAGTTATTTAAGGAAAGTGAATAACTGGAAGGATTATAAAAAATTATTAAAGAGAAGTGTCAATCAAGTTTGTGACAAAAACACATATTGGTACACAGCCATGTTTCTAACCATGTTCTTATCATTGTTATCTAAATTGAGATATTTTCTATAATGTTGATCATTACTTTAGCCTATAAATAATGTCACTCCTCAAAGGACCCTAAACGTGGTAGTCCGTCACATATGTTATTAAAACTTAAGAATGACTTCCTAAAGTCATGCAAAAGCTTCAGCACCATATAAGGCGTTTATCACAACAATAGGAGACACCGGTGGATGTGTAGTTCGAGATAGTAAATATAGCATATAAGAAATATAGATAAATATCTAACTTCAACATTATAGGAATATGGTCCTTACATCAACTTAGGGGCATTCTCCGATAAATCTAAAGAATAAATGTCAACTTAGTCTTTTACAAAAAGAAACAATACTAAAACCAAAGATTTTAAAGGAAATCTATTCTAAGATCTTCAAAAAGATTTCCCCAAAAGTTTCCCAAAACATAATTCCATTCGAATATATGGAGTCTTCAGCAAAAGAGATATCGGTCTTGTGTCAACAAAAGTCTATTGGGTATAAGCTTGACTAGCTTATGAGAATATTCCTGGAATAATGTACTCGTATTAATAAATTCAAACAAATTATTAAACAAGCATATGAAATCATCAAGTAAGTGAGCAAGCAATACATATGATCTACCAGAAATCATATGTTTGAATGGATTTACCCCTCCATTCAGGTTAGTGTTTTAGGCTTAGAGCCCATCTTCGAATCAATGATGTAGTTTGTTTCAGGTTCCTACTTGCTCTATCATGAAATAGTTCTTTTGGGCTCCTATGCCCATCTTTGCAAACTTGGGTTCCCGTGAACCCACTACTATACTCTTATCACATCAAGCATAGTAGCTAATGAAATGAGACTAACTACGTGATTTGCATGAATCAATTAATATAACTCATAATATGTGATTATGGTAATTTAAAGGCAATCATAGAATTTGCAGACACTCCGTTATGATAGTAAAACACAATTTAATTAACAACAATTCATGTCTCGATATGTTTAGTATACTTTCAGCCAATATTACCATGCATATTCCATTTTCTTCTTTTTCCTACTTTTAGTGCCCCTAGTTACAAGCACAAACAAGTACGTAAAAGTAGGAGATAAACTCGCTGGGCCATCCTTGTCAAAATTCTTTACTCGTAATAGTCCTCTAAATAGGGATCCTCCCAAGCTTCGTTACCTAAACAAAAGAAATACCCAGAATGGGTATTCGTGGAAGTTATACTTGAACTTTCTAATTTTATTCTAGTATTTGCGTTAAAATTTTGGATAGAAGGAAATTCCAACTAAAATGACCATAATTTGCTCATTTTAACTCGGAATTTCGCATATTATGTGTCGTTTCTACATACTCAAAAAGATCGCTCTATTTCTAAAGTTATTTTTAACATTAAAAGCCATTTGGGTTAAAAAACGGGTTGGTATAGATTTCATACGAAAATCCCAACCTTTAAAAACACAATTTTTCCAAGTTTTACTTCACTCAAAAGTATTATATCAAAACACATAAATATTTATATAGTTGAAAAACCTTTTTAAATAAATATATAGGCTCATATTATATGCACGATTCTAGCATATTGTCCCATTAACGATTTTCATAAAACAATTTGTTTTAGAAGTTTGAGAAGTTGAAGTTCACAAAAATCTCTTTTAAGTCGTTGCAAGGAGAACTAAAATCCTAAGTTACTACAATCGAATGCTTTCCATATCCTCCCTATATTTTCTTAACCTTTCAAAATAATTACTTTAAAACTTTGGTGCTTTAAGTTATCTATAAGCTTTATTCTTAAATTCTTAACTAGTGAGTTGAATTTTTGCTTGACTTGAAAAGCTTGTCTTGTTCTTAGTGTTTTATAGTGTTAGTGTTATAAACTTTATAAATAAGTCTTTAAGAAAAATATGCATAGTAAGGAATTATCGATATTAAGGTTTAAAAATAACATTTATTTTAGTATCTTAAAAATAGAGTGTGTAACGAACTACTAAATTAAATCTTGAAGAAGTCCATCATAATATCAACACTAAAAATTTGTGATGAATTTGTCTAAATTTCTTAAAAGGATTTTTTGAAACATAATCCTAAGTTTTTAATGAAAATTTTCCCAAGTGTTCTAAAAAAAAAAATCACTTTTCTTTTTCTTGGGAGTCTAATCATATTCTACGTGCAAAAAAAGAATTTATTTTGTTGTCTTGAATATTTTTATAACGCTATCATCCTGAGTTTTAAATGGGAATTTCTTTTCCTTAGTGACAAAATCATGTTTATTGGAAATTTAGTTAAATTTTATTTAAAGAAAAAACTTTTCTTATTTCCATGAAATATTATTAGGACAACAACGTTATGGCCATGCATGAATATGGGCATATAGTTATAAAATAACTCACATAGAAAAATAAAGGGCATAAGAAATTAAATAAGCAAATGAGTAAAGGTTAAGTAGGAAGTCTTAGCTTAAATCAAGACTTCCCGGACTAAGAATGGACGAGTCCCGTAAAAAAAAAGCAAGAAAACAAAATAAGAAAAATCATGAAAGTCTTAGATTTATGTCAAGGCTCCCGAACTTAGATTATGGACAAGTCCTAAAAGAAAAGAAAATAAAATAAAGAAAAAATTGTTTTGACTTGATAAGAACAAATCTAAGACTAGAACAAGTAAATAAATGAATTGCAATGCTTAAATAAATAAATAATGTTAGTGAGCTTATATGCTTTATGATATATATATATATATATACTAACATATAGGAGTTAGATTAGAATAATAATAACAACATAATAACACAATGATAATATATATATATATATACTAATATAGAGTTATATAGCCCGTTTATGTGTATTTTCTTTACTACCGGTATCTTATTTGTCTAGTCTATTATTCATTGTATAATTTTTACTATTCATTACTATTTATTTATCTCTACTTTTTCTTACAAGACAATAGAAGTTTTAAGTTGAATCTAGTATATTAACCGTATGGGTAATTTTAGTGGTGATTCAGATGTGATTAAATAATCTATATTAATTTGATTGAATTAAGAATATTATTATCTTAATTATTTAGGTTAGATAATAGTAAATAGGTAAATACTAGTAATCGTAATAGTCTCCCTATGGAATTGACACTTTATTTAGTTCACTATACTACAGTAATACGATAGGTGAACTTGCTTAATCCTCACAATCAAGTTTTTTTAACAATATTGTCAAGGAGCTGCAAGATTATAATATCATAAACTTCTAATTCTTATCACTTTAACCAATTCTTTTTTACTTTCATTGTATTTTATCTTTGTGCTAATTTGTTTCTTCTTGGTACACAACTAGGATCAACTCTACAGGTTTAGTGGACCTTGATTAAGACATAGAAATGACTGCATGGCTCTATTGTTAGAAGGATAAGCAGAAAGTCAGAACCATTTATTACATTCTTTATATATATATATAGGAATTTCTAGTTACAATGTAGCTATCCATGGGAAATTGCTACATCGATTTGACAACAAGACCAGGTGAGTATCTTAATGACTTACCATTGTAAGTGTGGTTGTGATACAGTTACATTGTTTAATTTTGATACTTATGTTAAAATGAATTTGTGTGGGATTCTGGGAGTCGCGCATTTGGATGATCTTTTTTTTTTTTTTTAATACCAAAGAACCTTATTGAAAGTAAGAACTTTATTACTTGTTCATTTGTTATGTTATAGGATAGAATTGTGAGATTTTTGTAGAACGCTACTTGATAAGTATCAAAAGACTGTTATTCTAAGTATTAATTTGATTATATATATTATGATTTTTATGGAATTTATCAAAGAAAAGGCTACTTATTGGATTAAAATGTCAATTTCAAGTGTAAGAGAAAATAAATGAGCTTAATGAAGACATTTGGATGAATTAAAGAAGGTTTTGATGAAGAATTGTACGAGTTGAAGATTATAACATACATGAGTTTCTACATAACCTATGTAGGAACTAGTGTAGAACAAGATTTGCGACTAGAATGCAATTTCAAGTGCACACAAGAATACTACATAAGTTGTGTAGAAAGCAATGTAGAACGAAAAAAAAAGGTCAGAAAGTCTACATAGACACCCTACATAATCTATGATCAAGGCCATGCAGGAGTGTTTTTAGCGAGATTTTTTCACTTTTTAATCCTACAAAGGCTCGAACACAAGCCATGTAGGATGGTTATTTATTTTAACCTTATCTATAAATAGCTGTCTTTAATCAATTTGACAAATCTTCTTCTCTTTCTTTAGTTTTTTAAAGAGAGAAATGGTGACTTTAGAGTGGAGAAACACATGAGCTTAATCAAGATCACAAACCAAGGATTAAAAAGGGGTTTTATCATGAATTAACTCTATTTTTCCTATATCTCATCCTTGTTTTTCTTATCCTATGGAAAAATAGTATATTTTTATCCTAAGTCTTGAGAAACCCTAAGCCCAATGTAGTAGATTTATTTTTTGTTTAATGAAAGTACATGCTTCTTGAACCTATTCATGTGTTTTAGTAGATTTGTTATTTGTTTAATGAAAGTATATGCTTTTTGAACCTATTCATGTGTTTTATTTGCTTATTTAATATGTGCGTAGTATTAATATCAATATGTGATTCTTGTTAAATAGATTAAAAGATCATTTAATGAGATAGATCTACATGAATGGTGAAGTTTGTATGTGATTCTAGACATAAAAAAACATAAACTCTCTACAAAAGATTGAATTTTGATAAGGAATTGTGGTATCTAATGCAATCTTGTATGTTCTTGATGAGAAAGAGATTTCGATTTTCATATAGGATTAGAAATTAACAATCTTGAAGTTGTTATTTAAGTAAGGATTACTACATTTTAAGGGCATAATGCATCACTAAATATATTATTGTCACTAAGATTGAGATAGGATTAGTGGTGAATCAAGACTATGGCAGTTTTATGATTTGACATTCATTAGAAAGCATTGATGCTCAATTTGATAGATTAATTTAGGTAATTTCTAGAAATTAGGAATATTAATATCACTTGAATTAGATTAGCTAAATAGTAGAATTAAGGTAATTACTTGTAGTTATAGGTCCTAGTGGAGTAACCCCTATGCTTAAATCTATACTATAACTTGACAAGCACACTTGCTTAGAAATTAATCGTATAGTAAGTATAAGGTTAAAATAAATTGATTGCGATTGGTCACATCATTGCTCGGCCACCATATGACCTAACTAATGATTAATTGATTATTTTAATGAATTGATCATGTATTACACAACTACATTTGTGCATATAGAATCTTTATAGGTTATTACTACTACATATCAACCCCTTTTGTGACTATAGAGAGGTATAACTCCCTTTGTGACCATCGCCCTACCTAATGAAAAATAAGTGGTAAAAAAAAAGGAGCATCATTCAATTACTTAGGGACTTCGAAGAGATTGACACCTAAGGGAGACTTAAGAATAACCGAAAAATCTAAGGATAGAAGGCTAACAGTTTTTACAAAAGACACCAAAGCTTTCCTTCAAACAAAAAGTGTTGCCTCAAATTGTATTCCAGGACCTTGTTCATCATGGCATTGGTAAAATAACATCGTACCTAAAACCTTGGTATTGGAAAGCGTAAATTCATTCCTAACCGAGATTTTAGATAACTAAGTATGATGATTGCATTTCATATGCTTTATTATTGTATTGCATATGCTTGTTTAATATAACTTGTTTAATTTGTGTAACATGTGATAGCGAGATATAACTCTTTAGGTCGTGATTTTGCTTACACCCTTATGGTCCTTTTGCAGGTCTTAGATCGCTAGGAATGGGTTAGTGAAGAATGTTCCTCAACTAAACTTTTTTAGATAAGTGGAAAGATGGGTCATGTATAAGAGACTTAGAATACGAATTAAAATAATTTAAGATTTATCTAAAACTTTATTCTTGGTAGGATGCAATACCCAATTTTACTATTTAGTAGGAGATACCAATTGTCTACAGCTCTGGTAAACTATAGGGCAAGGTTTCTATAATTATCTTTAGATTGATGATATCATATCTATATTTGGACACATAAAAACAAGTAACTACATAGAGTCTTATAACATTTGACTTACAAGATAGTTCTCATATTGTGTATGCGTGAAACAACAATTTTAGGGCAATTCTATTAAGCCCCCTTATTAGGATCATGACAATGTGTAACATATGAGTATGTCTTTATATCTGTCCTATCTTGGGCTTTATCACTCACATTTTGACATTTCAAGTATTGTTGATAATTACGATTCGGCAAAGATTGGTTTACTACAATTTTTACTAAAAACCAAACCATAATTTATAATTTTTTTTCCTCTCAAACCACAACATTAAATAACATTTTATTTTGGATTAGAAATTTGCTAAATGATAAGTCTGTTTTACTCTATTATATTCATAAGAATTTAGGCTTGATTTGATCTATTTTTGATAAATTCTTATGGATTTTGTGCTTTTATTGCTCAAATGTTGTCTTTTGGCTCCTAAGATCAGAAAAACAAGAAATGAAGTGACTGGAACTAGACTAGAGCAAAACAACAACAACAATGCAAACTAAAACTTAGCTAAGGATTGCAAAAGAACCATCGAGTAAAAAAAAAAAACAAAACATGGCAAAATGATCATCATCCCAAAATCAAGCCTTCGACATGACCCTCGTTTTGTATAGACGTGAACAAGCCCTAGACTTCATGATACAACTTCAATCGTGCCAAAAGTCAAGCCTTAGTCGCTTGACAAAATCACGCCGTTGTTTAAAAAGGAACAGCTTAAATCGAGGACAACATTTAAGCCTTTAACGAACTCGATGATATCCATGGTTAATCTAGACAGAATTTGATCTTTTTGAGAAGAAGCCATATTAGATTGGCCTTAATATTTGAGTAACCTCGAGCGCTCAATCTAAGCAGTGAATATTGACCCTTGAGCTGGCATCCAAGACGCGAACATGAGAAAAAGGATGAATTCGATTATAAAGAATCTATCACATCAGTTAATAAAAAACTTTATGATTTTCTATGCTTATAACCTATAAATAAATGTGCACAAACACCCAATAAGCGTGAAAAGTACCATATGTAAAATATTTTTAGCTTAAAATAAAGAGAGAAATCTTTGCAAAAGAATTATTTCTTTTTACTAAAGCATTTTGAAGTTTTCTGGGTAAAATCATCCTAACCCATTATTTGTAGTATGCAAAATTTTGGACTTAAATTGTTATATCACCTTTATTTTCATATTATTTCTTCTGAATACGTGCGTAATGTTCAAATCTATGGAGAAATAATCTCCTAAACTTAGGGTTTGTGAATCTAAATCCCTATTCATGTGATTTTAAGTGCGCTTTCAAATTGAATATTGACTGGGTATTTGGGTATTTGTAATTAGTAGCTAAACTTAATTTCGTAGGTCTAAATGTGTGGTGTACCTTTTAGATTTACATATAATTTCAACTAAATAGATTGAGAGATCATTATTTTAAATAGATCTAGGCTACTAAAGAGTTACTCATAATAACTTTAAGAGAGGGATGGTGAAACTTTCTGTCACTTGTTTTCAAATTTCCAAAATGGATTTTTAAATAAAGATTCTTAAACTTTATACATATCTAGATTGCTGATAACTTCTGAAGAGGTTTCGGTAATTTAATCTAGATATAGGGTTTCTAACCTTCAGAGAGGCTGTAACTTACATTCGTGAGTTTGATGATGCAAATACACCAACAAAAAACTCTATGAGTTTGTTAAGAAATCATATCATGATAAGGAATTGGTAAAGCAAATCCTAGGTCTCGTCTTGTATTATATAGACTTATCTTTAATTTTTTCCTAAAAACAAGTATATATATGCATTAATCGTAGTCTAGCTTCTGTTTCTATTATGTTTTGCAAAATTCTTTTGGCTAGATAATAGATTATAAGGAAGTAAAGAAGATGATAACAATACTAAAGGAATATGTGTCATGCCTCTTAGGATAGTCTAAATGTAACAGTCTGCCGCATACTATATAAGACTTAGGAATTGTTATCATAACCTTTCTAAAGTCTAGTATAGATGCAAGGTGTACCTTTACGACAATAGAATACAAGAACCAATGGAGATAAATAGTTTAATTTGCATACTACATGCATCATAATATAAACCATGAGTCCACATAATTAGTTACAAAAGTTCCAGGGGCATTCCCGCAAAATAATATCGAGTTTAAAAATAGTCTTTTACAATCATCCAATAAATATTAGGGTTTCGTATGGAAATCTATACAAAATCGAACACAAACTTCTAATGGAAACTCCTAATTCATGTACCTGCTCGGTAGGATGCCTCGGCCTTAACCATATATATGTATACTGCAATAAGAAAAAGCTGTGGGGTCGTAAGCTACACTAGCTTAGTGAGTGAATACTTCCATAAAGACATTTATAACAAATCATTCAATCAAGTTAATTATTCAATCGCATTGAATGCATCAACAACATGAATAAACAATCATATGATCAGCCGGAAATCATATGTGAATGGATTTACGCCCTCCATTCGAGGTTAGCAGAATAATGAATACTACGGCACTATTATTGAATTAATATGCTGTTTATGGATCATGGGTAACCAGCTTATGTCGTTTATGGATCACGATCAACCAACTCATTTATGTTGTTTATGGATTACGATCAACCAATTTTTAGCCGTTTAAGGATCACGGCTAATCAACATATGCTAATGTCTCATCCCCATCGTGAAGTGATTATGTCCATATTAATCTATCAATCCGAATAATTGTTAATACAAATTTTTAGGTGATCAACAAATTTCGCAGACAATCAATCCTAGAATACTTAAAACAAGCTTAAGTTAATCATTCGGTTCCGATATTCTTATCACAATTTCTCAACTCATCAACAGGCACACATAATTCCCATCATGCAATTCCATTTTATCTTTTGCCTCATAATCTAATGCAACTAATTGCTACAACACAAGCAAGAAATGAAATTAGAAAGTAACACTCACTCGGCCATTGGTCGTCGGTCTCTTAGTAATAATAATCCGGTGGTAATGAATCATCGGGATCCAAGTCACCTAAACGAAAGAAATACCCAAATGAGTATTTCAACTCATATCTAATCCATTTTGTTTCATAAAAGCTATTAAGTTCGTCATTATCGTCATTATTGGAAATTCCAACTTAAAACGGTAATAACTTTGTCATTTTAACTCGGAATTTCATAAATTATATACCGATTCCTATCTACTTCGAAAGATCTATCTAATTCTAATAAAATATCTAAATTTTAAAAAATTTTAACTCTCAAAAATATCCGAACAGTTCTGGTCAGTATTCGAACATCCATTTTCAAAATTGTTTTTGTGAGGAATTGTGATATTTCTACTATCCATGCCAACTATGCATGCAATATTAACAAATTACTATCATGAATGGTATGTTATGAGCTTCCTATATGTATGTTCTTGATGATATTCCATTAGAGAACATTTTTGGAACTTCTACTTTACAAGATATCATGAATACTTAATCTAGCAAGTTTAGTTTTATGTTCTTAATAAACCACACATTTTTAGAGATTTTCCTTAATAAAATTTATTTATTCTTGCTAAAATAAGCCTTCACTGTATCTATTCCTTAAGGTCTTCATTTTTCAACACAAATCCTCATTTTATACTTTGTAAACAAGTGTTTAAATATTGGCTATTCCTAGATCCGAATTTTGTAAAAATAGTTTCTAAGTGATTTCTTTAAGAAAAACTTGTTTGATACTTTAAAATTTAAGACTCCATTATTCCTATCCCCTAAGGACTTCATTTCCTTAATAAAACTTCCATTTTGAGTTTGAAAAATAGGTGTTTGCATATCCTCTTTTCCTAGTTACGAATTTCATGTAACTATCATAAGATCTAAATTTTCTATCTTGTAAATATTTCTTGTTTGATAAATTTCTCTTAGTATATCTACCATTAACTTACTAAAATCATTTCCTATTGTTACCTATTCCATAAGCTCTTCATTTTTGATATAAAAATCATGTTTTGGAGTTGAAAATAGGTTTTCAAAATGCAACTCATTTTCCATCCGAATTTACAAAAGTTTGTTTTTATAAAACCAAATTTGTTCTTGACCTTTTTGGCTCATATTCATAAATATCTTAACTTTTAGAATTAACAAAAACATTTATTTACATAAGACAAAAATATTTATGACCATTCATTCATCTTAAGCATAATAAATGCATGAGATCTCCAAAATCATGTAAGAGAATAAATGTTTAAAAGCTAGATCTAAGTGTAATGGTAATGTTAAATGCATGAAATGAAATATACTACTTATGATAATGATGTAGTAGCAAGATTCCTATATGAAATCATCACTATATGAATACATGTTATGATCATTATAACAATATAAGCTTTAATCACAGGATCCACAACTTGTGATGGCTTGATCATCATGTTTTAGTGGTTTCATGTCCCGAGTGTGAAGCTCATAGGGATTTTTATGAATCCACACATGAATGATCTAGCCATTACATGTCTTTGTGGTAGTAAAGTTTAGATCTATACCTATTAAGTGTTCGAAACAAGGGAGCTTGAAGAAAAATTTGTTGTGTGAGTATGTGTGGATCAGGGGAGTGTCACGGCAACAATGGAGAGAGAGAGGGAGTTTGTAAAATTTGCAAAAATGAAAATGAAGAAAGAGAATGAAGGCATAAAATAATATATATAGTGGGGGTTATTAGGGTTTTGTATGATTAAATAAAAGAAGAAAAAAAAAACATAAATTGAGAGGGAAAATGGAGGGGGTGCGCTTGCCATAGAGGGGAGAGAGGGAGAGAAAATAAATTTTGTACAATTTTTCAAATTAAATGTGTAATAAAATGTGTTGGAAAAGCAAATGTAAGAATGTGATGTAATGAGGTAAGGCCTGATTGTAAGGATATAAGAGTAGGGGTATGGCTTGTGAGTGTGAGTAGGGTATGGGCTTATACTTGTGAATAGTAATGAATAGTAGATTAAACAATTAAATTATCGGTTAGTAAAGAAAATATGATATAAAGGCTATAACTGTAATTTTTATGACCGAAAAATTATAATAAATATATTTTTGAATTTCTTATTAAATTCTGGTCTTAAAGAGTATTCCAGAATATTTTTCTAATTTCGAGTCCCGAGGGCCAGTTTTCCAGAACGGATTCCGGTTAGGTTCAAAACAGATAATTTCCCAAAACTAATCTTTTTGTATTTCGATATATTCTTCAGAACTATAATCTAGGTCAACTTGCTCTCATAAGATCTATGGTTTTATTTTCAATGAAGCCGAACTAGGGTTTTTAGGTTTCTTTCTAACCCTAGCTATTCCGGTTTAGGGTTTCGATTTCCGATTCGGCTCTTGAAGTCAAGTTTGGATTACAAAGAAAGCTGAGGCTTACAAGAAATTCTTATTAAAAGTATTGACATAAATTCTTATAAGAAATTATATTATTAAATAGGAATTTATAAATTTTAATGTTACTAAGCTTTTTCTTGAAATGGAATGATTGATGATTACCATGTATTAGAAGTATATTGGACCAAAGTGTATTTGTTTTGATCTAAATGGCAGCAAAAATAGTCTTTGAGCTCACCATAAGTTCTATGCGCACACACACACACACACACACACACACACACACACACACAATTACTTTTGAATTACCACAAAAGTCATTAAAATTTTGTATATCATAATTACCTTTAAAGAGGCAGAAATTTTTCCTTCATTCCCTCCTTCTCTCCTCTCTTGCAAAACCTATGTTTCTACACATACACACACTCCATATCAATTCCATTTTCTTCTTCTTCTAAATCATCAAGAACAACAAGTTAAGCCTCTATCTTCAAGCTATGCAAGTTTAAGTAAGTTATTTTCTTGCCTTATCTTTTTCTAGTTGTGTGTTTGAGTAGCTGTAGAATTAATGTGGTTCTTGGTTAATGGCTGATATGAGATGTTTATGAATTTGGTTGTTTGATATAAGAAGTAAAGTGATAGAGAAGTAGTTTTAAAGTTCTTAAGTTTGAAGTTAATGGTTAGTTGTTGATTGGTTGTTTGATGTGAAAATAGAGATGGGTTGGAAGAGTTGAAGGAGTGAAAGATGAATTTGAGTCTTGTATGATGATGTTTGAGTGTGTTGGATGGAGTTAAGACAAGTAAAATTGATTAAAGTATGTAAAAATGACCAAGCGTAATTGTACATTTGCTGTAGAGTGACCATGACATGTGGTGAAGGGCGTTGCCATTGTTGTTCGTGGGATTTAGGTCACCACAGGGAGTAGCAGAGGCCACGGTAGATCCTATCTTGGATCGCTCTACCACCATGGAGGCATGGCAAGGGACGTGGTGGCCGCTGGTCATCAAGTGATCATTAACATGGGGCATGATAAAGGGCGTGATGAAGCTTATGTGTTGCTCTGTCCCATATGGCCCTTGGCACAAGCCATGGTAGGGGTGGCAACCTTGAAGTGTCTTTTTGTCTCCTTTAGCACTAGATTCTTGTTTAGTCCTTCTTGTCCTTGTTAAGTAGATGGTAATACAAGTTTTTTCTATCTTATAGGAACCCTAGATCACTCTTTGAACTTTCTGTTAGACTATTACGACGATTAAAGAGCATGCACGAGTGAGTAACTTGAATCCTATCACCTTATTTGTGATTGTAAATAGTAAAATATAGTTTAATCGTAACTATAAGGAATCAATTGCATGGGGATGGGAAATATTGCATGTTATATGTTGTATGTTGTATGTTGTATGTTTAAGTTGTAATTCTTAATAATCGAAGTGTCAACTACACACTTGACATTAAATTATATTTGTCTCATTGAGTGTCTGAAATTGATATGACCACTTGATAATATGGAATTAAATTTAATAGACTTCTAAAATTAATATGACATGTATTTCATAACATCATATTGCATTAACATGGTACTCATGTCATGTGATAACATTTCGATTCTGCGGTAATGCTTTTTGGGACCAGTGAGTCTGCTGACAGGTTACTATAAAGTTATCAGCTTCGTAGAAACTAAGAAGGCTTTGAGTGAGGTCGTCTGTGTTGAGGTTAGCTTTAGAATGTTAATACTTAGTGAGATTTCTCAAGTTTTAAGAAAAGTGAAGGTTTTTATTTGAAAGCAAAAATTTGTTCTCTAAAAGACTGCTCGTGTCATGTGGGGCTCTAATAAAGGCAATTCCTCCGAGCGAGTTAGGTGAAGAGGAAATCCTTCTACTTTGGTTTTAAGTTTCTTATGGGCATGAACTACTAAATTTATCCTTTAACCCTTCAGGAGGGCATAAATCCCCATAAGTTTGAATTCTAGTTATTCAAACTATGTTTATTGCATATGGTTGATACATGCATTGCATATAGTTGCTAACTAAATTTGTTTGTTCTCAATCATAGTGTTAAGATTCTATTATTTACTGAGCTTTATATGATCACGCTTTCTTAGACCGTTGATTTACAGGGCTTTAAGTAAGAAGACTAAGATCAAGCTCAGATATGGGAGTTAGACTAGAATGGATTGTGTGTTTTGATTAAGAAGAAGACCAAGTTGTGTAATAGAGACTTAGTTTTGGTTAGGTGATGGTATAGGTTAAGTTCTATTTTTTCTTATAAGCTTGTTATGTATTAGGGCTCTAATGATGCCCCTGAAGACCATGGTTGTAACATTTTGTAATATCTTAGATTTATATGTTTATGTTTATGTTTGGTTATGGTTTGTATATATATATACGATCTCTTTCTCACTCAAAACAACTATCGATCCTGTTTTCCTTGTCCACTCCAAAGGGAGAACATTGGTTGTATAGTGTTAATGTGACTTTCTGGAGGTCTCAGTTAGTTACATGGCTTACTATTACGACTAGGATACCCTGTAGGGGTGTAAAAGAAACTAAATTAAGTTAAACCTAAACCCTGACTTTATTCAACTCCCAAAACATATGCTTAGCTGGAAACTAACATACCACCCATTTCTTTTAAATCATGCACTTGAAACATTAGAAACCTCAAATGAACTAGTGAGAGAGATGGATGTATTATTTTGCACTAGGCTTTTGTTTCATAATTTTTTTATATTTTAAAACGGTTCGGTTTGGATTATATAGTAAGGTCTAGATTGTCACATGAACTGAACCATAATCTATTTGATAGAAGCCAATCCGAATCGCTAGACAAAAACTATGAATTTGATCCAATTTGGTTGGCTTCAATTGGTTTTTTTAGCTACCCCTATTGATAATTGTTTTGTGGACTTGTGCTATGATTCAATGGGTTATGGGTATTAGGGATAGACGTAATCTAAGGCTTGAGATTAATCGTAAGTGGAAAGGAGACTAGCTAGTTGAGTTTTAGGCTATTTGAGGGTTTTTCCACTATAGATGGATTTGTTAAACTTTTTGAACAAATATAAATGACTAAACTACTTTATACTTACTTATGTTCCTTATGTCTATACTGGTAGGTCTTTGTTTTGGATGTGGGTTCATCAATTAGCTGAAGCCCTTTGATTAGATTTGTTTTATAAATAAATATTTTTAAAAAGCTAATATTTGCAAAAAGTTAATTTATAGCTTAAGCAAAATTTGAAAAAGATAGAAAAACATATGGAACTCTAAGATTTCTTAGAAGGAGATACTTAGAAGGTAGGCCATATTTTATGTCAAGATTTCTATTTGGGCCTCATTTATAATTCCTTTATACCACCACTTAAGATTGAATTGAAACCAAATCAATGTAATCCTTTTTTGTGAATTTTTATGGTTTATAAATGAAATCGTTCAATTAATCATCTGAAAGTCATATAGTAATCATTTTAATAATACAATCATAGTTAAATATAAATCTAAGCCATTAACTATCCGAAGAGTGATGAATCACACAAAATTTATCCCTTTCGATATCAACCACTATGAATAGTTCGTCACAGCATACTAACCTGCTTCAAGACCTTTACATATAGATATTGTCATGTTTAAATATATAAATATATACATGGGTGTGTGTTAATTTCACAAAATTCTATTACCTATTCTATCTTGTGGTAAAACCATATGGGTGATTAGATGTACAAAATGTTCAAATAATCTACAATGTGTAATAGGACAACGACGTATTGATCTAGGTGGTGCTTTTATCTCCTGTCAATGTCGCTTTCTCGTTTAGCAATTAGGTCTATATAATTAATACTTAAAACTAACTAAAAAGGTTGCAATCACGCTAAGAGATCATCATTGGCCCCGATGTCAATACAATAAGTGGATAAATGTCTGGCATCATCGTTTTCGTGCTTCATCAAATCGATTAATTCCAGAAGGACACGTACAGACGGCTTGCCTACCATACGCAGCCTTTTACCTTGTCATTAAGTGAAAATAATAGAACCTATGTTTGAATCCAGGTGTATAAATACTAAATCTGTGAAATTTAAAAATATTTTTTTTACCAAAATTTACGAAGTGTGCCCAGAAATTGAGGAAGAAAAAAACGAATAGAAAAGTCTTACAAATTTCATTAGCAGCCAATTCATTTTATTGTTGATGTGATATGTAGACCCAATACGAAAGACCTAATTCAATCAAATTTTCTCGATGGAAATTAGTAAATCTGCATTCCCATCACAACTAAGATTCTGGGTTATCACATATTCTTCATTTTACGGACTCAAAAGTTTATAATTTTGATACTAAAGTACAACATATACAGTACAAATGATTAACAAATAAGAAACAATTATATAGTTACAGATTTCTGTTTTTTTTTATTCATTTTGTTAACTTTATGACCAGAAAACTGTCATATTATTTAATTTTTTAAAAACTTAAAAACTTTCCCTCGCATCCAAGGTTTCAAGAGAATTAATAAACTTTTATGAAAATTCTGTACAGGCAAGGTTATAAAATTCAAAGAGAAGTAAGTTATCGTATGATTTTTCTTTTCTCTTTTTTCATTTGATTAATTTTTATGGGATTAGGAGGTGTGATGTATTCCACCTCATGACTCATGCGCTTGCAAAGCTTTAAAAACTACCAAATGCATAAAATATTAATTATAAAATAAATATACAGTTAAAGATGAGGGAGAGAAAGAGAAAGAATAACTATAAAAACAAGTTTAATAACATAAGTATAACTGAAACAGGGAGTGTAATAAAGCAACTATTATTTATCATATTTTAGTATTTTTTTTTTATACGAATGAAATACATTTGCTTAATAGTAATACTAGCATACACGCACCTGCATTGCATGCATGCGCGAATAAAAGAAATAGTTAACAAAAATGTGTATGCTTAAAAAAAAAGAAAAAAGAAAAAAGAAAAAATAGTGGGAATGGGTAAAAAGAGAGAGGAATATCCATTCCCAATAACCACCATAAGATAAAAAGAAAAAATATAAGATTAATATTTTTTTATCCCATAGTCCAGGATTTGCTTAATATTATTAGATTAGATGACCGTATAAGATAAAAGGAAAAAAAAAAGATTAATTTTTTTTATGCCATAGTTCAAGATTGGTTTAATATTATTAGGTAAATGACTATAACAACTTTTTTTTCATCACTTGAATGAATATTGTGATATCTTTCAGGGTAGGGATCAAAGATAAAATTTCAAGGAAGTTCTTAGTGCTAACATTACTCTCTTTTTTTTTTTTTTGTATCAATCTTTTAGGATAAATTGCGGTGCCATTAACAGAGAAAATAAAACTTGTAAAAACATCTGAAAATTTTCTAAAGTATGATCACTTACATCCTATAAAAGATGCTTATAACAGTTTTTCTCAAATATAATACAAACTTAATCTTTTACATTAATATATGATTATAATTATATTTCAAAATCTATTTATCACCTGGCTTGAACTATTTTAAAAAATAAGATATTTACTAAATGAAGAAACCGATAATAAATTATCTGAAAAAATAATTGCACGTATATAAGTTTTCACAGACTTCTTGCCATTGTATAAGACAAGAAATCCTGTTGTATCAAACTTTAGAAATTCGGGACGTGTCTTGTCTTCTTGAACAAGGATGTGTTCTCAAATTTTAATGGTTTTCAACTGCCCTAACATCTATGATATCTTTTGAGGATAAGGATGAGATCCCAGGAATCGTAACCTTTGTGACTTAAGATCCGATTCCGATGGTTTTCTCTGACCAAATTTAAGATTTACATCCATCACACACAGATTCTGCAATTCAGCCTCACATTCACATGGACAGATCAAAAGTAAATAAACTAAAATCGAACATGATAGCGAAATCTTTTGAACATCTGCCTCTACACATGGACGAGATCCACCTCTCCAAGTGCAAATGGTCCCCACCCCCCACCAAACACTAATCATGGAGTTTTGTTTAATCTAGTTTATACGTGGAGTAATCTTGATAAGCCTAATCTGTACTTTCAATATTTAATCACTAAAAGTAAACTCCTCTTCTGTCCTGCCCCCCCAATCTTCCAATTTTGGTGGAGATTTCAGTTGACCCGAATTTCTTTGGGTTAATATCATAATACCTAAATTTTGCTGATTTTATAATTTATTATGTAAAGTCTTTAGGTGCCAACCTTAAGATCCCATTAATCTTTGAATTGCTAAAGTTGCTACCTCAAGTTGTACGATTAAAAACTTTAAATGAGATGAAAATTTTAAGCCAATCTTCACATGATACATTTCATTATAATCGAATAAGGCAAAAAAAATCTAGATGATAAGAGTCTATTTTTCATTATATATAATCTACCTCTATATTTTATCTATCTATTTGGATAGTCTGTTTTTCGATTGTATTTAATATGCATCTATATTTGGTCTGTGTATCTATTAATAAGTAAAAAATATGTTTTGCTATATGTATTTTTATAAATAGTTTAATTAAAAAAATATAAAATAAATTTCAAACTCATGTAGATCATGAACTAAACCCACCACAAATCTACTTTTAACTATCTTTTCACAATTTTGGTAAACTGAACAAAAATTGCAATGAAATATAACAATAGAAAAATCATATTAGAAAATCATCTAGAAATAAAAAAAAAATTGTAATGAATGTAACGTAGGTGCATGTACTATCTAGGCAATTTAATCCTTTGATGTTTTTATTTTTGCAATTTTAATACTTCTACCTTAAAAGAAAATTTAATTTAGTGTCTATTAAATAAATAGTCTAATAGACAAATTGTGCTAAGATAGAATTTACTTGTCAAATTTTGTTTACACCTAGCATTCAAATGGAGTATGCTAGTGTTGAAATGATGAAAATTATGAAAGTCACTTTATTACAACTACCCAAAAAAAAAAAAAAAGGTTTCTTTTCATAGCAAAAGAAATTAAATAAGGAATATTCATATAGTTATAAAAAGTTAACTTTAGTAGATTCCAAGATCCTAATAAGAAAAATAGTCTGCATGGGTGCCGGGCATTTATTAAAAAAGAAGAAGAAGAAGATAGCATGCGGATCCCATCTTAACTCAGTGTCATGTCTAATAAAGTATCTTCCTAATGGAGGCACTGGATTGACCTTTATCTCAAAGTTAGAATACTCAATTGCAAAATTGAAAATAGTACAAGCACTTACATTGCATTTGTCCTAAAAAAAAATGCACATAGAGCCTTCTTCTTCTTATTTCAATATCTTAACTAGTCCCTATAAAGGACACTAGTAGCCAACCTTTTAACCCTTTAGATGAACAAATTTCAACATCGCAACCTATTTGGGCACAAATTACTATCAAACCTACTAGCCACCATAAGAACAGTCATCATTCAAATAGCCTCAAGATAGGTATTTACTAACTTAACCACCTCTATCTCCACCTAACTACCATTGTGAAGGAGATTAAAAGCTAGCGAATATCATTCAATTTATGCTCAAGAGGTAAGACTAAGATTAAAACTGGACATAGGCTCAAACAAAATTTTAATGAAGAGAAAATGGTGTTTTCATGGAGTGCATGCCCTAGTAACATGTCTATATTCTTAATTGTATATTGATCGCATTAAAATACATTTTGCTTGTCCATGTTCCTACTCTTGTACTTTTATAGGATGAGCACATCCAAAGTCTAGGTTTATGTTCTTACCCGTGCATTTTCCTTTATTCATTCCTCTTTTATATATTAGTTTAATTAAGAATGTAATTGTATGATATTAATACCCCTAAGATTGTTAAGAGACTAGTATATAAGCTTATAGATAACTTTATTCACACACAAACAGAGAGAGAGAGAAGAGAGAGAGAGAGAGAGAGAGAGAGAGAGATCTGTATGAATTGTAATATTGATGAAACAACCAGTTTATGTGTTTTTGGTATGTCACATTCAAAGTTAAATCATCCGTATCCCTTTCTTTTCATTTCGTACACCATAAAAATTGCAAGAACACCAAAACATCAAATCTCATCTTCTTTCATAGAATTCCACTATAAGGCTCAAGATACGGATCTTATCCATATCACATGACTTTAACACTAACTATCTTAACATGCAAATTAAAACTACATGTCTCTTGCAAACCATAGCATCTCAATCCACTTGGAAAGTGACACGCTTAAAATTAGAGAATTAAATTAATAAAGAGACTAATCAACAGTTGTGGTTATGGTTTGGGCTTTAATAATGTTGAATTATTAATGTTTGGTGGTGGTAAAGTATGGCGAGGAAGAGGCGAGCTAGAAATGGGTGGGGGCATTGATTGTTAATTTATTTTATATTTTTTAATTTATATTTCTATATTGAACATATTTTAACAAAACAAATTTTGGCTATGTTTCTTCACTTCTCTTTTCTTCTTCTCTCTTTTTTTTTTCTCTAAACTAATACTAATGTAGTATGTTCTTATTTCATTGTCTTTGTTATTTTAATAAGATGATTTCAACATCTATTTGCATAAATTACCAATTTGTTTATCAGATTTACATAAGGGAACAATTTTTGCCATGCCCCAAATTAGGTCTAGGCATGTCCAGTTTGCTATGCATTACTCTTAGGCATTATACTCTAAGGCTACTAATTATAGTTTATCGTGATTGTTGCTAATCAAATTTTAGATTCTTAAAAACGTTTAATTAAATTCTAAAAACAATTCACATTGTAGCAGAACAAGTATAAAAAAATACTATAAAAGCGAATTAACATTGTAAGTGTTTGATAAAAGATTTGGACAAACCATAGTCTCCACAATCGGCCCTTGTGAGAAAAACAAGTTTGAAAAAATGATCAATAACTTTCATTAACAACATAAACAATTTAATGTTGATAGCCATTCCACTCATTAATAAGCTCCTTTAGAGTTATCCTATACCTGAAATAATCACAAACATCCAAATCATCACTTAAAAATAAAGGAATGAGGTGAAGCTTAGAATGACAGCAATACAAGCACACATGAGATGACACATGCACCTATTCAATGTAATGTAACAACCAATAATTTATATCATTTCAATTAAAGTGTGGCAAATAATAGTATAGCACTCATACTCCATCATCACGTTGTGAGAATCCAAGGGTCATGAGTAGCACCAATTGTTTAGGAGGTTAATATAGGCAGCTTTAATACCTATATCTCATATAGGAACATCTAGTAATAACCTCGTCTGTGGGTCACAGTCGTTACGTATATCTACCTACCCCAGTCCATAATATAGGGAGGATCCATCGGTCCTACAAACATGAGCCACATTATATTACTTCTTGCTGATCCAAGTAGACATTATCATGATGTCATTCCCCTTATTAGCTACTCGCAAGTCACCAAGGAATATAAGGTAACCTAAGCGCCTAACTACCTTGCTAGCACCACTTAGCAAGGTTCGCTCTTAGACTGGGTTAAATGACATGCACAAGCAATGTACAATTATTAAGGCTATCTTTAAGTATTAATTTATTTAAAATGCCTATAGGCACGTAACACACAAGTCACTACTACCTGATACAAAACCTGTAGTTTGGATAAACAAAAGGTAAGCCAGTAGATAGGTTAGAAGTAAAGTAGAAAGTAGACTCAAAACGTGTAAGAATTTATTCAAGAAGTTAATTCATATAAGAATCTAGTAGATAATTAAATTATCAAATTCGTATTAATTACTCATTTTTTCTTAATAAACCATTTTTATTTAATTAAGTCAAGTTAAACATAGATATATTACCTAAGCCCATTTTATATTTAGAGTTCCATGATGATAAGAGTAATCTATTCAATTAAAGGTTATTAGAGCACATTTTACACCTATATTTTTTAATAATCCCAAGAATTTGGGACTTACTATACTTATGTCTATCATAAAAAATCAAGTTAATAACATATGTATTCATTTCATAATAGGCCAATATATAATATACAATTCAAGCACCAATTTCACAAAGCTAAGCACAAATTCATGTATTAAGTACCTAGGTTATGTAATTCATATATAACTTCGAATTTAATAATTTAAATTCATTAAAAAATAATTAAAATATCGTATATATTATATACATACATAACCTTTAGCATACACATATACACATGCTTATTTCAATTTTCATCATAGTTATCCATCAAATATTAAATTAAAAATACGTATAATAAACTATGGCATGTTTGAGACACATATATGCCCATATACATATTTATTTCATTAAATATAATAAATCAAACATAAACATATACATATATATATTCAGTTGAAATTATGTTCAATATATTATATCTATTTCATGGTTTATTTAGGTAAAATGCGTCAAAATAACATTCGTACATGTATTTATGATTTTCACATGCATACTACATATTATTTACTTCAAATATAATCAATGTAACATATATATACATATACACTTATTCTCGACAAAAAGTTAAATATGTATATATTATATTCATTTCATAATTTCATTTCAACATAATACATTAAATCCACATACGAATACATATATACACACCCAACATGCATATATACATGAATCTATATATCCCTAACAAATTTTACATATAACAACATGTATATATATACCTTCCTAATTTTTGGTTCATGCATATATATATGTTATATTTTCCAAATCCTAAATCTAGGTTTATTTTAGTATTGTTACATGAGTTTAAATGTTGTTAATATAATCATAATACATTAGTCAAATTGCTTACTTGATTTGTAAAAAGTAGCATAATAATCTTCTATCTCACCACTACTCTAATACTTTGATGATGCTTCTAATGTTAAATCCCCAACGTAAACCCTACTTTTGTCTTTAAATATCACCTAAGAATCAATTGAAATAGATATTAGATTTTAGGAATAAAATGAGGAATCTGAGAAGTATAAATATAGGTGAAATTTTACCCATTGGATCCTTGATATGAAGATGGATTGTTGGAGATTTTTGGTGTCTTTTAAGAAAAGTTGTCAAGAGGATTTTAGAGTGATGTGGGCTACTGAAAATAGCATGGGGAGTTAGGGTTTTTAAGAGGAGTTTATATAGTGTGTAAGTCTTGTAAATACTTCTAGGGTTTAGGGGCACTTTTGTCATTTCACTAATAGAATTCTCTAGATCTTGAGTTATTATTAGATGTGTGTAGCTTGCATAATAATATGATGGAATATGGTTCATAGGTCTAAGCTTTTAATTATGGGCTTGTAAAATTAGAATTGGGTAAAAGATGTTAGAAATGGAAATTTGTTATTTTGCATTAGAAATTCAACTTAAGAATTTTAATTGATGGAAAATTAATAATTCACTTGAATTTAGGAATGTAGGGGTTTATGAATTAATATTTGAAAATCAGATATTTGGATTTGAATTTCTTAGAGTTAAGATGTTGGGATTTTGGTTGAAATAGCTAAATTGAATATTTAAGTGTTAGGAGTACTTTGGAAATATAAATTATTGCCATGACATGTTAAGAATGACTAAGCTGCCCTTAATATTTCATAGAAGTGAGGGTAATTTAGTCATTTAGTATAGATAAGGATGAGGGTAGTTTAGAGATTAGAGAAAAGAAATTCAATTTGTACAAGTAACTTTAAAAATGACCTATAAAAAGGAGAAATTCAATTTGTACCAAAAATCTTGAAAATGACATGGATTAGTCAAAGTTTATTAGTAGTTTTTGCTAGATTCATCTAAGAGAATTGTTTTTAATTCACTTCTTGGATAGAGAAATTTTAAATAGATTGAGCTATAGTGAATTAGGAATTTAGGTAATTGACCTTGAGAAATTAAGTTTAATTTCGTAATTGGTAGGAACTGAGTAATTTGATTTGTGGAAATAGATAATTGAAGTAATTTGATAGGTTTAAATAGGTATTTGTGGTTTCGGAATCTCTAATTTGAATTTAATCCATTTACTTAATTACCTAACCATATTCTATGGTTTACAAAATTCAATTAACTAAACTATTTAAATTTAAATACTAAATTAGATTTAAATTAAGATTTAAAATTATCTGTAATTTTTTTTAAAGTGTTTAATTATCACATTCTTGATTTAGGTTGGTATTAGGGGTATTTCAATTTTATTAATTTAACGTTTAACAAGAATCTAATGTAGTATGTTAAAACTATAAGTGTTAAATTGAAAAATGACCCGAAAGGTCACAGATGGTATCATTATAAATTAGGCTGGCTTAGTGAGAATTGAGAAAAAATGTTAAGAGACAATATATCAATAAGTTATTTTGGTCTATCTCCTAGCCAAATTAAATCAAATGATATAAAACTAGATTTAGGTGTAATAAGCATCTAAGAATAATGGTAAAATTAGTAAATAATAGGATTTGAATACGATTTTTTTTTCCATAGATTTGAATACAACTTAACGCCAAATACATATAGTCCTATAGTTGGTTATGAATACTCTTTTCTCGTATAGATGAAATAAATATGCTTCTTTCTACTACCATCACTAAAAATATATAATCATGCTTTAAAATTAAAAGGAATTACAACAAAAAATGTAAAATCATAGGGTAGATAAATATTGAAAATAATGGTATAATAATTGACATGATGTAGAACACCAATCATGAATTAAGAATTTCAATATTCAATTTGAAGTAAATTGGAAGCTTAACAAAGTAATTTAGGATCTATCATGAATTAAATAAATATTGAAAATAATGGTATAATAATTGACATGATCTAAAACACCAAACATGAATTAAGAAATTCAATCTTCAATTCGAATTCAAATCAAAGACTAACAAAATAATTTGGGACCTAAATTTTTTGCGAAATGACAATTTGCCCCTGATTAAGAACTTAGGGGAATTTGAAATATGGAATTTAGCTAAAACAATAAGCTTAGTTGAATTAATAAAATTGTATTTTTGCACTTAAATTGAATTTTTCAAAATGTAAACTAGTAAAAGTCCTTGTACACAAAAAAATTGACACACAAGATGATCCCATGGGGCACCATGCGAAAAGGCATCATATACTCTTTCCAAGGCCCCAGCCATCTGTCTTCTTCACTTCCATATATATATATATATATATAATATCATTTTTTGGCCCCTTTCTCTTCTAGTTTCCTCTTTCCAATGCCTAAGGTAATGTGTTTAAAACCTTGAAACCCTGATAACTTCATTAATTGTAGATAAATAGAATTAACTTGAAATTATCACTAAAGAGTGGTTAAACCATGTTTTGAATTAGATGAAGTGGGAAATGAAGAGGTGATAAAAGGAGAAGTTGTTTGATATCCCCAAAATTTGTAATCAAGTAAGGTAGTATTTTAAAGTGTCATATTATGAGTTTTATAGCCTTCTGCACATAGAATTTGACTTGGGTATGTGGGTTTGTGTTTTAAGTAGCTAAATTCTAGGTGTTTATGTGGTTTTGAGCTCTCAAATCTCCATAACAGTCGAAACAAATTAGCTGCTACACTTTTAACTAAGTTGAACACTAAATATACTTATAATGTGGAGTTTTGGTGTTTGCTTAAGTGGGCTTGCTAATATATGGACTTAGCTTGGAGTTGAGTTGATTGCTAATAATCTTGTGGACATAATATATATCTTATTGAGAGTAATGTACGAGTGAGTTCTTGGAGAACACGTTGGTATGGGTCAAATCTTAAAGTAGACATTGTTTGAACTGTAAAAGCCAATGTAAAAAGTGTATTATGGATTATGTCGTGGCATGAAAATGTAGGAAATGAAAGGTTGTAGTTAAATTTAGAATTTATGACTTAATGCGGAACTTAGAGTGTTGAAGTTGTGAATTGTAAGAGTATGAATTAGTTAAATGTGCAAATTTGCAATTGGACCTTAGTAATGAAATTTCTCACTATTGTTGAAAACTTGGTAAAGGTGAATTGGTTTACCATGGTAAATGATGCAAAGCCTATTCTAAATAACTTGAAATGTGTAATTGATAAATTAATCATTATTTATGCTAAGGAGGGAATATTGTTAACATATATGACAAGATATGTAGGATCAATGAATAAGTAATTGAGTTGAAATTTTAACTGGAAATGTTTCTTTTGAAAGGTTTAAGAAACATATTGATGAATAACCAAGGTTTTGTGGTGATTTGAACTCTTTTGGATATTTCGATGTTCATTTTACCTTTGTTATGCAAAAACATCATTCTTTAAGTGCACACAAGTATAGTGGTCAAAACCAAATTTAATCATGTTCTTTGGTCCCTTAGAAGATTGTTAGGCTGCCCAAAACTCTTTTTCGAAATTTAGACTTTAGAAGATGTGCCATTAGTCTGGTGGCACAATGGCCTATGCACTAGCTTGTGCACCTGGTCATGTCCCCCTTTAACCAAGAATCCATTCAAGTCTAATAGTGTATGAACTATGCATGAGCTTTAGTACTTTTTCATGTATCTCTTTGACCTTAAAAATTCACCACCCCCACCCCCCACCCCCCCCACCCAACCCTTCACCACAATAGTGCCCAAGCCTATGCACTTGGTCGTATAACTCTCTTACATTAGAAATTTCTCTTTCCTTGTAGTACGTAACCCTTGCATGGGTCATATACTCAACCATTTAAAACTACATGACCTGTGTAGTATATCTCCTTTGGTAGTGCACAACCTTTACATGGGCTTATGAATTGCCCATACACTTTACAACTTCTCAAACTTTGACAATCTTCACCCAAATTGCATGAAACTTGATCCACTTTTTCCTTTAAGCTCGAATAATCTTTCAAAAACTTTAAATTAATCATTCGACAAGTAAAATATCCCTTTTGAAAATATACATCAAGTAACCATATCAAACTCATATGTCTCATCTAAACAAAAGTATTTCATACTTATTAGTCTAATAATTCGAATAGGATGCCAAGAACCATGCCTGATTAATGGACTATGAGACCCATACTTGGAGTACCATGAACCAAAATCCATAAAACATGGCCTACTAAGTATTGGGTAACCTAAACCCCACAACCAATCCTAACTTACATAAGTAAGAAGACAAGTTGACTAAATAAAACCAATGGCATAAAAACCTAGTAAATAATGCCTATTTATAACATAGGCTTGATGTACACAAATGAGTTGAGTCCTATACTAGGATCTATAAACACATAAATCCTAACTCGAGTAAATTAAATGATGAGAACCAAAGTGTAATTGGCTTAAGTTACTTAACTTATCATAACCAATGTTGTCAGACCTGGACCGAGGATTGACTTGGATATGCTAGGGGGTTAGGGATCAAGAGGTCGGACCACGTTTAATTGGAGGTCAAACCGAGGTTAATGAAAAATGAATTTTTAAGTTAAATCCTAACTATTAAAAAGAAAATAAATGAAATTCACCCAATCAAATGCATAATTAAATTGACCCCATCAACACATTGTACATATTAGAAAAAAAAATGCCAAACCAAAGATAACTACATTTCTAGATATCCACATATAATCGACTGTGAAAACTTTTGTGGCTTATCAACATTAACCCCCCGGTTTTTTAGATGTCTACATCTTATCGCAATTTATAATCAAAGATTTAACATGCCACATCAAGGGATTGAGAAAATGGAATTTCCTTAAAAAAGGAACCAAATCATTCATGTAGCAACCTCAGTTCTTCTGATAAAAAAAAAGGAAAACTCCATCTTTCGCATATTACTCTCATTTCAAAACCACCTATTAATCCACTTTCACTTTTCTAAACCATTCAAAGTAACAAACCAATTATATAGCCCAAGGAAAACAAATTTCTGGAAACAAAAACAATGGGCATTGGAAACAAAATGGTGGAGAATAGAGATGTGGGTAGCAATGATGGCATCTTTCATCGATGGTCCCAGCAGTAGTGGTGGTAGGTAGCGTCTTCAATGGAGAGTGGGTTTTATTTTTGTTTACTATTTTAACTTTTAAGTCTTTTAGACTTTCAGTTTAGTTTTTTTTTTTTTCGTGACTTTTAGCACTAGTTGTTTGTTTTCATTTTCATCTTTTCCATTTTATCTACTTCTAGAGTATTTAACATTTGGGGATTCTTTTTTCTTATTTTTTTCCTTTTTTTTTAATTCTTGAGCATTATGATAGGTAGAATCGATCGGGTCATGCATATATGGCCAATTTGACACTAAAATGAGCTATATGCAAGACCTAGCACCATCAGTATCGGTTCTGATTGAACCGGGTTAAACTAGCCAATCTAGGCCAGTTTTGACAACATTGATCCCAACATTGGTCTTTGAATCTATGAACAATTGTTAACTTCTAATATTTAGATAATGGAATGAAGGTTTTAAAGGTGGTTAATAGGTACATAATAAATGTGTGTTGCTTGGTAAGATAGAATTAATAGCTGGACTAATACTTAAACTTAGCTTAAATGAGTGTTGGTTACTGTCTGGCCACTTACTCTAAGAAGTGGCTGTAAACCCTCGAAAATTTCATAATTCTTAAAAATAATCTTAAAAGCCTAATATCAAAATACAAATCCCGAAAATCAACTCAAGATAAGAACCCAATTCTAGACCAAGTCAAAACACCGGAAACAAAGTCCTAAAAATCGAATCAAGTAAAAAACTTAATTCCAAATAAGATAAAAAATGAGTTTTCTCAATTCTGAGAAAACAAGAATCATTGAAACAAAATATAAACGTCCGTACGCCAATTAAATCATCTACCCAATTCCTAAAACGCGAATCAAAAAATGCAAATACTGCTTAACAATGAGATGATAAAATCCTAAATCCTTCGGTAAAATTTTAGAATCACAAATTTAAAATCTTCACCAAAAGACAAACTGAGTCAACTCATAACCCTAGACTCGGTTAAACGATCCCGAGAACTAAAAACTTTAAATAATCACGAATAAAATAAGATAAACCATAGACGTCAAGCTAGAAATATAAAACGATCAAAAACTCAAAATTATACTTATCTTACGATAACTCGTAAAATCGAAATCAAAACGGAACCCTAAAAGTCAACAAGCCTATAACGAACCCTAGTGTTTAAGATGTGCAATCACCGCGTTTTCAAACCCTAGAAAACGAAATTAAGTTAATGGCCTAGAATAGTTCGTAATAACTAGGGTAACATAAAAATATCATATTCGCGAATTTCGAGTGTCCTTTGGACTCAAACGGGATCAGTGCTCGAAAAGCGTGTCTCGGAGCTCGGAATATTAAAAATATTCCATTTATACCAATAGACTCGTAAAAATATAAGGATTCCAAAAATATCATTTTTAGAATTTTTCGGTAGCTAAAAATTACAGATATCACCTTATTACGCGTATTTTTATTACTATCGGTACTTTAATTGTCTAGTCTACTATTCATAGTACTTTTCTACTATTCATTACTATTTCACTATCTTTACTTTTTCTTACACCTATTTCTTACACCTACATATCTATTTTCTTACTTTTTTCATTTCCAATACAACTTTATTCACATCAACTTTACACATTACTTCTTTATTACACAAACAAATAAAAAAAACAATTCCCCCTCCTCACTACAAAGCAAACCGGTGCCATTCCCTCCCCCATTCATCCAATTTTTTTTCTTTTTCAATTTATTTTATTACATCTAAAATTCACTCCAAAAATTCTATAAATACCCCCTTCCTCTTTCATTCTTTCACACAATTCATTTACTACCAAAACTCTCTCAAATTCACTACACAAACTCTCTCTAAACATTTCCCTCTACCAAAACTCTCTTTCACCAAATACCACAAGAATTTCTCTCTACAATACACCATCTCTCCATAACCACATAACCATACATTCACTACCATCTTCATACCACACACACTTAGGTAAAATTTCTTCAACTATTATTATTCATGTCATGTAACTTAGCATGACTATGGTGTTGTTTTGAAACTCATATGAGTAGTAAAAGCAACAACATGTTCATGTTTTGTTCTTGTACATAAGCTTCTATTTTATTATGTTGTTATTATTATTGTTATTATTTGCTTCTAATCTAACTATATATGTATATTATGTATATATATTTATTTAGAGCATATAAGCTCATTTGTTATTTATTTACTTTCAAGTTATGCAATTTATTTATTTCATGTTATTATTAAGACTAGTCTTTCTAGTCTTAGACTTGTCCATATCAAGTCAAAACAATCTTTTTATTTATTTTCTTTAATCTTTCGGGACTAGTCCATTCTTAGTCCCGGGATGCCTTGATGAAGCTAAGGCTCCAATACTTGACCGGGATTCCTTGATGAAGCTAAGGTTCCCAATGCTTGATATTTTATTTCCTTGCTTATTATTTGTTTCTAATTTTCTTATGTTTTATTATTTTATATGCTCATGATATTTGCATCTACATAATGTTAATGTCTCAACTAATCTAAAAATAGAATTTTACTTTACTAAAACTCAAAGCTAGAATTTCGATTAGTGATTTACCACAAAATCATGAAGTTATTATCAACAACCTAGAAATAGAATACAAGTTTTCTCAAGTTTTCTTAAATAACAAAGATAGTTTTATCAAGAAAACATAAGAAATAAATATTTTCTTTGTATTTTATGGTAATCTAAGTTTTAAGAAAAATAAATCGTTAATATTAAAAATTTAAGACTTAAACTCTTTTCTAAACTAAGAAACAAACTAGTTTTCAAAGTTAATATAAAAATCAACTCATAAAGTTATGAACCCACTTAGGAAAAGTAATGATTTTTAAATTTCTAAAAGAAACTTATTTTCAAAAGAATATAAATAAAGTAAGATTAACAATAATGGCTTTTATCAATAAAGATGATTCTTTTCAAAAGAAATGAAAGAACAAGTTTTAGAAAACAAAGGCTTAAATTTTA